>JARHVA010003830.1:387500-987500 GCA_037957365.1 Torreya grandis | reverse complement strand
GGCCATGGTGTTGTCAATGGTTTGAATGTCTTGGCTGAAGCATGAATTATATTAGCATGTTTCTAACACTTGGCATACCTCTTCACATATGTAATTTCATCTACTTCCATACTTGGCCAATAATAACCATTATGTAGTAACATTTTCACTAAGATTACCCCATTAGTGTGGGCTTCACACACTCCATGTACTTACCTCAATGCTAGTCCAAATTTTTTCAAAGGTAAACAATAGAGCAAATTTCTATCATAGCTTCTAAAATATAAGTTTGGTCCAATTAGGGTATATCAAAAGGCTTTATGGGTAAAGGCTTTTTGTTTCTTATGTGATAAATTAGGAGGCATGGTTTTAGTCTTGAAGATGGGCATATATGTCTAAGGAACTAGGGAGACATAGAACCAACAATGTCATAAACCATCTCAATAGCTAGTTATACATGTGCTGACATGAAGAGATGATCTACAAGAAATTGGTAATCCTTTACTTTGTTTATGATTTGAATCATGGAACCAATGGTGGCCATAACATCAGTTGTTTTGTTGTTGGCTCTAAGTATTCTTTAAAATTAGATGTTTAAATTTACTACTTGAGAGTATTTACCATATCTTTATAGGTAATCAACCTCTCATCCTTGGTCTGGTAATAGTCTTTATCTTGACTGATGATTAATTGAGAATCACCATATACCAATAAATGTTGAATGTTTTAATGTACTACTTAATGAATCCCTACATTAAGTGATTCATACTTGACCATGTTAATGGTACAAGGAAATCCAATATAAAAGGACTAGGGAATAAGATCCCCTTATGGTATAATAAATAATATTTTGACCCCTTGTCCATGAGCTATGAATGATCCATAAAATTACTTCTTCCACTATTTGGACATAGAAGGTGCTTTTTCTTCTTCAATGGTCATAATGGATTTATCCAAAAATCCAAATGTAAGAGGTTTAGTAACTTGGAGAGGATATTCTATAATTTGAACTACAATTACTTGCCCCTTAATAGCCTTCTGATTGGCATATTTAATTTCAAGCTTTCTCAATAGCATTATCCATATTTATATGTGGCCTTGTGGAGATAATTTGGAAAGTAGATACTTAAATGGATATACTTTGGCAATAACAATGGTATTGTTGTTCAACATATAATGACAAAAAAATTATGTTGTGAATACCATTGTTAAATAGGATTTTTCAATTGATGTATAGTTATGCTCATACGTAACCAATTTTTGGCTTTAAAAATACACAACATGCTCTTTTCTTTATTCATTGTGTTGTGCCAAAATTTCACCCAAGGTATTCTAAATCGATGAGAGGTAAATAATTAATGGATTATTTGGTGTGGGTGGAAACAAATAGGTGGGTTGGTAAGATATTTTTATGCTGATTGAATGCATTTTAACGCTCTTCATTCTAGGAAAATGTATACCCTTCTTTATTAAGTGTGTAAATGGATGGCATTCATCAGTTAATTATGATATGAAACATCTGATGAATTGAATCTTTCCCTAAAAACAATGTAACTACTTAAACATATATGGGTGTGGCATTTCATTAATTACATGGACTTTGGTTGGGTCAAATTTAATGCCCCTATGAGAGATAATGAATCCTAATAGTTTTCCATAAGTTACACCAAATATACACTTCTTCAGATTAATCTTGATGTTATACTCATGAAGTCTCTCAAATATTATTTATAGTATGACTGGATGATCAACATGGGTCTTTGATTTACCAAGGATGTCATTGGCATAGTCCTCACTGATGTCATGAAAAATAATTTGCATGGCTCTCTAGTAAGTGGCTCTAACATTCTTAAGTTTAAAAATCACCACTTGATAAAAAAATCATTCCCCACAAAGTGGTGAATATTGTCTTATGTTGGTATTTTGTTACTATTTTGATCTAATTATACCTTGAAAAGCCACCCATTATAGAGATAATTTCATATCCAACTATTTATTTGACTATCATGTTAATATTAGGTAAAGGAAAGTCATTCTTTGTGTAGGATTTTTTAATATCTCTAAAATCAATGCAGATTTTGATACTTTCTAGCCTCTTACTCACTGGTATAATGTTATAAATCCACTCTAAATAGGTGATCGACTTGATGAATTTCATGTCTAATATTTTATCCAACTCTTTCTTGACTAACATAGAAATATGAGGATACATCTTACATATATTTTATTTAATGGGCTTAGCATCAAGATGTACAATGAGATGGTGTACAACCGATATGGGTTCTAAACCTAGCATGTCTAAATAAGCCCATGAAAATATGTCAACAAACTCCCTCAAAAGGGTTTTAATAACTTTAGTTCCTCCATAGTGAGGGACATACCTAGTTTAATCCACTTTTGGGCCCTTTGGATTCCTAATGTTCATCTTTGAAGTGTCCTCCAAAACAAGTTTAGAACCATCATCTAAAATTATCGACAAGGAGTAAAAATAATTGACAATGGTAAATTCCTATAGATGGGTTGGCTCATCTAATTCTCCTAAGTAGGATGAATCAAAATCTTCTAATGTTGGAAATGACCATGAAAAAAATACCTCAAGGCACTCTTGAACAATCTATGTAAAATCTTGCCACTCCTTAATACCAATCTCTAATCGATAAATAGGCTTTGGGCTATAGGTCTCTTTTGTTTCACAAGAAGAGAGGTGAACATCCCCATATAATGTAATTAGAAATTAGTTTTCACTAAGAGACTTGAATTTATCTTTACTTTTTCCCTAGTTATAAAGTGCCTCAAAGAGGTTTTCATTTTCAAACCTCAATGTTTGATTTTTTCTTTATATTTTACTATGGAATTTCACCCACCCTCCAACATAGGTAGTAGGATATAATTAAATAGAAAATCCATTGCTTGTGATCTCCAAGAGGAATGTGATTCCTCAATCCCATAAATTTTTGTATTGCCTCATCATTTTCAAACTCATCTAATGACATTATTTGATTCTTGTTGGTCCCAATCTATCAATTATGGATAAAAGGTCAAATGCAAAGGTTGTTAATCAGGGTTAATAGTGCAAATGGAATGTGGGTTAAAAAAAAATGTTACATCAAGGTCATCATAGATGATATAATAAGATCCTACATCATTATCAGCATCATCTTCACTAGTCATTGGTGTTGGAACACAAATAAGGTATGTGGGGTCATGCCCAAGTAGCTTAAATCCAATACTATGGGTTCCCTTATACTTGATCATTGATATTGGTTTGATTGTGCCTTGTTGATGTAGCCCCAAGCCTCTACCTTCATAATCTAGGTAATCTATAATGTAGTTATAAATATGATACTTTTTACTTTAGTAACAATCAGCTAACTCATCAGTGTAAATCCATGAATCATTTTCTACCAAGGGATCCTATTATAGGCTAGAGGGTGATTGAAAAACAATGGACTTATTTAGCTAAGATTTTATCTTAGTTTTACACTACATGCAATTGGTTTTAGCCTTAGGTCTCCCATAAGCTTTTGGATTTTTAGGCAATTTGGCAATATGGAATGCATTATGGGTACTATATTCTTTGAGACCTTTGCCATTTAATGGAAGTGGTTAGAAATGTCTAGTAGAGGCATGGTTAAGGTAGGATAAGTTATCTATCTCAATGTAATTCGCTTCTTAGATTCATTCAATGGTTTTTCCTTTTTCAGTTATTTCTCCATCAGATTTGGGCATATGATTCATTCCAAACTGATAGTTATAAATTTTATACTTGGCCTTAAGACATTTACAATGTTGATATGGCTGAAGATAAACTAATATAGTCACTTCCATTCTTGAATGTAGAAATTTTATACATTGATGCAATGTATAGGGTATATCCCTAATTTTATGGATCTAAGATCAACCCAATAATAAATTATAAGATAGTTTTAGGTCTAAAACATGGCATAAAGTATCATGGGTCAAAGTCCCAATGACCACTGACAAATTATTAGTACTTTGAGAATCCCATTCTTTGTTATCATATACCTTGATAACGATGGTATCTGACTGCAAGTTAGTCATTGTATATCTAAGATGTTTGACCAAATTTAGAGACACAATGTTGAGACTTGAACCATTATCTATAAGGATGAGTTTAACTTTATGGTTCATTATATTGACCTCAATATACAATGGGTTATTATGTAGAGGGCCTAGAGATAACATGTCACTTTGGTTGAAGGTAAGACATTAGCCAAGGGCCAAGTGTCCTACCATATCTTGGAATTTTTCTAGAGTGATGTCATTTGGAACGAGGGATTGGTTCAAGTACTCATTAAGGATGTCCTTATAAACACTTGGTGTATGTAGTAAATCCATGATGGATATATGTGTATGTGTCCTTTTCTACCATTCCAAAATATAATATGTCTTCCTCTTAGTTTTGTTAGTTGGTGTATTTTTGATAGGCATGGAAGGTTGAATGGGCTCACTTGCAATATTCATCTATAGTCCTTTAAAAGTGACCTTGGCTCATCAAGTTGTAATTATGAAATATTGATATATAACTTGGATTTGTTAGTTGGATGGGTAGGTAATGAGTCCTAAAATGATAATTCTAGAGTAATGTTGATCTTGGTTCCTAAAATGATCTATATAAGAATCATTGGTATAAGGAGGTTGATAGGCATTGCTCAACTAAAAAGCATTATTAGACAAAGGTCTAAGTTTATTGGTAATTGGTAGAGGAGTTATGGTAATAATGGTAACGTGACGACCTAAAACATGTCCTACAACATTACTATAGGTATATGTAATAACATGATGGCCTCCTTAATTGGTTTGGTTAGTTTGTCATTGGTTCTAACCATTCTATTATTTTTGTTGGTACTACTACTAATTATTGTTATTATTATATTATGAAAATAGATTATGGTAAATACCCAAATTATGATTGGTTATAGGAGTATGGGTGTCTCTTTCTATATCTCCATTTTCCATCATATTCTTGATCAAATGCCTAACTTGGATACATTATCTTATGTAATTTCCTCTTACACAATGGTACTCACAAAATTTAGGTTCTTTGTACCAATCAAGAAAAGGAAACTCTTTAGGAAATGGATTCAATATTATCTAACTAATCATATTTTATTTAACCAATCTTTGAAACACAAATTAAGTACGCTCACCACGGTTAATGAATTATCTGTCAAGGGGTAGTCTTGTCCTTATAGGAGGAGCTTACAACTAGTTTTGATTTTGTGTAAGTTAGTTTTGTGGATGTCTTGATTGAATGTAAGGAGGCTTTGATTGTTGAGTTAGTGGAGGTAAATGGATAGCCAATGTTTTCACTATCTGAACATGGCATGGTTTAGTGACCCCATTGCCAACAACATTCTTTTTATGGTTATAGGTTTTAGGTCTATCATTATTTTTGGTTTGAGGTGGCATTAAATCTAATATTTGAATTAGGTTTTTATTATGTTTCTAGCCTACATTTTGGTTTCAGGTCAGATAACCTTGATTTTGATTCTATCTTTGATTAGAAGAGGATAACTTGATTACACCTTTGCTAATTAGGGATTTCTCAATCTATATTCCTTTCTATATAACCTATTTAAATGTATGAGCATATTTTAGCTCAATATGGTAAAGTATCTTACTATGTAGGCTCTTAGTAAATATTATGGCCAAATGTTTATCTAGAAAATTATGAGTAAACTAGCTCACTAGTGTTCTCCAACATTGTAAGTATGTAGTAAATATTTCACCATTATTGTATTTAGCTTGGACCAAATCCACAATATTAATCTCATGCTTGATATTATATGAAAAGCATTATATGGACTTATCTGAAAGATTATAAAAGTTTGGTATAAAATTCTTGAATAATTTCAACATACATTACAAGGCTTATCTAGCTAGACTCCTTGAAAAGAGTAGAAGCAAGTATATGTAGATATATGCCACTGGCTAGCATGAAATAAATAATTATTTCTAATTCTTTATAGGGTCACCTTTGCCTTTGTATTATTTAAATTTAGGTAGATTATAACCTAGTGGAAATAGTATTTACAGATAATCCTATTGAATGAATAAGAACATATTTCATCTAGTTTAAATTTCTATGCTTGTTTTTTGATATGTATAGTTTGAATTCCATCCTTCATTTATTGAAACTATTGGTAAAAGAAATCAGATGGAGTGGCCTATTGTTGTTGAGGGTGTGTAATCAAAGGTGGATTACCTTGACTTGGGTAGGCATATTATGGAATATTGGTTGAATTGGTTAGATGATTAATTATATGTATTCATACATTGGAATTTTACAATGGATATGGAATACACTTCTATTGAAACACATTATGGTTTTGATTGGCTACATAACCCTAGATAGTGAATTGTGGTTATAGTAATGGCATTTTTCTCTATGTAATATGTTGGTATTATTGGGTTTGGGAGGGATTTTTTTCCTACTCATTAAACCTTGTTATATATAGGGAACACATTATTGACTAAATCTCACATATTCATTATAGGCTTCCCAAACATTGTTTGGAGCTTCTTCTTCAATAATTATCTTATTTCCTTCTTAACAACCTTTTTCATTATTTGAGAATACATTATTGTTCCTATAGCTTGCAATTCCTTCCCAAATAGTGGAAAACTATAGACACCCAACTCTATCCACAACTAGTTTTTTAATACAATTCAGATTGATTCCTACCAACCATTACAAATTAAGCCTAGGAATCACTGAATGTCCCAATTTTTTTTCTACATCATTCATCAAAGTTCATAATCATGTTGAGGAATCCCTATTTAGGATACTAGCATGTATGCAACAATAACCTATCATGGATTATTTCCTAATCATATTACAGTATAACAACTATCATTTTGACTTATAAACCCATTAAGTGGGGTATTTGATCAATTATTGAAAGAGCTAAAATGATAATCAACATAAATTAACTAATTAAACAAGATTAAATGCCTAGTTGAATTATCCATTTATAATTAATGAATATTTAAAAATGGAAATTCCAAAATTCAAAATATCAAGCCTTTCATCATTGGCTTTATGAGTTGTCAAGCTCTTCCAAAATATCATAAAATATCTAATTTGAGAGCCATGCCCATTAATTAAAAATCATGATTATATGACAATTATTAACTCAATTGGAATTATTTTTAACTCACCTAGGGTTAGTTTTAACCCATTCAAAGCCTAAAATAAACTTTAAATCACCTTAGTTGAGAGTTAATTCTTAAGGTTATAAATACAAGGCCTTGCCCATTGAATTCTAAGATATTTTAGTGTAAAGTTGTTATGCACAAATATATTCAAAAAACTCTTTTGATGTAGTGTTATAATGTCTAAATTCCTTACAAGTAGTATTTCCAGGCTCAAATCTTAAGCCAAGCAATCAAAGCCAAGGTGTCAAGAAGAGAAGGAGCCAAGACAGATTTATTGTTGGAGACTTCTTGATGCACAAGTCAAGAAATCCATTAAATAGGTCATTTAGAGCTCTAAGGAAGGTAAAAGAGTAAATTATTTTATGTTTTTATTATTATTTCATATGTTTACTTATTTCCTAAGCTCTCCCTAGTGTCAAGGATAGAGGTGTTAGGATTGTAGTGTGATTTTTTAGTTTTATTTCTTGGACTAACATAAGAATGACCTCCCATCTATGTATTCCTTGGTCACATGTTGGCCATGAATGAAGAATGGTTTTCAATTGGATAATGACCTCTTTTTAAATAGGCTCATCTAATATGGGCTTAACAAAGACTAATTGCCACTCTATGATGGTAACTATGACCCATCAAGTCATAATTGCACAACCTTGTAGGGATAATGAGCTACCATACTTAGAAGGGCCTGAAATGGTCATGGTAGGGCATTATGAAGCTTGGTTTATATTGTGATACAAAGGATGAGGTCCCAAAATGGTAATGGTATGGTGTTTCAAATCTTGGTTGCTCTCATAAGCCAAAATATGGTTAATGGTATAAGTAGGGGATTAGGTACCATTAGCATTGAAAGGGTGAACTTGGTACGTTAATCAGCCCATAGAATGTATCACCAATTATTATGCTTGAGTATTTTGGATTTATTCCCCAAAAATCATATTTTAAGAAGGATAAGGATCCATCTCATAAACAACATCATCACCATAGGGGTCTTGAATAAATTCATTTTATGCAACCATGTTATCATAACATGGATTGTACATGGCTTTACTATGATTTTAATGAGACATATCTAACTTAATGATAATTTTTTTACAAAAAGACCTATATTTCTATAAAATCTTAAAAACAATGTCCAAAGGATAAATGGTTTGAACTTGGTCTAATTTGGACTAAGGATGGAGTTATATCTCCAAAAAGGTTTATGGTAAACTTGGTCTAAAATAGTCTAACATCAAATGTATTACAAAAAATGGTCAAGTGGATTAACAAAAATGGGAATGCCAAACTTAGTTATAAATTTTTTCAAAAGATTCTAAGATAGGTCTAAATAAAAAAAAATTGTTAGGTCTTTTTGGAAAATAATGCACAAAAAGCTAGGCTCAAAATAGGTATTGCTAGGTCTTTTGTAAAAGGCACAAAATCTAGAATTTAAAATAAATTTCATCTAAGAGGTAAAATATTAATCTAATAAATTTTAAACACTTTGACACAAAATAGGCATTCAATTTATTTTATTTTTTTTAAACTTTATCATTTGGCAAAAGATAATGGAATCTAGGCACATGGAAGATAGACTACTTCCCCCAAATCTAGGCACAAAAAATAATCTTTAAATTGAGAAAAAAATTAACCTAAGTTACACAACCCAAAAGTGAAAGGTGAACACCTAAGAAAAAATTATGTAAGGCATAGGTATAAACTAATCAATGTTTAGATCTGAATTTGTCAAGGCTAATTTCAATCTTGATTTATAAGACTAGACTTTTAAAAATAAATAATAAGCTAGACAAAGATGAAAGGCATAACAGCACTATACATAAATCCAAAAGTCGCATGTGATTTTGATGATTTGGATATTTGAACACAAGGTAATAAGTCTTTGAAATGAATTTAGAAGCATAATGACATTATTATTCTCTAAAGATATGACAAATGTTTTGTTTCAAGACTTAAAGACACAATACTTAGAATGAATTAGGTAGCATAATGACACCCTTTTTTAATCAATTAACACACACAAAGGTTTGATAAAAGACTAAGTTAAAGGTGCAATTTCGATTTGATGGTATAATGTTGGTTCAAACAAAGGAGTGATGTATAAAGAAGACTCATTTTTTCAATGTGGTATGAAAAATAGATAGTTTTGAATCAAAACCATGTAATTAAAAAGCATAAAAATGACATAAACACCTAAGCATAATGTCTTAAATCTTAAAATTGACAATGTCACATAATACTATCAAATTCTCTCTATATACTTGCTCTTGAGAAGATTTTAATTGTTAATCCAAAAAGTAAAAGTGCATGAAAAATAGAGTTTTTTAGGCCCCCTCTTCTCTCAAAAGTTTGTACTATGACATGGAACTTCAGGCTACTTACCCTACATCAATAGTATGTCTATGGCAAGTGGGGTTATCTAAACTATCAATTTTCATTTATTTCTAGATGGTCCCAAGTATATCTAACACTAGGGATGAAATCACATCATTTGGATCCACATCAACTAAATTGTTATGAAAAGGTAGTTTCTTTTTCACAACCACTATATCCATCAATTGCTTAGTATAGTGTGATGTTTGAGTTACCTCTATATTTTGAGGCTGAGTACCACTAATGAAGCTTGTTTTAACTTCTCAAAATAAGCATCCCATTGGTTCACCCTCAATTTATATACCCCACCATGGATCGGGGTTAAAATGATATGGGAGATGAATTCTTGGGTCAATGCTTCCCTAGAGAACCCATGAGGAAGCAATGAAATCCTAATCATAAGCCAAAATGCATGAAATAAAGATAAGTGGAAAGACTTTTGGGTTATTTTGGGGTCATCAAAATCATGTGTATTTGGGGAGGGCCTTAGCAACTTTCTTTCCATGTTTTTGGACTAAAGAGACAAAGGCAAAGAATAAGCATTTGTAATCACCCAAGTTCCCTAAAGGAGATAGGAGAGAGCATACATGTGTCACTCATCTTGTTATTAAACACTTTCAATAAACAAGCATTAAAAATAAAAACTCTTAGGAGTATTTAACTAATATAAGAATTTATTTTATGAAACCAAAATGAAATATGTGATGAAATTTGAGCCCCCTGGCATTTGTTGTTGAAAACTTTGAAAAGTAAAAATGACTTGAGCAAAAAGATTTGTAAAACACCAATTTAAAATGTGAAATTTACAACTTATAATGTTTTAAATTTCTTCCTCTTAGACTTTGGGTCCTTCAAAACATGTTAAATGGTCCTTGTACTTAGAATCAAATCGTGAGTCAAAAAATGAATTTCTAATTCTTGCTTTTAGGTTTCCAAAATTTTGCATAGAGTGCAAAACTATAAAAATACAAAGAAATACTACAAATTTATCTACAAAACCATGATTGTTAGTATAATACTACCACTTGTGTGGAAATAAATTATTTAACACAATATCTCTACTTTAACTATAATAACATATAAATTATGACAATATCACTACTTGCAAAGTCATAATGTTATAACTTAACCTTGTAGCATGAAATTTTTAGACTGACCATTAGTGGTTTAAGCAATACCACTAAAGTTTTGGCAGTATTACAACTATATAAATAGTAATATTACAATATCACATAAGTTTCATCAATATCATGACTCCTAAAGTTATGATATTTCAATACTATAATTTCCCCTATGAACACAAGCAAACAGTCGTAAATGTGTAACAGTTAGGCATAAATGTGACAGTTGAGGCATAAATATAGAAATAATGACAAAATTGTGACTATGGGATTAACAATATTATACAATATCTTGATTTGAGAGAGAAAAATTATGACTTCATAGAGAAACTTAATGACTTCCATAAAATGACTTCCAAAAAAATGTCCTTTAGACATCAATTTACCTATTTTGAACATTCCAAAATGAAAATTGTTAGTAAAATTATTTAAAATGACTTTAGAGTAACTTCATGGGACATGCTAAATGATCAAGGAATACCTTTAGAGTCATCAAAACAACACACTTTTCACCTATCCTAGACACTAGGGAGAGGTGAGGAAACAATTAAACATATGAAAGCATAATGAATTTTACACTCTTTTACCTTCCTTGGAGCTCTAAATGGATTATTGAATAACTAATTACATCAATAAGTCTTTGAAAATTGCTTGGCTTCTCTCTTTGGCACTTGGCTTTGATTACTTGGCTTAAGATAGCATGGTAACCTTACTTGCATGAATTTAGGCATTATAACACTGCATAATAAATTTTCACCAAAATAGATTATAATTTAATAGGAAAGGCCTTGTATTTATAGCCTTAATAATTAACTCTCACCAAGGTGAGTTAAAGTTTTAGATTAAGGTAAAAAAAGGTTTTGAAGGGGCCCTGAAACCCTTTACATCAGAAAAGAGATAAACCTTAAGCACACCCAAGATACAAAATAGCCTAGAACCTGCATAAGCAAGACCAGATTAACCAAGAATCTGAAAATAACTTTCAAGAGCTAGACAAACGATGAATATTTTTTTTACAAGACCAAATTTTCATGTCTAGAGGGGGGACCAAAGGCTTAGACTTCTTCCTCTTAACAACTATCCAACCATCCTCTACCTTAGCTACCTCAGAAACCCAGTCCTCAGAAGGCCATGATCCATGAAGTCTAGGGGACATCGATGCCTTAGCAAAATCCTTATGAGAACCAGCCAACATCTGGCTCCTAAGAGAATCCTTCAAAATAGGTGGAGGAACCACCACCTCCTCAATAATTGGTTCAAAGAGATCACAAAATCCAATTTCCACCGAACCTTCAATAGGATCTGTCTCCAGCGGAGTCTCCTGATCTGTTGATTCAAAATGGATACTCTTTTCATTCTCATTCTCTGAATCAGTCGAAACTTCCTCAGGTTGTTTATCAAAATAATGATCTTGATCAGCTTCAGACCACCAAGAAGGTGATCTTCTAGATTTGGATTTCCCTACAGTACACTAGGCTGCAACATGCCCCATCAGGTGACACTTTCTGCATCAAAAAGGTATACCTTCAAAATCTAACATTTGCATCCAAGAACCCCTGGGGGAGTCTAGACAAATCACCTTGAGAAGGCCCTTAGAAACATCCACCTCAACCATAAGGTGAGCACAGGTCAAGTGGTAAAACCTCTTAGTTTCATCATCCTCAAATAAAAACTCCCCTATAGCATTTCTGATGGTTTTAAACACCGATTCATGCCATAGATGCATTGGTAAATTAGGGAGCCAAACCGAGATAGGGATCTTATTGAAGGTTTCCGTGACAGGATTGAAATCCATATGCCACTGTTTGGCTAAAAGAGGGTATTTACCCTGCCATAAAAAAATTTGTTGGACAGAATAGTCTTCCTGTCCTCAGAGTTATGGAATAAGGCTATAAAAAAACCTTTACCACATGGGTAAATTTCAACATTTCCATCAATCAGTGGTAGCCAGGTCTTGGAGATCCAACCATGTAAATCTGCAAGAGATGGCCAGAAACCACAAAATTGACAAATAGCTGCAAACTTTGAAAAATGATCTGCCTGATAAAAGATTGTGTCAACTGTATCAAGATCAAGATTAATCCTGATAGGATTTAAAGCACTTACTAGTGATTCGCCCGATCTCCCAGCAGAATCTTGAAGTTTCATGTCATGTATTTCAACTTCAAGAGTAGCCACATCCGCATAAGTTCTTCCCTTAGACCCAAGGACAAAACCAAAAATAGGGGATCCTTTAGCTAAATCCGTAACTAGCAAAGAGCCCCCTTTAGAGTGAGTGATCAGGATCCTTTCCCATTCGCGGGTGAAGTCTCAGCCACACCAGCCACCGTACCAACGGCTACGTGGTACTAGATTTGAGTTCACGCTCACGCCAGCGTGCGCTCAGCATTCAAAATCTCCATGCATGCGTAGCTCAGCCTCAGCCAAAGTTATGATTAAGGTGAGTTAAAGTTGAGTTTAGGTTTGGAATGGGTTTAAACTAAAACTATGTGAGTTAAAACTAACTCAAGTTTAATTAATATTTATCATGTAATTATGATTTTCAATTACTAGGCATGGATCTCAAATTAGATATTTTATGATATTTTGGAAGAATTTGACAACTCATAAAGCCAATGATGAAAGGCTTGATATTTTAAATTTTGGAATTTCCATTTTTAGATATTCATTAATTACAAATGGATAATTTAACTAGGAATTTAATATTGTTTAATTAGTTAATTTATTTTTATTATCCTTTTAGTTCTTTCAATATTTTATCAAGTGCCCCACCTAATGGGTCCATAGGCCAAACTAAAAGTTGTTATGGAAAAAGATGATTCAGGAATAATCTATGAGAGGTTATTGTTGCATATGAGCTAATATCCCAAATAGGGATACATCAACATGATTTTGAGCTTTAATGAATGATGTGCTAATAAATTTGGGACATTCAATGATTCTTAAGATTAATTTTCAATAGTTGGTAGGAATCAGTTTGAAGTCTGATTGAAATCCAGTTGTGCCCAAAGTTAGGTGTCTACAGTTAGATCCTTTTTGCACATGTGATACTCATTGGGTGAAAGGAAACTATTTCCTATCACCTATTGTATGTAATCATAAATGTATCATGTTTAAAAATCAATTTTAACTCAAATAAGATAGATCATACCATACACTTCTAATTGGGTATACATTAGATAATTAGGAACATGACCAATATGGGGATCTATTAGACCCAGTTATGTGATCTCTTATCATAATACACAATGCTAGGGAAGGTTCTAAATCCTCCATTCAATCACAATCATGAAATAAACCTAAGGGATTTACATGTTTTATATTCACTAAACTAATAATAAGTAAAGTAAAATCTAATCTAGTGCTCACCAAAGCTTGTGGCACAAAGTGGAGATTATAAACAAAACAAACATATATAAGAGAATCTCAATTAATCTATATATTAGTAAGACCCTAATACATGGAAAGAGAAGAGTAATATTATTCAAAGCCAATACTTATTCTACTTCTATCTACTAAAGAGAGGAGAAATGTTAGGGAATACTTACATGAATGATGAACCCATCAAGACTCAATCTCTCCCTTGGATAAAGGGGCTTCACAAGAGGTTTTTGTGGTTTGTAAGGATCACTAAGAAAGTTCAAAGCATGTAAGACCTCTCCACAAGACTAGATTCTCCAAGTATAAACCCTAAGCTAAGAATCCTCAAAAATAATGGTGGAAGATCATATTATAATGAAGTTCAAGTAAATAATAACTCTTATTCATTGTCTAAATAATGACAAAATGATATTGTATATATAGGCAGATTTAACCCTAAGCCCTTCTAAAAAATTTGGTTGATAGGGTCGACCTAGTTGACCTAATATAATTAAGGACAAAAATTCACTAGATCATGACCTAGGTCATCCAAGAGCTGACCTAAACCCTAAATGAATTTCACCCAAAATTATGCAAGGTTGATCCATTCGACCTAGTGTATCCAAATATCATAAGGGGCTTAAGGTGAAGAAAATAAGGATGGAAAGTAGAAAAATATTGGAGGAGTATACAATAGAGGAGTAATATCTTAGGGAATGGTTTTGGGAGCTATTTAGATTGGTAATAAGTGGAAATAAGAGAAAAGAATCCTATGAAGCACCAATAGTCTTCCCACCCATTTCTCAATGCACCCTTTAAGGCATAAACTTAGAGATATTGAGCCTCAACAGGTTCCTATAAAATGTAAAGTGTCAGTATTTGATAAAAGTTTAAAATATTATGTGTATACACCTAGTACCTATTGTACATAAGAACCTTATTATTGGTTGAACACTTATTGTTGGATTGGTACTTGTTGTTAAATAGGCACTTGTTGAATAAGCACTTGTTGTTGGTTTGGTAATTTTTGGGGGTTTGGTAATTATTTTTGTTGACCAACTAGAACTTTTTTACTAATTAAAACACATTATTAGTTAGGAAACATTTATTATTGATAAGGTTTATTGGTTTGTTCTTATTATGGTGTAACATTCATTATAAGCTATTTAGATGGCAAAGTGTTATGCACTTGTTTTGGTGGTAAGTTGGTTTATTATTTATTTGTTGCCCCCTATTGCACACTTGAGGAATCAACTGGTTGAGGAGTGGGGGTTGCTTATTGATATTATAAAATGGGTGTACATATTCCCTATTATTATAATCCACTCATGGAATTATTTGTAGGAATATACTATGTATTGCTTATCAGTAAATTAGACCCACTTTGGTTTAATTTTGAATGCACTTGCATGTTATCCACAACATTTTGAGTGAGGTCTTCCATTTGAGTATCAATCTATTTATCCAAAATAGGGACATTATACATGTCACCAACTAACATACTCTATCTGAATGGGTCTATGTTTTGGATTGCATAGCCTAGAACATCTATTTGTTTCCCTATTGATGGAGCTATCTTAATAAGTGGCATGTTAGAAACAACCCTTGCATTAATATTTTGAGCTAGGTTGAGATAGTTTTGGTACACTTATTATACCTATTCCATTTTTTCAACCATAGGGCCTTTCCCTTTTACAAGTGTACTTTGGTTCTACTATGGCATTGGACTAAAGTTTGACTATAACTAGTTCATGTTTGTTCAAATAGTTAGATTTTAGGTGGATTGCTAGGAATTCTAATCAAACTACTCAAACTTTCATGTGTGAATTATAGTAGAAACTTGTCTCCTACTTTGAAAACTCTGATGAGAACTTAATATTTATTCTTTAAAAAATGATATTCAAACAAGTAAAAATCATAGATTGTATGCATTGCCATCATAGTATAGTAGTGTTCTTATTTTTGGCTTTATTCAATGTTAGGCGTTGTTTGAGTAAGGTACTATGTCATTGTTCTTATTCTTGACTAGGATAAGAAGGTTAAGTCACCAAATACTATGAAAATAGTTCATGCCTTTGCTCAACATATGGAATGTCATAAGATGGATAGGGATCCATCTTATAAGCTACATCATCATATGACTCTTGAATAAAAGGGTCATTATTCACAAAGTTCTCATACTCTAGATTATACATAGTCTTACTACATGTGTAATGAGGCATGTTTGGAACTATAGATAGATTTCATGAAAAAAAAAGGGTCCAAAGGTATAAAAAAAACAAGATATAAAAACAAACAACCTTTGACTCTGTAAAGAGGCTTAAAGGATGAAATAACAAAACTAGGCAATGGTAGGGTAGAACAAACTCAAAACCAATCTAACAAAATAATACTAATTTTCCCAAAGGAGGTTATAATCAGTGGAGAAAGTAACACAAAAATTCAAAACTCATCTATGTCTAAGGTACTGATTTTCCCAAAGGCAATTATAATCAATGACAAAAGTATCTAGACAAAGTAGAATAATTACAAACTAGGATTAAAGAAAATTAATGATTTACCCAAATGTGGTTATAATCATTTAACATGAAAAACAAGGCTAGACTCAGAAATAAATAACTCAAACAAGAACTCAAAATCAAATTAGATAAAGTTAATTAGCGTGGATGACACTTGATAATTAGCTCACTAACACTTGATATTTCATTCACAAGATATTATTAAAATAATGGAACTAATAAACTTGTAACTTGGTACAAAAAACTTCAAATAAGGCACATGGAAATAACTTGGCTCAAAAGAATATTCAAACAAGGCACAAGACAAATAACAACCACTAGATCTAGGCAAGGGGGTCTTTAGATCAAATAGGAAATCAACCCAAGTAACACAATATAAACATAAAAAGTAGAAAACCTAATCTAAAATTAGATGAGGCTTTGGTGTACCTATAGTCATATAAAATGAAAAAATTGGTCTAACTTGAGCATGGCTAAAGACACCCAACCCTTAGGTCCCTCTTGCTTACTTGCTAGACCCTCTCAGGCTTGTTTTGACTAATTCTCAGTCATTTATGGCCATTTAGACTTGACCCTAGATGATCTAGGACCCTCTCTTCATGACCAATCCATCCCCCTAGTTCTAATCTACCTAGGACAATAGCACCACATTTGGATAGTAGTGTTGGACCCTAGGGTGTCCCCTTTTCAATGCTCCTATCCAATCACATTTTGAGCCTAGGTTACCATTTTCCCTTGATTTATCTTGTCCATTATGTTGGCCTAGTATGGTTTCATATAACCCATGACCAATAAATACCTATAAAAGCCCTTTAAAATATCATTTGGAAGGGGGTTAGAAAATATCATTTAAGCAAGCAATAATACAAGAAAGACCACTCAAGAAATCTTCCCTATTCTTTGCATACATCCACCATATACACTTTCAAGCTAAGTCAAGTCTTCAGACTAGTCCCTAGCCATCTCAAGCATACCCTATTTTAGAATTTATTACATTTCATTCATTTTTTCACCAAAAACTCTTAAAGGGATAACTACATATGGCTTGATCCCTCCTCAGAGTATTAGTTGTAGGAAGCATGCCCAAACATGAGGTGTGAAGCATGTCAAGTGCATATTACACACACTAACCCCTTTTCCCCATTTGACAAATTTTCTTTCAATTGCATAAAAAATACAAGTACACAAATAATAATCTCTATAGGGAACTTTTTCAATAGTGAAGACTTAAAATTTGGTACACATGCTCACATTGAGTAGGTGAACAAAACCCAAAAAGCTTAGATCCTAAGGACAACAACACTAGGGAAGGACTAAAGTGTTGGAGCCTATGGTAGTCTAGTTCTATCACTCTTGTCCAATCAAGAAACAAAGTTTAGGAACCTATTTATGATAGTGTCCTAGTCTTTCATGCAAATTTATAGACCCTATCCCAGTTAGAATAGTCCAGAATAAGCTAAGTTTAATTTTCTCTCTCTCATTGCTATTTTTAGAAAATGTTTAATTATAATCTAATTTCACAAATTAGTAGCTTTAATTAGGATTATGATTTACTAATTTATCCCTACTCATAATTTTTTATTAAATAGGAACAAAACTCCATTATTCCCAAAAATAATAAAGTATTTGGTGAACTCAACTTTGAATTTTGCATAAAAACCCTAAAAACCCTAGGGAAATTCCTAGCTAATTTTTCTCATTATTTTATAACTTTTTTCATAAATATTAAAATCATAAATTCCTCTCAAATTTTAAAATTTTGTACTTAATTTTAAAATAAATTTATATCAAACCTTAGTTGCATCAAATAGCTCCCAGTAATTTTTCAGCATTAATCCAATAATTTCTGGATTGTTTGCTTGCACATATAAATCAAAAATTTGATTCAAATTCTTAAATTCAATAGTAATTTCAAACCCTGGTTGCATACACTAGGTCCTTGTAATTTTCCAACATTAATCCAATAATTTCCTAATTTTTTTCTTGCACATATAAATTAGTAATTTATCTCAAATTTTAAAATCTTATAGTAAAATTTAAAATAATTTTATTCCAAACCCTGGTTACATCAACTATCTCCCAATAATTTTCCATTAATTTTCCAATCATTTTCTAAATTTTTAGTTCCATATTAAAATCTAAAAATCACTTCAAATTTCAAAAATTCAGTCATTTTCAAAAAAATATTTTTCTCAAAACCCTAGTTGAATCTACTAGGTCCCATTAAATCAAGAACTTTACCATAAATTTCTAAAAATTTTCTTGAATAATAAACTTAGAAATTCAATTTAAATTTCAAAAATTCATATTATTTTGCAAAAATATTTTTGAAAAATCCCTAGTAGCATGTACTAGCTCCTATTTTGCTTCTTGAGGTATCACCTTACATGTTTGCCAACTCAGTATCCTTTTTGTGCAAATTTCAATTCACTATTTTTAGGACTTTGTGTTTCTTATATTCATTACTTTCCCTTTATATAAAATTTCCTATTAACGCGTATTGTAAAACATTTAAACACATTTCAAGTTGTTTTCCTACTTTAACAATGGCCCAATATACCAGTTTTGATGAAATTGATAAAAGAGAACTTCAAAAACTCTTAACCAAATATCTAGATATGCAAGATGACATGCTTATAATTCTAAAAGAGGAACAATAAAAAGTGAACAATGGTCAATCATCTCAAACCATAGAGCAACTAGTAAAAAATGACTCTATGAGGGTAAATATGTCTCAACAACCCCCCATAGCAGCCCAACCTACCTCTATGCCACTAGTTATAGATATTACATCCTTATCACCTTATGTGGAAGCCCTTATGCAAGAGATAAGATCTCTTTAATCCAAGGTGCTACATATTGAGCAAGGTGCCACTAGACCGACATAGGATTTGGATTTTTTTTCTCTTCTTCATTAACCATTGGCACATCACATTGCTTCTACACCCTTGCCACAAGGTTTTGTTTAACCTAATATTAATATTTATGATGGAAATGGTGATCTAGAGACACATTTGAGAGCTTTTCATGTAGCATGCTTGGATTATGTACCAAATGACTGGCTACTTACCAAGCTATTTCCACATAGTCTAAAAGATTATGCTTTACAATGGTTCTATAGTCTACCAAATCAGTCAGTCAATGCATTCAATCCTTTAGCTGACATGTTACTAGCACACTTTAGTATCAACATTGGTGATAAGGTTTCATATGCTCAAATTTCTCAACAAAAATAATGACCAAATGAACATCTCATAGATTATGCTCTTCAGTATAAGACCATCTTGGATAAGATGACTAGCCCCATGATAGATCAATAATTATAGGAAATTTTCAAACAAAGTCTTCTACTAACACTTCATGAATCAATTATGTTCAAAATATTCTCTTCCTTCACTGAAATGTGTCACACATTAAAGGAAAGAGAAGTCAAATTAATTTCAATGAGCAAACTAAAGTACACTAATACATCAGACACAACTAATAAGATTACCAACAAATTCCCATATAAGGTTAGCTTTAATGATACTAAATGGAAGAATCAACATATAGTTAATGCAACTTCAGAGCCTCCTCAGTGAATAGTTTTGTCAGCACACCCTCAACATACTTTTTCACGTCTTCTAATTTCTCTAACCAAGGTTTTACAACAAATTTTGGATTGTAATATCATATCTCTCCCTCCTACTTAGGAATTTGATCCAACAAATCCTCATCCAAATGGATGTGATCAAAAATCATTTTATGACTACCACAAGACACCATGCCATATGACAAACAGATGCATCAATTTAAAGCACAAGATACATGACCTAATAAATTTAAATGTTATTGATCTTGGAACTTCATTTGAGCCTCCACCAATAAAGAAAGCATAGGATAAAGCTTTGAAAATCTTCTTAGATCTATTTTCAAAACATTTAAAATAGGATACAGGGGACACAGTAGGGGTTTATCATGCACATCCACCACTAAATACATACAGGGCACCTTCTGTTGAGTTATATCCTTTGAGCAACAGATTGGTGTATACAATTCTAGAGTTCTAACTAAACCTTCTATCTCCTTCTCAGAATAGGAGATCATTGAGGATGATTTATATTATCACACACTCTTTATTAGAGCTCACATTCATAATCATCCTATTCACAGTGTGCTTATTTATAATAGTTCCAATCTTAACATGTGCAACTTGACACTACTATAGCATTTGGGTTATTTGGAATAGTATATCACTCCTATAGACATATTTATTATTTGTTTTAGTGGGAATATATAGATTTCATTTTTTGAGATAATAATTCCATTATAGGTTGGTCTTACAAATGTGGCCACACCATTCACTATAGTTCTTAACACAAGATTTTTTGATATGTTACTTAGTCCACTATGGATTCAAAAAATTAGAGTAGTACCTTCTATAGTTCATATATGCATGAAATTAATTCATGATAATTAGGTTGTTATAGTCATTGAAGTCCCATATGAGTTACCACTCCCCATTTTAGTGACATATACCAATTTGTAGTCATTATTTGTTGTTTTTCCACTAGTTTTAGTTTCACCACTAGTTTCAGTTTTGCCACCAATTTCAACTTCTCCTCAAATTTTAGTTCCTCTTCCACTTTAGATTTAGATAGAGTTGAGGCATCCATTACTAGTATAAATGGTTCATACACCTCCATAGCTTTAGCATTCTAGATAGCTTCCAACTATAGTATTCAAACCCAGAGTAATTTCATTGAGATCTCATGTGTCTCCACATAAATCACATGTTCAGAGAGCTTCTCCTACTTCCATATGGGTCCTTAAGAGCCATATAGTTTCATCCACTTCTTATAATTATAGAGGATCCCCACAGTCAGTTTTTACTTTTGATATTTTAGACCATTTATAGTATATACAACTTTTAGAGCCACATCCCTAGCATTTCCATTATGCTTCATGATCATGCATGATTCTACTCCTTGATATATAAAACCATGATAAGGAGTATTGCATGAGACTCATTTTTTAGTATCATCTCTTTATAGCTTTGATTATATATAATATTTTCTTCTTGATTATACATAATTCAAAAATTCCAAAATACAAAAACAATATAACATTTCAAATCAAAAAACATTCAAAAATGTCAAAACAACACAAACATTTCAATTGTATACATCATTCATGATTTACATTTATACTACTATGCTAGGACTTACATTTGTTATTTGATGATATTGAATGTCAATTTATCTACATCACCATGCTTCACTTGATCTTCTTTGAATGTGTGTAGTAATATCTAGCTCTTTGATTACTTCACTCTACCCATTGATGGGGCATCCTACATCTACATTCGAGACACACTTTGATATACATACCCACTGGGGGCATCTTCCACATGACTAAACCATCCAAGTTATGT
Organism: Torreya grandis; assembly: GCA_037957365.1. Taxonomy (NCBI): domain Eukaryota; kingdom Viridiplantae; phylum Streptophyta; class Pinopsida; order Cupressales; family Taxaceae; genus Torreya; species Torreya grandis. The sequence goes on along the minus strand of JARHVA010003830.1, from coordinate 965,556 downwards.
CATTCCTACACTACACACTCCAAGTTATCATGCTGATGTACATTACTTACTAGATTACACAGATTACTATATCGATATTTTACTAATATCTAGCATTTGTGTATCTCTTAACATATAACTAGTCCTGTACTAAACATGTCTTCATACTTTCACTCTTGATATTAGATGTGATTCTATCTTTCTAATTATTACATGTTTTCTCTTCTTGCTTAGCATAGCTTGTTGGATTGCATTTCCAGTTCCTACTTGTTCCTTATATGTGCTTTAAGACATTTTACAATGTCCTTCTCTTCTATTCATGTGTGTGCCTTAAGACACTTACTAATGTCCTTTCCCTATACTCCTCTACATGATTATGGCTTCCATGCCAACTTGCTTGTTTTAATTATATGTGTATGTGGAATTTGAACATGCCTTATATGCTTATTTTCTAGTTTGAGTGACATATGCCCATGTCCCTTTTTTGCTTGGCCCATTGGCTACCCTTTTATGTATCTTGTTTCTTGCTTTGTGTGCCTTTTTATTGATTTTTTTTAATTTCTTATAATATTATGATCCATATCATGCATTTTTCCTATTTTATTGGATGCCATGATATACATAATGCTCCATCACTCCAACTAACAACTAATAAAAATAATAACTAGCACTTTTAGTTATAATTTAGTACATTACACATGCTACTACATTGTTATATCTATCTAGGCATACCCCTATTGATCTAACAATCACTCAAATCAAACCATGATATATCTTGAGATATATTATTGATTATCATTATTGTATCATATATATTTCCAACTTAGCACACTTATATGGCTTTTTCTTCTAAGGGTAGTCATTGTCAGGTACTTATTCCTACCCTCAAAAGAGGGGGAAAGAAATAGGGGTTTTGATATAGAGATCAAAGCTCCTATCGGTCAAAAAAATCTAGTTTCAAAAAAACCAAAATAATAACTAGTCATCAAACCACTCAAAATAGACCAAGAAGATAATTAAGATTCCATAACAGTGATCAATTTTAACCTAGGATAATAATTTTGAGGCTAGACTATAGCACTAGACACTAGGGTTTCCTATTTTTAATGCTCCTATCTAAACAATAAAAAAAGTAGGTTTTCTAGAAGTAGGTAGAAAGGTAGGTTTAGCTATAGTTTTACACAATTAGATCAATAGTTTTTAGTATAGTTTTCTCAAAGAATCCAGACATAGGGGGCATCATGCATAGCATGATTGGTCCTCACTTCTAATTTTAGATATGGTATTTGGTATAAATTCCAAATTAGAATCTATGTTTTAGATACCAGTGATTGAGGGTAGATTTCATAGCACTTTGGATTCTTTTCTTTTAGTTTTTAACATTACCCAAGAATTCTCAATAATTGCATGCCTTCTTCTATCTACAATTAGTTGGCATAGTTTTAAAGTGGATTTCATACAAGCCTAACCTCCACATTCTTGAGCACCTAAGTTCCTAAGGCTTACACATAAGCCAAATTTTTAGTTTTAGAGTGGCTTTCATACAAGCCTAATCTCCATCTTTTCTGAGTTGGCCAACATTGGCCTAGCTTCTAATACAAATTCAGCTACCCACACCACATTATCAAATTTATAGAGCACTCATGGGCTTCATAATCCATTTCATATGACATACACATTCATATATATTGATATCAATTCTTAGCTTCACTTCATGGGGCAATGATGGAGCCAAAGGGCTATCCTTTGTATTCTTGAGCCACTTATTCAAAGGGATTAGACACATAGTCCAAACATTGATTATCACATGCATGATCATCTAGCTTCACTTAGTAGGTGATGATGAAGCCAAAGGGCTATCCTTTACATTCTTGATCCACTTTCTAAGGAATTGAGCACTCAGCTTCATTCATGATATAACTTTTTGTATAGAATCATCCAACACATCCATCATTACTCAACTTTACTCAATATCATAACAAGTTTTGTATTGGTTCGTATACTCAATGAGCTGTATTCATTCCTTTCTCTCTTTCTTACCCAACTTTGTACATTCTTATTTTACATTGCATATAATAAGAATTTATCTACTCTTTATTTCCCTTTCATAGATTCATACTTACACAACATGCTCTCTATACACTATCCAACATTATTCAGCATCATATAAGCTTCATGGGATTCACCTTTGCAAGTAATTTCATGTATGCTTTCTATTTTCCTTTATCCTAGTATTTACATTTGATGCATCACTAGAATAAAGGGGGATAGGAATGTAGTCATATAATATATAAAAATTGGTAACTTGAGTATGGATAAAGACACCCAACCCTTAGGTCACTCTTGATTACTCTCTAAACCCTTTTATGCTTATTTTCACTAATTCTTAGTTATTTGTGGCCTTTCAGACTTGACACCAACTGAGCCAAGACCCTATCTTCATGACTAATCCATCCTCTTAAGTCTCATCTACCTAGGATAATAGTGATAAAGTTGGATAGTAGTATTGGACCCTAGGGTTTCCCCTTTTTAGCACTCATATCCAATCACATTTTGATCCCATATTACCATTTTTCCCTAATTTCTCTTGTCCATTATGTTGGCCTAGTCTAGTTTCATCTAACCTATGACTAATATATCCCTATAAAATCCAATTAAAATATCATTTGGAAGGGGTTTGGAAATATCATTCAAATAAGCAAGAATACAAACAAGACCACTTACAAAAATCTTCCCTATTCTCTACATACAACCAACCTATACACTTTCAAGATAAATCAAGTCTTCAGACTAATCCCTAGTCATCTTAAGCATACCCAGTTTTAATATTTCTTACATTTCATTCACTATTTCACCAAGCACTATTAAAGGTAGAAATACATATGTATTGATCCCTCCTCAGAGTATTGGTATGTAGGTAGTATGCCCACACATAAGGTGTGAATCACTTCTAGTGCATCTTACACACACTAACCCCTTTTCCCCATTCACTAAAGTTTCTTTCAATTGCATAAAAAATACAATTACATGAATAATAATATCTATATATAACTCTATCTATATTGAAGACCTATAAAAATTTATATACACTCACATTGAGCAAGTGAACAAAACCCAGAAAGCTTAGATCTTGAAGATAATAACATCAGGGAAGGACTACAGTGTCATAGCCTAGGGTGTCCAATTCTAGCACTCCTATCTAATCAATAAATAAAGTTTAGTAACTTGTTTGTGATAGTGTCCTAGTCTTACATGTAAATTTACAAACCCTATCTTAGTCAGAATAGTCCATAATAAGCTAAGTTTAATTTTCTCTCTCTCTCACTACTATTTATAGAAAATGTCTAATTGCAATCTAATTTCACAAATTAGTATCTTTAATTAGTAATATTATTTACTAATTTATCCTACTCAAACTTATTTATTAAATAGGAATAAAACTCAACTATTCCCAAAAATAATAATTTAAAACCTAATTAGTTTAGGATTTTCACTTTGAAATATTGAGTTTCAAATTTAATGCAAAAAGTCTTGAATGTTCTAAGGCAAAAGTGCTAGACCAAAATGGGTAGTGTAACTATACATTTGAAACAATTTAGGTATAAAAATCTTGTGGAACTTGATTTCAAAAGTGACAAGAGATTTGGAACAATCTAGGCAACATAACAATGCTCCTTCAAATAAATAACATGACAATGGTTTTAGACTCAAAAATCCAAGGCAAAAGTTTGAGATGAAACATGAAGTGTAATGAAACCCCATTTAAAGAAGTGACACAAACATTTTTGGAATAAAAATCTAAGGCAAAATCATGACACAAAATGGGTAGATTAACACCTCTTAAGCTAATGTTGTGTGAAAAGAATGTGATAGTTTTGGACTTATTTTGATGTGACAATACAAATAAACAATTTTAGTCTAAAACACACATGTAAATCAAATAAAATATAAATAGCACTAATGGCTTGTCCTATCCCCAAAACTAACATGGGTGTGAGTAATTAATTATTAATCAAAAAATTAAAGTAAAGGTGTAGTAGAGTTTTTATGCCCCCTCTATCACTCAAGCATTGGTACATGGCATGAACTTAGAGTGAGGAACATTTGGCATTTGGTAATAAATTATATGGCAAGTGGGGTTGAATAAAAATATATTAGTTTTAAATGTACTAAATGGTCCCAAGTGTGGATAACACAAGGGTGTAATCATGTCAATTGGATTCATACCTATTAACTAACTATGCAAGGGTCTATTCCTTTGCATATCGACTCTATACATATACTACTTAGTATAGTATGATGTTTAGAAAGACCTAACCTAGTTTTTTATTAGAATTGGAGAGGCTCATTTCTCAACCCCCTAATAATCCCAATATCATATTCCTAATTAATATGCCCCACTATGGAGTGGGGTTGGTATGATGTTGGGAGATGAAACCCTAGGTCATTGTACCCTTATATAACTTGTGAAGGAGAAATGATCTCCCATCCACAATCCAAATGTAAGAAAATAAAATGGAAAGACTTTAGAGGTCATTTTTGGGTCACCCAAGTCATTCAGAGCTTGGGGATAGCATACGCAATATTATTTTTGACAAGACCAAAAAACCAAAGAAATAAACTAAGTTTTTTTATTCACTCAATTTCCCTAAAGGGGATGTGAGAGAGAATACATGCAATAGTTTATAATTTCCACAAACAAAGAAATCTAACTATGAACTTTGAAAATTAGCTAATAAAAAAGTAAACAGAAACTAGAAAATCTCTTAAGAGTTATAACTAAAATGTATGTTCCTTTTAATAGCACCAAATTAAAATGTGGTTGAAATTTTGGCCCTTGGGCTTATTTTCACTTGTAAAAACTTTGAAAACTAAAATATAAGTGTGATTAAGTTGATTTTAAGCATCAAACAAAAGTTTATGTGAGATTTTATAAATGCCTAGGCCTCTATCTCTCTCCACATTAGTTCCTATGAAAAATTTATGGGTTTTGCTTATCTCCAAGATAAAAATCAAATGATTATACAATATTTCTTTTTGAGCTCCTAGGTTTTTGAAAAAACATAAAGTGAAGCCACTATTTATTAGGGGAAACCATTGTTTTCCTATAAAATAGACTAATATAGAGAACTTTGGTGAAGCCTCTATTTAGCTAGGTGAAGCTATCATTTAGATGTAGTGAAGCCTCCAAATACATTATAAAAATAGGTGAAGCTATGAAATATAGTGTGATTTTACCTAGAAAATTTGTTTAGTAGGGTCAATGCCATCAATTCTACAGAGTGAAGCCACCATTTAGCATGTCAAAGCCACTGATTTAAAGTTGTTATTTCTTCACAAACAAATATCAAAACTAAGACATAGGATTGACGAAGCTAAAATTACATAGAGTGAAGTTGTTGATTACACAAAAGTTGAAATGACATTGATTTTAATGCTAAAACTCTAAACCTAAATAATTAAATGCATTTATTACAAAAATTACGGTTAGCATACAATTCTCCTTGGCCATACAGGATGCATGGTCCCATTGGTTTTCCATTATGTATCTTAGGAGTTTTAAGATTTACAAAAAATGTAGATTAGTCCTTAATTATTCCAAATGACAAAAATAAAGCATAACAATACACTAGGACTAACCACTCTTAACTAAGAACTAGGGAGAGCATAACATACTAAACAAGATCACAAAATAGAGATAAAAATAGCTCAAGTAATTTAACTCCTTTATAAAATTTGATGCTTACTTATTGGCATAAGGATGTTCATGCTTGATCTATGATAAATAGAGTCTTCTATAAATTTTTCTCCATAGTGGTAACACTTATGCAATGGTCACTTGTGGTTTGGTGTGAAGTTTGGCATAAAATGGACATTATAACACAACTTTCAATGGTTTTTTAAAGGTATTCTAGCACAATAACCTTACACATAAAATCTTGTTGGCATATGTTGTAGGCACTTATATTTATATCTTTAAGAACCAACTCTAACCCTAGAGAGGTTATCTTCAATTCTAACTTTAGTTGATTCTAAAATAACTGAGATTGAGCCAGGCTAACCCTCATTTGGGTCAAATCACTCATGAAATATTGACACCTCAATTTCAAATATTTATAAGGCATGACAACTCACTTTAGATATTTATGAGGTTGGGACTCATATTTTTGAAATATTTAGGTAATAATAAATCACTTTATTAGCTCCTTTGACCTTTGACTTCATATTTGGATAACAATTCCTTTTTTATAAACAAAATTCACTAATTTGATTTGGAATTTCTATTTAGGCAAGTTAATTAATATTTCCAATGTAATTAATCTTTCTTAGTCCTTTTTTCCTTTTGTCAATTATTTTAAATTTTATGAATTAATATCTTGATAGGCCAAAAGTGTTAAATTACTAGGTTGTAATTTGACTAGGATTGAAACTAAACTAGGTTATTGGTGCATACAAGGTAATATGCCAAATAAACTAGCTTCATCATTTTTTTGGGAAATTAAATCCCTTATGCAAATAAATTTAGGTAATTTATATGATTTGTAGGCTTAAATTATGTCATTTTATATAAATTAAATTGAATCCCATTTTAGGCACGAAAGTGGCCAAAACTAAGTGTCTACACAGACATCACAAGTGATGAGTACTATAAATATATAGTTGGATATCTATTGAACAATGAGATTCCTAATCACCTAAATTTCACACAGAAAAGAGTGTTTCACCTGAATAAGTATCCATTTTATGATCAAAGTTGTTTTTTTCTATAGAAGGAACTATGAAGGCATATATTTGAGATGCCTAAGTAAAGAAGAAGCACCTAAAGTTCTTAAAGATTTCCATGGGAAATATGGAACCAAACATGGTTTAGGGAGTACTAAATATCATCAAATACTATAGGTAAGTTATTATTCACCATTTATTTTTAAGGATACACATTTATATGTCTAAAGTTATCACACCTACCAAGTCATTATGCACCATGAATGCACCTCAGCTATGCCATTACTGTCAGTCATTGAATCCCAACCATTTACTAAATGGAGATTGACCTTTATGGGAGACATTAATGCCAATTATTCCATAGGATACATGTTCATCCTTAAAAAAAAATTATTTGGGCTAAAGCCTACTCATTGCACCACCAACATACTAATTAAATTTTTGGAAAAACACATTACCATAAGGTTTAGTATGCCAACCATGTTGGTATGTGATAATGGTCCTTCTTCCTCATCCCTATAATTCCTTGAATGGGATTATGATCATCAAGCAACCCTTAAATTTTATTCAAATTATTATCCCCAAGGGAATCGGTTAGTTGAATCAACAAACAAGAATTTATTGAATATAATTAAGAATATCTTAAAAATAAACCCAAGGGATTGGCATAATGTGCTTAAATTTAATTTATGGTTTGTTATAACTATGAACAAATATGCATTGGTGAATTCCCCTATCATCTTTTATATGGCCAAATCATATCTTCCCAACCAATTTTAAAATCCCTACCTTGTTTATAAAAGATTACCTGAAAAAGAATGGTCAAATAAAAGTCTGCAACTGAAACCTCATTCAATTAGAAGAAAAAGGGATATAACTTTACTACATTTTAGTAAACATCAAGAGGTTGTAAAATCTTAGTTTGAAAAATGAACCAAAGTGAAGGCCTTTAGGATCTTTGATCTAGTCCTTATGTGGTCTAAGAATCATGAAAAGAAGGGATAACATGGAAAATTCAATGTTTTATGGCTTGGTCCCTAAAAAATCTCTAAAATCCTGGGTGGGAATGATTTCTACATAAGGTGTCTTATTGGTGAGGATGTTTCATTTCTTATCAATGGACAATTCTTCAAACATTACTTCCAAGCTTGATTGGCTTGGAAACCCCTATAAATAATTTCTCTTATACTTTCTATTTTCCTTCATGTGCCTTATTTTAGGTTAGGTTAGTTTTTGTTGTTTCATGTTTTTTGGTTTTTCCTCACTTGGTTTAACTTCATCACATTTATTTTTTTGTTGAACCTATTATTTTGACCTGAGGGTTCCCCTACTCAATCAAGGAATTAGAATGGGTGGATTATTTTTGAATAACCTCAATGGCATTTTCATGTATAAAATATTTAAAATCTTGTTCAAATTTCTTGTATGAACTATTTCATTTTCCTGATATGGTTAAAAATTTTAAGGCCTATGATTTATAATATAGAACATATGTATTTATAAAGGTTACATTTCTTATTCTAAAGATCATCAAATGCACCAAAAAAAATATGAAGGAAAAGGCACTTATAATTTTTTAGCTTTATTTTCATTGACTGTGCACTTGATAATTATCACTCAACTCGTGGATTGGTCCCCAAACCTTAATGCATAAAAAAAAAAAAATGTCCTTTAAAAAGGATTGAGCTAAAATATAAAATCTGCACTTTCTCCTTGAAAGGGTGATCTTGACAACCTCCACCACATGATTTATGGCTTGGTTGGCAGTGGAACAATGCCCTATGAATATCCCAAAGGTATCTATGTCAGGTATATAAACACTTAGATGGTAGTAAATTAATTCCCATGTCATTTATTCTTTAGCCAGATTACAAAATCATTTTTCCCTTTTAGTGGTGCCCATCAATTGGAAAAATTTGATTTATTTGTGTGCTTGCTAAATAACTAAATAGTCACTCGAACTCACACACTAGTGGAATTTAGGTAGGAATGAAGTTTATTATGTCATATGTTGAAGTATAATTTTGTGCCTTCATATTTTTTACTCTGATTTGGAAGATTTATTATAGCTAATGTTTGTGTTTAGATAAGGATTGAAGATTTTATATTCTTGAGATACTCAGGGGTATCTCCTACTAGGAGTTGTCATTTATTATTACTTGCATAACACACCCCATTTCACCAAAAATGGGGACCTTCTTTTTTCTTGATCCTTCCCTTTTTAATTTTAATGGTCTACCTATTTTCACCTTTCTCAAACTAACAATCTTCTAGATGATAAGTTTTAAGTGACTAAAGGTGTATGTTTTCAATGCTTTCTTGTGGTTAAATGTTCAGTCCAAGATTTACATCTAGAATTGTTAAGGTAAGTATATAAATATGTCTTAGGTTAAAAAGTTTAAATAATATGAAATCACATTTTAAATATGCTTTTAAATCCTCTTTTTTGATCCATTTATACTTCAAATTAGCTCCAAGTTGACTAAAAATTGCTCATGTTCATTTTTACCTTAGTTAATTTCATTGAAATGGTTGAAAATTTATTTAAAAATGTTTTTGTTTTCATTAAAAGTAGTTTCATATTGATAATTTTTCACTCCCTTTCATTTCATTTAAAATACTTGGCTATTTTAAAATTTGAATATCTTGACTGTTTGAGTTTGAAATTTCATAATTATTTGCTTTTGATTTAAAAATGTTGATTGTGCCTTTTTATTTTGGTGACTTTAGGTACCTATCTTAACCCCAACACCACATGGCACTCTTTCTTAACTCTCTAAAATTCCAACCCATTCAAAATCCTTTCAATACTTATCAATTTTTGAGTTCTACCTAAATCCATATGGCACTTTTTTATCAATTAGTAGAAAATCCCCAAGCAAGCAAATAATCAAGATGTTACTAAGTAGCATGATCCTAATGACCCACTATCCCAACTAGATCCATATAAATCTTAGCCTCCAACAAAGTGGGTTAGTGGGATGATGCCACATGGCATCATCCCAATGACTTGTTATCTTTAAGGTGTTCATATAGAAATAAGGCTCTGGGCAAGTGGGTTAGTGGGATGTTTCCATATGGAATCATCCTAATAACCCATTATCTCAAATATGTATATACAAAGTTAATATTGAAGTAATTAGATAAGTAGGATGATTCCACATGGTGAAATATTGCTTATTATGCAATCGTGAGGTGATTTATGCAACTCAGTAGTGTGTCAGAGCTCTAAGTGAGCAAGATGATGCCATATGGTGAAATATCACCTCACCACATAAAATCCTAATCAACATAGCATGAATACTCAATCGATCAATGGGTGAACATGGGGTATCTATGTGGAAATAACTTGATAAACAAAGGACCTATTGGTAGTTGGCTAGAAAAGCATTAACTTAAGTTTGATGGCCTGTCTAGCCATCAAAATTATCAAAGCTTGAGAATGGACTATATGTCAAATCTAACCTAAAAACATTATTTTTAAAGGCATATTAATGTATAAATTTATCATAAAACACAAATTCAAAGGTAATATGTGTGGTAGCATTAAATACAAGTATGGCATGCACATTTGAAATGTGTAGAAAGGGATACTAAGGATAAATTTATCATGGAAAGGAGAATTTTATACTATAAATATAGATATAAAAAATATAAATTACAATCCCAAAGCAAATTTATCTATTTATAGCTACATTTGGCTAATAAATTTTACTTCCTTAGTTTGCAAAAACATTGTCTAGCTGAAATTTTCAATAAAATTTTAATTTCACATTGAATCCTCAACTACCCCTATGGTGGGCATGAGTTACATCCTTTTTTGAAATTTTTAATTTTCACCCTATTATTATTATTTATAAGAATTTTAAATTATTACTCAAGGCTATCATTTTTTAGGATTAGAGTATGTTATGTCTATTTGGCTCTTTGTGAATTGTAATCAAGACAAAGGAATAAAACATTTTCTATGCATTTTATTACTTTCTAGGATAATTTATCCTTATATTATTTTAGTCTCATTACCTCAAAGATGTTTCTTACACTTAGATTATTGTATTAATTCCATACTTTATTAATCAAAATTAAATCCTTGATAATTTGAAGGTTGTTGAGACTCAGAAGTCATTTCTTATGCATGTTATATGGTGGTTTTATATTTCTTTCTCATAATCAACCTACCCAAACTTTTGCACCATATTTAGTTGGAATTATGTTAGGTCTGGATCAAATGAATATTGGTTTCATGAGATTCACTCAGTCAAATAATTCTAGATTCATTTATATTGGTAGCATACTTTTTATCTTTTTATCCCAAATCTTTTTCACTTTCTTTATAATCAACTTAGTCTAGGAACTAAAAGTAATCCAAAGTTAAATGTTTATCTTGATTATGGTCTCACATTTTATTTATCATTAGTGTAGCATTTGTGCATCTATAAATGAGATAAACTAGTAAATAAATCAAATATTTTCACTTAACCAAATCTTAGAGAATTTGATTTCTATTAGAGGTTGAACCTTGCAAGTATATATCAAAGAAAATTCATAGTTTCTTAATGAATGACTTAACTATAGATAATTGCACTTTTAATTCATTAAAATAGGCCTCTTATATGGAATGTTCTGCATCAACCAACTTGGTAAAGACTACCATACCAAGACCTAGTATATTTAGACCTTCGAGAGGTACTTTCCTTTTGGGATCTCCCTCCTTTCAAGAGAGGCAGGGCCTAATAACGCCTTCACCTAACTATTGGCTTGTGTCAAAAAATCCATAAACACATACCCTTGTCAAATTTATTGTTTTTAGCATATTTTAAATTATGTATTTCATTATTTATTATTTTATATTCATGCATTTAAAATTCAATGGTTTAGCTATATTAGTTTAGATTAATTCAATTCAAAATAGATTAAACAAATTTTATAGTCCACATACAAATCTAAGTGTAACTAGTAAAGTATTATTAATATATTTTAATTTAATTTTTATGAAAACACTAAAATAATTGGGTACTTGTCTTGTTTAGAATTTTTATAGTCTTTGATAGGGTATAATTGTTGATGAAGGTCTAAAATGAGTACTTGATTTTTCATATATATAAATAGAGTGTCTACATTTATTGTGATGAGTCTAGACCCTTTTATATGCCTATATAAGGCTAAAAATATCTACTAAGGGTTAGATCCATCTAGGAGATAAGTGTAGGTTTGTGATAGTTTGGGTCACTATGCCTATACCTAAAGGTGACTCTTTTGCATTCATATAACTTTAATCCTACATAGATAGTTCTATTTTCCTTTTCCTTACTTCAAAATCATAGTTCTAATTTCAACACTAGTTCACCTATAAAAATGGGTTAATAGGATGGGTTGATCTAATCCCAATCACTCCCTATCAAGTGGGTAAGTTTTTTCTAAATTCCATTTCTCCAAAGAGGGCTCAAACCACAAATAGTACTCCCACCTAGTTGAGTGTGTCCAATCAATGTGATGATAGCATGTACTACAAACCTAAGTATGGATTTTCATACTTGAAAAAGTATAATTTTTAAATTGAAAATACATTTATACTTGCATTATAACTTTCTCATTTTATGGGTTTTACATTTGGAATATCTAGGGCAGATTCACTCAATGTGCAAAGTGTTCTCAAATTTTAGATAAATGTTTGATATAAATGTATTAGATAGGAATAGGCTTAGCTATTATCTATATAAATAGTTTAATCTTTGGTTAATTTCACTCTATATCAACATGTAAAACATAAATTTTCACCCATATGAAGAATTTAAATTTGGGAAAATAGTCATAAAAGGGTTTACAAACATACCCAACCCTTGTGGCTAGATTTGATAATTTAAATCCATCTAAAGAAGACTAGAGGTGTCCATAAAGTACAAAATAGTGATACGAGATCAGGAAATATTCTTAATATGATAAAAATTTGCTTAGATAGAGAGACTAGTTAAATCATGTGTAGTAGTAACAATAATTTGGGAAGGTTAGGGCCCTAGATAAGAGAATGGCTAATCAAGAAAGTGAACAAGATTTAATTATGTGCACACAAGTCAAGTATATTAATACTTTGTCAAATTGGCATTGTCAACTGTATAATACAAAATATGAGTGTCTGTATTGACTACAATAAAAGGTAGCTGCAATTGATGAACTAAAATAGGTAAGTCTCACTAAAGTACTTTTTAATAAACATCCACATATCAAATCAAGTTACATGAATTAATACTTACAACACTTAATATTTCATTATCTAATTCACAAAATAAATTAATAGAGGGGGAACCAACTTAGACAAATGTCTAAAATGCATACATGATAGGAAGCTCCATCCATTCAACACATTAAAAAAAATTGCTTCATACACTTACTTTAATTATTGGATGTTCTTTGAGGTCTAATTCTAATTATTTTAAGATTTGGATAGTCTCTAAGATTAAAATAATTATTTATATGTGGATGGTCTCTAAGGTCTAATTCCTAATATAACTCTTTAAAGTCATATTTGATATTTTTATTATATGAACAACCAATATTTTGTGGCAAGTCTTCATGATATAAATTCATTAAGGGTCAAATTCATCTATGTTACAATGAAGATTAATTCACTTTTGTTATGTAAAATGGCATACAAATATTTTACCTATAGTTTATGGATGGAAAAATATTTACATAGTTTATCATTGTTCTTAAAAAAATGCCATCACTAAGGTTGATCCCAAACCCTAAACTAATAAACAAATGCAAACTAACAACATGCAAACAAAAACCCTAAACCATCTATATATTTTTATTAATGAGACATTAACCAACAACATGGAATTAAATTTTCAACCATAAAAACCATGTTTAAGATCAATTTGAAATAGGAGACATACTTAGAACATTGTTAAACACTGAGTATTTCCACAATTACAACAAAATAAACTTACATGTAATTAAAAAACTTAAGTCATTTCCATAGTGTTTTAGGGAAAAATAAAATTAAAAATGAACATAAGTCATAGCTGAAAAGACACCAAACACACCATTCCATGCAATATGCATCTTATATCTTTTTTGTAGATAAAAATGGCTTAAATGATGAATTATTATAAATATGTTGATGATTATTGACCTGAATGATGTCATTTATTTGGAATAAAAATTAAAAATACATATGTGTGGGTGGGTGGGTGAGTGGGTGGGAGGGGGTGTGTGTGAGAGAGAGAATCTAGGTCTATATATGTTATTATAATTTACCATTGTTGTATATCTAGCCTTTCTTTAATGTGAGTAGCATCAAAATTAGGTTCATCACTTATATGCCAATTTATAAGATTGAAATTCACTTTATGTGTGTGTGAGAGAGGGGGAAAAATATAATATAGGTCTATATATCTTAATATATTTTACCATTGTTATATATTTATCCTTACACTCACATTAGTAGATCAATATTAGGTTCTTCACCTATCTGCCAACTTATAAGATTGGAATCCACTTTAACATTATCACATAATACCTGCAACATCTGTCTTGTAAAACTCAACTCATTAATAATGTAAATTAATGATGTCATATCATTAATTAGTTAGGAAGTGGTTGTTACATGTAATAATTCAACTAGCTCTCCATCTCCCTTTATTTTATATTATTATAGACTTCCATTATTTATAGTTGGTTATGTAAAAAAGAATGAATTTAGGGAGTAACTAAACACCAAACATATGATCTATCAAATATTATATATAAATTAGCATAATAAATCTTTGTTATTATAGTTTTATATTGGTTTTCATTATTCTTCTTTGATTTCTTTGTTATTTAAATAATTACACCTTCATATCATTTATCATTCAAAAATTCATTTCCATTCATAACCCTCTTAAATTCATTTAAATAGTATAAGAGCATATGCACTTCATATCATCTATGAGTGGTATCATGGTTTATCTAAGATTCATCTCAATTTATATGCCCACTCATACAAAGTTAGAGTACATGTAGTTAGGGATTGAGACTCATGACCTTTAATCATACCTTCCTTCATGTCCTTATATGGGAGATAAATCTTTGATGACTCCAATTTTAGAAATATTGTAGAATATGATATACTATGCATTGAAAAAATAATAAAAATATTTTGAAGAACATCATGCACATGAATGAGCAAGTATCATTGATCCTTTTTTATTACTTCTTAAGAAATAAACTCCTTTTATCACCTCTCATTCTCATTGATTATTTGGTGGTAAATGTCATACAAGCTACAATTTATTATAGACACCCCTATTTTATAGGTAAAATATATGGAGATGCACTAAATAATTATATTAACCTAATATGTTTATATTACATGGTTAATCAATTATTTGATTGATAAAGAATTAAATTCATTCTTTAAAATTTTCTTTATTAGTAAATAAATGGTGGGAAAACTACTGCACTCCACATGAGAATCATGAAAATTAAATTAACTTAGACACATCTATATACACATGGAATGATTTTTTAGAATCACTCAAAAAAATCTATTACCCCGTTGCTAACTATGATTATCAGTGCATCAAGTTTTTTCAGTTGCTCCAATGCAAAGAATAATTTATGCACCAATACACAAATACTTTTTTTACTTTGGTGTCTAAACTTAGGATTCATGATTCAAAACAAACCCTTTTTTTAAATTATATATCAAAACTGAAGCCACATATCCAATTAAATATATTTTTATTATATATCTCTTTAATTAGAAAAAATTATAGATTTGCTTGTAAGTTTGAATCAAATGCCAAGTCCAAAACTAAGAGAGACAATTTAAGTCTCAAACCAAAAAACTATCTAAATCTTATAAGAATAATTATAAACTAGGGAATAGCTCTAAGAACCTTTAAATGATATTTATGGATCATATATCACCTTAGTCTTGTACACTTGGTAAACTTAGACCTTGGTTATTCCTCTTAGTTCTAGACCTTTCTCACTTTCTAAAGTCTTGCATCTGATCTATTTTGTGTCCCTTAGCTTATCTCATAGTATAACTAGTCTTATGTTAATGACCCAAACCTTCTATCTTACCCAGAATGATTAAAACTTATTTATCTTCCACCTTTATAAGTTCAGAGCCTGTACCTACTTTCCTATTCCCTAGACACTAACATCTTGGATAGACACCTACATAAACATAGGTTTCTTGTTCTAATGCAAGTGTTAATTTCCCTAAAGTCATATAATTTGAAAATGAAATGAATTCTAATGGTCAACCTAAGTGTCTTATGTAGAACAAGAATATAAAGAGGATTAATACAAAGTTAGTGAATGAAATCCAAAATTAATTCAAGAACTAAAATTCTATGTTTGCTCCATAGGTAAGCTAGAATTACTAGATAAAGAAATCAATAAAATAAGACAAACAAGACATTTACCTTCCTTGAATACCCCAACTACAAACTATTTTACAAAGTCTTGAATTTAGTATGTGAAGTAAGAGTCTCTGTCAATGCACTTTATTCATTCCAATAGAATATCCCCTTGTCCACCAGTGGTTTTGATCAATCAAGATAAGGAAAAGGTGAAGATTTTAGCATGATTTTATCATTATATCTTTTCACAATAAATTTTGATAATTGTTCATGGAGGCCCATTATTTATATTTTTTTTGAAATCATACCGACCATCCATCTCAAGATCAATATGTGTGGTCCAAGATTGATTCAAATTTGGAGACCAAATGCTTTCAATTTCACAATTAATATTACATTTATTAGGCATGGCTCAACATTTTTGAATTTTATTGCATTTATGTTGATATTTTGCATTTTTGACTTTGTGACTATTGATGTCACTTTTTTAAGATATATTTTGAATTTTAATTTTATAAAATTATATATTAACTAATTTAATATGGATTTTTCATTTAAGAATTTAATTGTATTTAATTATTTAAGTGAATTTGATTATGATTTTTTTAATTCTTAGAATTTGTTTAGTTGTCATGCAATATTGGTAGAAAGCGTCAATTTACTAGGTCAAAATTTGACTAGAAATGAATTAGAAGAAGGTGTTAGTTGCATATAGGGTAATGCCTCAATTAGGTACATTGACATGGTTTGTAAATTACATGTGATGTGTGTAAATGAGTCAAATTTTTTTCATGGTTTTGGTCTAGTTTATGTGTTTTTTGAGAAGTCATTTAGACTTACAATTTCAACACGATGGTGGTGAGAATTAGATGTATACATTTTACCCCTATTTGAGAAGGTATTATGAGACACTAAGCATAATAATGTCTTCTAAAATAATGAAAAATTCATTAAGAAGTTGAAAATTTTGGACAAATAAATAACTAGTGACCCATGATGCCCCCTTGAGAGGGCAAGTGGAGATTAAAGACATGCATGGACTCTCAAAAATGAGATGGAATAAATGAGAAGAAATAAATTAACCCATAATGAGATTAATCCAAATGAGCTAATTTATGTACTCATTTATTTCTAATGGTCAAGTAAAACAAAAATAAATTGACCTCAAGATGAGGAGAGTAGGAAGGATACATCCTAAAATAAGTGGCACACTTTGACCTACCCTAAATAGGGTGAAAGTTATAGTCTTGTAATCAAATGAAAAATAGGGGAATGGGCCTCTAAAAGGGGTCATCTTAGTTCATTTATAATAATGTGCCCTAATAGGGTAGATTTGATCATTGATGAGTCTAAATGGTTTACCCTAGTACGGTTTATTTTCATTAGTGAAATGATGATGAGGCACATGTTGAACTGATTGGGGGATAGTATATAAGGAGATCTCTTGCTGAAGCATTGCCAATTAGACTTCCAACATCTTGATTTTTTATATATCACTAAAATGGTATGCATCATGATATAAAAAGCCATGATGATTAAGTTTTAATGTGCACAAATACCAACCATTGATTCCAATAGACAATTAAAAACAATGCAACAATGATAAAAATCATGATGACAATGCTAACATATGCTAATGGATGGACTCAAGTATAATTGCATGACAATAAACACCATGATGATCACCACTTCAACATAGTGATTTGAGTTGAGGTAAAAATAGAAAAGGGAAGCAAACAAACATGCAAAGAAATAAGCAAACATAAAATTAAATAAAACTAATAGAAAGCATCTAGTTACTCAAAGAAATGCACCAAGAATAATCAAAGATAAATGAGAATTCCCCAAACATTATTTGAGAGATCCATTATGGCCCCTCGAGGGTAGAGTGGAAAAATTATTTTTGGCAAGTGGGTCCTTGAATAGAATAAATAAACATGTGTTTCAATAGAAAAGGTTGAATAACAAAGTAATTAGAAGAAAATTGATTGGTGAATGGGTAAATGAGGCAAAAATGAGCCTCTGGAGAAGCAAAATGGATCACAAGTAGGCCCAAGGTGGTAAAAATTCAAAAAATTTACCATAAATTCACCCCTGAGGGGTAAAAACATTCATTTTTACCCTCCACTATTGAAATTAAGAGCTCTAGTTTTCATGTGCAAGAGTAACATATAAAATGGCAAATATCCCCTACCATAAGCACATGGGTGATCTAGTGAGAGAGTACCAATGATCACTGAGAAGTGGGGCATTAGTACCTTTAGTTTTGTTCAATTTTTTCCATTTATGGCATTTATTAAGGGTTAAAACCCACAAATTAACAATCTAATCATTTTTGAAAAGTTGAAAATGTATGCAAATGATGAGTTTACCGCCCTAGAAATGAATTTACTACAGAAATAGTGATATTCCAAAACCTATGAAAATAACCAAAATGGTGATATCACATTTTGACTATCAATAATGTACATGGTAGGATTTTTAATAAAATGTCAAATTTGATAGTCAACTGATGGAATCATTTGTTAAATAATGAAATCATCAAAGAACACCTAGGCACACAAAATGGTAAACTCACTAAAAATAACATTGCCATCTTATCAAATGGTGGGAATGAATTGTGAAATGGTATAGTCATAGAATAGTGAGGAAAATGGTGGGATTACCCTGTATAGTGAAAAAAATGACTTGCTAAACAACAAGGTCACCAAGAAAATGTTGATATCACCATAAATAGAAAATAGGGTAGAAGAAAGAATTGAACTAGATAGAAAAATAAAATTCTAAATCCAAATTTAGAAGAAAATGATAAATTTGATTAATTACATGAAAATAGATAAGTGGTTGACTTGGTTCAATTTTTTTTTATGACATACAAGAATGAGTGGGTGTTGTGACAATGTATGAGTGACAATTATAAGTGTTACATCAACCTAAGATCATGATAGATGAGATTTTGTAAATGGTATTTCATAAAATGGCAAGAGCACAACTTAGGATTATCATAAAATGGTAAGAACATGCCTTAATATGCTCACAAAATGAAGAGAACATAGAAAAAGGGTGATCACAAAATGGTGAAAACATGGAATACATGTGACTGAGCTAACCTCATAAATTGACCACTACCTACATAGTATAAATGGACCTCAAGTCAATGTAGTTCAACCTATAGTGAAAGATAATAATAGATGACAATGATGGAAGGGACTAGGAGCCTCCAAGGACATAGTTTAAATGGTTTCATCAAGTAAGTGTCGTGCAAGTAATAGGTCAAAAATATTCCAAAAATAGGTCTCAATATACCTTCCACTTTTGTAACAAAGTCAAGATGAGAAGACTAATAATCACAATAAGATGGGTTGAGCTAAATAGGAATGAATAGATAAAATGGTAATGGACTATAATGGCCAAGATGGATTAAATGAAATGGATTATAATGTAGATAAGGTTTCCCCAAGTGTCAAATTACATTTAGACAACAATTATTTATGCATGACACTAAAAATTTGGTTTTCATTATGGTAAGTGCCATAATCATGGTTTTCACTGTTGGATGATTTTTTTCTCTTTCTCTTTTGATTGTTTTGTATTTTTAATTGATTTTTTTGTTTTTTTAGCATCTCAACCTAATGAAGGCTAATGAGATGCATAATTTAAACCCTTTATTTTCTAACCAATAGCTACTCTAAAGAGTTTCTCTATCAAGAACTTAAGGGGATCTAAATCCAATGTGGAGATTGATGTTAATTATGTTTTTGATGTTAAATCTGATATTGGTTCCATAATATAACCCAATTTTGATGTTATCTCTAAGATAAAACTTGAATTTGATGTTGATGTTGATGCTAATAAAAATGTTGGATCTAAATGGGAACCTATTTCTTATGTAAATGTGTCTATAAAAATTGCATGTTGAATTGCATTGTCCACAAGTACCTTGTTCACCTTTCACTTGGAAATAAATACTTTGGGATAGAAGAAATTTTTTAAATGGGGAATGTTTGGAAATGGAAGAATAATGGGTTGTTGCTCAATAATAATGATCTATTCAAAGATATGCTCATCAAATATGGGTCCTTCATCAAATATAATTTGTTCATTGAATATAGATGGACTAGAAATGGTTTGGGTTTGGTCAAAGATGGATAATTCATAAAAAAATCTAAGATGGGTTGATTACCTTGACTTTGCTTTAGAAGTAGATGTATATAATTATGCTTGGGAAGAGGATCATGGTGGATATCAATCTATTAGTTATCAAACTTGGACATAATTAGGTCTTTAATAGATAATGTCCCTTGGATGGGTAATGATTATCTTTGTGTGGCTCTATGACCAGATTGGATATTGTGCAAGTAGAAAAGGAATTGTCAAATAAAGTAATAAATAGAGAGGTTGTTAAAGCAATCATGAGATAATTAGTAAAAATCTAGCCATCTTGATTTACTTGAGAACTGATGATGTGGTTATTTTAGTGTGGGTCTACAATTTGTCCCTTCAACACTGGTATTTCCTCTTTTTAAGCTAGGGTATGTAATCAATCTAGAGTGAAGTTAGGTGGTAGTTTAGTTCCCTCTGTTATGACCCAAAACATTATGGCATTCTTATATTGTTTGAATAGGGTCTCATCTAAATTAGTTTTTAATGCCATGGCACAATATGGAATAAAATATTCCCCCTAGCAAGGATACATGTAAGGGGATCGGTCTTGGATGGAATTGGCCTAAAGAGGGTGGTCTTGGTCTTATTAGAATTGGCCCAAAGAGGGCAATATTGGTCTTGAAAAAAGACCCAAATAGGGAAACATTGGTTTAAAATTAGCCCAAATAGGGTGATATTGGTCCAAATAATTATCCCAAGGATGGAAATCTTGGCATTTAATAGAATTAACCCAAAGTGGGTGGTATTAACCTAAGGAGGGAAAGCTTGGCTTGGACCCAAAAAGAGTAGAATGACCTGATATGATTCAAATGAAATAAAATAAGGATGACATGACTTTGTCATTCTTGACTGAAATGTGTAGGATATGAAATGGAAAGATAAGAAATGGTTTGAATTGGCATGTCATTGACTTAGAATAATTGGATTTGGTCCAAAATAGACATAATTTGTCAATGTTCCAATGGTTTGGATTTAAACCTAATTTTGATAAAAGTTAACCTGATTGCAAGTAGATTTAGATCTTAATTTAAGTGGATGGTATTAACCTAAGGAGGAAAATCTTGGCTTGGACCCAAAAAGGGTAGAATAACCTGATATGATTCAAATGAAATAAAATAAGGATGACATGACTTTGTCATTCTTGGCTGACATGTGTAAGATAAGAAATGGTTTGAATTGGCATGTCATTGACTTAGAATAATTAGATTTGGTCCAAAATAGACATAATTTGGCATTGTTCTAATGGTTTGTAGTTAAACCTAATTTTGATCAAAGTTAACCTGATTACAAGTAGATTTAGATCTTGATTTAAGATGAACCTAATCAAATTGGAAAGGCTTAGCATGTAATTCAAGATGAACCAGATCAAAATTGAAAGGTGGTTTAAGATAAACTTGGTTAGAATTGGATTGGTTTAGTATTTAGTTCAAGATGAAGCTGACTTGGCATTAATTATCTTGGTATAAAATTGGTTTGGTACATGGTTCAAGATGAGCCAAATTTGGCTTTGACTAGTTTGGCACATGGTTAAAAAATGAACCAGATATGGTATGGAATGGCTTGGTATGAGGTTCAATATGAAGATAATTGGAATTGGATTGGTTTATAACATAGTTCAAGATGAAATGGATTTGGACTAGGATGGCTTGGTATAGGAATGGGGTCAAAAGTGACCCAAATGTGAATAATTGACTCTAATCTACTAAATTGCCCTGATTTGAATGGTTTTTAATTTGACAATATAATGGTGCCATTTGAAAAACATAATGGTGTAATTGGCCAAAATAAAGCTAATATGGAGTAAAGATAGCCCAAAAATTGGGCAAGGTAATGCCTCATCTCATAAGTGTAGTATAGACTATGTGTTGGACTTTGGTTTTTGGACTTGATCTTTTTAGAACATGGTGTTCTTTATTTGAATGTGGTTATGAGTACAACACAAGTTTCAACAAATTACTCAAGCAATCATATAGATAGTGACATGGGTTATGAGATAGTCACTGAATTCTTTCAATACACTTACCTTTGAGAGGATAAAATTTAAGCGTTCATAAAATAAATTATTTCAATTATTGGTAGGGTTTGTAATCCCCCCTTCTATCAAAGTTTTGTACTAAAAGTTGATATTTGAGGGATGTTACTATTACACCCCTACAACAATGATTTATTTATGGTAAATGTGGCTTCTAATATAATTTTTTGATTGGCAAACTAGATGGTCCTAATATTCTTTACAGTACATGGGAACTTTAGAGTAATCTATCTCTGAGATGTGAGATCTTATAGGCCATTTTCCAAAGGGTCTAGTCCCTTCTGACCACTTCAGTCATTGGGGTCTTAGTGAAGTGCTACCAATACAATCAAGATCTAAGGAATTACTAGCTAATATATTATTGGTAGAACCCTAATTTATATACCTTTTCAGATAATGGGGTTGGTATGATGCTAGGATGTTACTTCTTAGGTAAATGCACTCACAAAAAACTAGTGGGAAAACTATGAAATCCACCCTATGAAGTCAAAGAAAAAAGAAAAATAATTTTTGTTTATTATTCTTAGGACCCCATGGATGGGCAAGAGAAGAGCATACTTTGAAAATGATTTTTTAGGTAAGGTGCAAAAACAAATAAACCAATGTGTTTTTTTATCACCTAGGTGCCTAAAGGGGGCAAGGGGAGAGCATAGGCACAATGATTTACAAATAGTAAATGGAAATTCAAAAAACTTAAGCAAATAATGAAAATAAAATGCTCTTAATAGCATAAAATCAATGTGATTATTCTTTATTAAAAAAAAATGTGAATGAGTTTTAACTTATTTTTTCAATAATAAGCACTCTTTAGCTATCAAAACTTGTAAACAAGAAGTTAAGAGTTTTAAATGTTGTCTTTGGCAAGTGAAACTTGTAGCAAACAAGTTAGATTGGTAAACAAATTAGCACTCTTAGATATTCTATTTTATGAAAAATACATTCAATATAAATCCAAATAGCTACATAATCTAAAAATTCAAGAGAAAACATGTGGATTTAAAAAATAAAAAAATCATGAAAAGTGAATTTTAGATGACCCTAAACAAGATGTAGACACTAAAATTGAGTCACACACATGTGTATCTCCTTGTGTTGAAACCCCTCTTGATCCCTATTTCAATAATAATGATTAGCCTCCCTAACCCATGATTTTACCCCTCACACATTTAATTAATTTACATATTTAATTAAGTTAATTAAAAACCCCTTTTGCCACCTTACCTAGCCACCTCATCCTAAGACTAATTCTCACTTGATGAGTCACCTCAAGACTTAGTCTCCTTATCCTAACTACCCAAGACTTGTTCTCACCCTAAAAAATGAGTTCTTAACCAACTATGTCCTTAACCTCCCATTTTTATTATTTCTTAATAGATACCACACTTGGCATGAGGAGAAACAAAAAATAGACTAAAAATAGTAGTTTTACCTATTCTTATGCCATTGAATTTGGTCAACCCATGATCGACGTCAGTGGGATCACTAAAATTAGTTATATAATCCAAACTCCAAACTAATGTTTAGGTCAGTAGAAATCAATAAAACTTGTTCTTATTTGCATACAAGATTTTTCCATTCAACTTTCAACATCTTGGCTTACTATTATCTTGAATAAGTCAATATAAATATGAAACCAAGCTCTTGATAACCAACAACACCTGCTTATTATCTCTATTCAAGGCAATAGTTTGAACTACCTGATAGGAGCCATCCATCTGGCACTTATCATTTAGCCACCACTATAGCTAAGTACATCACTTATTTTGTAAGTCTTTAAGTAGTTACTTTGTAACTCCATTACATCTACTCTTTATTGATTTTATACATACCTGATCAAACCCCATGAAGGAGTTATAAAGCTTCCTCACTTGTTTCCCCTTATTCCAACACACCAAACCTCTAACCAGATCCATCCCAAACACTACTCTCTCTTTCTCACACAACTCTCCCCCAACCTTTTAGACCTGACTAAAACCATTTCCTAGACACAAAAAAGCCTTCTGTAAACTCTTAGGTAATTATTTCCCCTACTAACATCGACATCCTAACCGATATCGATCACATTTCCTCACTAACCTCAACAACCTAACTGATATCAGTTACTTCCTCATTGACCTCAATAGCCTAAATGACATCAAAAACTATGGATTTCTTTACACTTCTAAGACCTACCCAAAAAACTTCTAAAATATAAACTAAATATACTACCTACACTCTATTACTTTCTACTACACTCAAGTTGTGAATAATAGTAACATTATCTCTCTTTTACTCTCTCTTTTCCTCTCTCTTTGTTATTTATTACTCTTTTGTCTCTCAAAAGTGGATTATCATCTCTAAGGAAACTTAACACTTCTTGGAACAAGTGTGTAGCTTGGCATCCCACTTATATATCTACTAATAAACATTTTGTGGTAGTGCTTTCTTACTTGTAGATAGTTCTCCCCAGCTAAAGAGGAGTGCTCACAACATCTAAATACAGCACACAAACCAATCTAGGTTCATTCTAATCACATATCCCTATCCTTCTTATCTATTTTTATTTAGAATTGAAATAGACAAATTTTATCAAAACACAAGCCTCTATAATTTGGTTAGTTTATATCCTAGCAATCTCACTGATATGTAAGATGAGTTTGTCATTTATAGAGCAATCTTGTTGTTCAACAGATGACCTCACTATTTTAAAGGAAGAGTTTTTTATTTAGTATAAAACATAGAAAATAAATGGAAAATAGATGCAATATCACCATTTAGGTCACAAAACAACTATTTTCAAGGTTAAACCATATTTAGTAGAGTGAATCCATGTTTTGGTCATGAAACAGCCATTTCCTAAAAACATATTAGCACTTGGTAATTTATATTTTATGAAAAATCTATGTAACATGAAACAAAAATAATTGCATATTATGAAAAAAATTAGGAGGAAACATTTGGTTTTAAAAAAATCATCAAAAATGGATTTCAAATGACCCCAAATGAGCCTCTATAATTTGGGCACTTTGATGGCCTAGCGAACTCATCAATATGTAGGATGAGTTCATTATTTAACAGGGTAAGTTTATTGTTTTCACAAAAATCACCAAAATGAGCAAGATATAAGATAAAATACCATTCATCAGGTCAATCTCATTGATATGCAATTTAATTTCACTATTTTCATCATAATCTCATTATTTTCCTAAAAACACAAAAAATAGGAAACATGAAACCACCAATCCACAAGTCGATTTCATAGATGTTCAAAGGATATAAAAATGGAAAAATGAGAGGGAAATGAAATAAATCAAGGCCAAAAATTGGTTGAATTTTGTCATTATAAGTACTTCTAAGGCCTCAAAGGTATTTTTAGGGTTTGAGGTTCCATCAAAAATGCCATTATGTAGAACAAGAAATATAAAGAGGGTTAATACAACATTAATGAATGAAATCCAAAACAAATTCAATAACTAACACTATATGCTTTCTCCCTAGGGATATCTAGAATTATTAGATAAATAAATCAATAAAATAAGACAAACAAGACATTTACCTTCCTTTAAAAACCCATTTAGCAATTATTTTGCAAAGGCTTGAGCTCGATTGGTGAAGAAAGAGTCTTTATCAATGCAATTCATTCATTCCAATAGCTATATCTCCTTGTCCACAAATGGTTTTGATTAATCAATATGAGGAAATGGTGAATCTTTTAGCATGTTTTTGGCATTATATCTTTGCACAATAAATCTTGATAATTTTTCATGGAGGCCTTTGTATTTATAGTTTTCTTGAAATGATTTCGACCGTTCATCTCAAGGTCAAGATGTGTGGTCCAAGATTGATTCAACTTTAGAGACCAAATTCATTTAATTTCATAATTACTATTGCATTTATTATTTTTGGATCAACATTTCTAATTGTATTGCATTTATGTTGATATTTTACATTTTTGGCTTTGTGGCCAATGATGTCATGATGATGTCATCTTTTAAGATATTTGTTGAATTTTTAATTTCTATAATTAGTTATTAACTAATTTTATATGGTTTTTTCACTTGAACATTTAATTATATCTAGTTAGTTAAATAAATTTGATTAGGATTTTTGTAATTCTTAGAATTTAATTAGTTGTCATGCATTATTGGTTGAGACTATCAAATTTATAGGTTATAATTTGATTATAAATTAATTAAAATAAGGTGATGATTGCATATAGGGTAATGCCCCAATTGGGGACATATTGATGTAGTTTGATAATTACAGGTGATGTGTGTGGATGAATCAGAGTGTTTTAGTGGTTTTGTTCTAGTTTGTGCATTATTGTAGGAAGTCATTCAGACTTGTAATTTTGACATAGTAGTGCTGATAATTGGATGTCTACACTTTAATTTGATTTATTTATCCAAAGGGATTGATATAAATACAATATCAATCTTTGTTCATTATTCACCTAGAAAATATCTAAGATAACTGATCAAAACATTCAACCAAACACTTAATAAATCAAATCTTCCCTATTTTCTCAAATTTTCATATTAGTCATGGGGATAACACATACATGGATCTAAATTACTGAAGGAACATCCTAAGACCCTAATTTTCCAAGTTACAAGTTCTATCACTATTGTACTTAATTTCCACATATTACATGATTTACACATAAGCCAACACATAAGGGAGAACTACATCAGTCTGAGGTCCTCTTAAGTGTATTTGATATGTAGGTAGTGCTCATTAATAGAGGGTTTTTGGGGTTATCTTAACATTGTGCGCCTATGAACCCATTTTTACCAAGGTTACTATGAAGATGAAGAATTAGGGTTTTACAATTTCATGAGGAGAAACAGTCCATGATCTAGATCTAAATGCACGAGAGTGAAAGAAAAGATAAACCTAGAAGCATCCAAATGGTTGTATAATTTTTTAATAGGTATTCTATATAGCCACCTACATCTAGTTCAGATTTTTGTGTCAATGCAACTATCCCAGGCTAATGCTAGTTTCTATGACTTCAGAGGCACTTAATCTAGAATTTGGTGATTATTCTAGAATCATCTTATAATCTACTTCCTACCTATTCTATATCCATAGCTATGTCAGCATTAGAACCAAGTAAGTACATTATTTCTTTATCATTTACATATCTATCATAGTTGTACTTACGATTGTTAGCCTATCTTAATTTAATGAATTCAACATATGTTATATCTAAGTTTAGCATTTAATTGGCTTGTTGTAGAATTGATTATCACCTTTATGCATTATCATTTCTATATTCTTAACCCTATCTACCCAAGTATGATCCTTATCTAATTTATGGTTAAACATTTGGTGAACCCAACCTTTGAACATCATTATTATCCAAGTGTACCATTTAGGATGTTTCTTACCTGCTTTGCCCTAATCTTTGTGTTCTTTATCTCTCTCATCATTGTTGATATTGATAACTCTTATGAATATGATTATGAAACTCTCCAACTTTCTATTAAGAAAGGGGTTAAAATTGATTACTCTTGTATTCTTCCAAGTGCTAAAACCTCAAATATATAAATCTTTGAATGATGGTAGCTACCATCCCTCTAATTATGTTCATACTCTCACCATTTCAAGAAATGGTTTGATCAATCTTAAGGTTACTCATATTTCCTACACCATAATCATATGATTTTAGCCTTTGATATTTACTAAAATATGGATATAGAGGCAAAATATTTGGCAAACATGACCAAGGTATAACCCACAATATATTTCTTATATATAATACAAATTGTAAAGGCTTGGTAGTTTCAAAAAAATCCATGATTCACTAACAAGGAAAGTCATATAATTAACCCCTTCATACATATTCTACCACAAAAATGGTTACATTTGACCAAGATGTTCCTTCATATGATCATCAAATTTTTGGATAAATACATAAGGAAATTATGATTGATTTACAAACTAATTATAAAGGGAATGCACCAAATTCTTATAATGGTCCAAGCTATTCAAATGAGATACCAAAATTACCAAAAATCAAATGTTCAATACCACTAGTGACATATACTAAATTTAGTGATCATGAACTTGTACTCATTATCCATGAGGATGATGATACTCATATGCCTTGATTAAAAAAATGTGGTGGGTTGGAACCAATAATAACACCTAAGACAAACACCATTGTTCCCATGGAATACCTTATTTCAATTTTGATCACTATTGGGTATCTTTAAAATTAGGTTTATATACTTCAAATGCAAATGGCTTTCCATAATAATAATTTAAATGTGACTTCATTTAACAATCAACCTCTTTCACAATATATACTTGAATATCCTTATCCAAAAGATTTCTAACTACTAGATTAACCTATATTTTTGAGTCATAAGGACTCTTTTGACCACATGATTAACTATGTACATTATTTTGGTCTAAGGGAAAAAGATGGCAAACTATTGCTAAAAGTATTCCACATGAGAATTTCTAATGAGGCTCATGATTGCTTTTATATCCTACCAAAAGTTTCCTTAACTAATTTTTCCCAATTTAAATATGATTTATTTATATATTTCAATATCCACAAGGTGCCAAAACTTACATTAGCACATTTTCACAATTTCAAGAAACGTGATTATGAATCTCTTCAAGATTATACTATTTTATTCAAAAGTACATCATATAAGCTAGAATTTAGATCCTTATATTTGGAATTATTATTTATTTTTCATAGATGGATTATTTCCCCATTAAAATAAATATCATTTCACTAAAAATATTAGTCATTTACACATTTAGATGTGGATGTGCATAGATATGTTTCATTAATCCTTACTCATACAAATGATTTTAACATATCCCCTTCTAAGTACCAAATTTGTATTCCTCACACAAAAAAAAGGAGATGAATTACCAAATAAAAATTATGAACAAAAATATGGATTTCCTAATGTTTACATGGGCACTTTACAAGGGTTGGTCAAAATGGGACCACTCCAAGGTTTGCATCCTATACAAAAACCCCAAGATGAACATCACAAAAAAACATCCACATCAATAAGATTTAAAAATTATTGTAGACATCTAAAATGGGCCACCAATGGTTTCATACTAGACTTTAGACTGATTCTTACCAACCTTTGCAAATCCAACCTAATAATCACTAGTCTCAAATTTGGCTTCATAACATACAATTTGGCCTATATAGCTATTAAATGGGGTAAACGAACACATGACATTAATTAAAAATCTTAAAAAATGCAAAAATGCCTAAAAAAATTAATTAACATGCAAAACCAAACCAAAGGCCTAATTGAATTATCTATGAGCAATTAAATAAATTATCAAAAAGGAAATTAAAAAATCAAATAATATCCTATGAATTCATAATTACCTTTTTATGAGTTGTCAAATATTCTAAAATATCTCAACATGCCTATTCATTTCTAATCATGACCATTTGACACCTTTTAACTCTAATGGGGTTAATTAAATCAAAAAGGTTAGGCTTTAACCCATTCCAAACTCTAACTCACCTCGGGTTGGGTTTAGTTGCTAAACCTATAAATACAAGCCTAGAACTCTTCATTTAGAGAGCTTGGACATATTAATGTTAAAATGTTGGTTTTAGAGCAATATTGCATGATAATAGTGTTATAATGCCAAAATCACAAGCCAAAGCCAAACCAACCATGGTGCTAAGGAGATAAGGAGATAGACAAGATCCATTTCCATAGACTTCTTGAGCACAAGCTGAGAAAACTAAATGAACACACCATTTAGAGCATTCAAGGAAGGTAAGGAAAATTTGTAAGTTTCTTTGAATTTTAGTTGATATTTGTCATTTGTTGTTTATTCATTAAGCTCCCCCTATGATCTAGGCATAGAGGTGTTACGATTATTAGTGTGTTTTTTAATTTCATTTTATTTTATATGAAAACTAACACTTGATCTAACCTCCCCTCCATCATACAAATTCCTAGTATCACAAATGGCATGCTTGGTGGGACATTGAGCACTCTATATACCAAGGAGATGAAGATGTAACTCAAAAATTGACAAAAGAATGATTGAATATATTCAAATTTCTAATTTTAGCTTTTATTTTTCCATATTTATAATTTTCAAATTAACTCGTATCTACACGGAGACCAACATCGATCAGGCCTAACCAAAATCAATTCTATTAAACCATCATTGGTTGTGTCTAACTGAGCTCAGTTTTATGTGACCATAATTAATCGATATGTAAGGCAAAATATGGTTTACAAAGATTAAATTTTGAGTCTTTTTAGTGTTCCTTATTATTTTTTATTATTTTTAGTATCATTTAAACTCTTTATCTAATCCTTACCTTATAGGCTTTGTTGAGTTTTTATCTAACCATTATCTAACCTAAAAATTTCATCTTGTGTGGTTTTGCCTTTGGGTTCATAGGTGACTAACATCAGTCCTAATCAATTGGTATTAGTCCTTTACTAACATAATTAATTTTCTTTGATATTTATTAGTGTTAGTTGCCATAAAATTAGCATCAGTCAGTTTTGACTAACCACAATCACTATGTTTTCAAAAATAAAAACCTAATAGCTACTTTTTCAAAGTTCATTTGCTCATAATGGAAATTTATTCTAAGTACAAGGAGACTATCTAACCATTTCAGGTCCAAGACATGATTTGAACACAAATTTTCAAGTTTAAGTGGTTTTAACATTTTATTTTGGGTACCTAAAAGGAATTAGCTAAGTCATTCACATTTTATTTTGGTACTAAATGAGCATGATATATTTTGCACATTTGATCTTTAGTGCTTAAAATGAACTTATAATTGTTAATATGCTTAAACAGTTCATTTTTTATACTTAAAACAAATTCTCAAGTCTTAAACACTTATTTTTGGTGTTTAAAAATAAATTTAGGATAAATATTAAACATTTGGGTTTTGGGCTTAAAATGAACTAGGTGGTTTTGCTTATGTTGTGTTTTATAAATTCTTTCAAGATTTCACACTTAAGCCAAGGGGCTAAGTAATGAATTTAATCAAACATTTCAAATTGGTGCATGAATTGACATTTCACTTAGCTTTTAAATTCATTGAAAATGTTTGTTTGAACTTGTTTGTTTATTTTCTCAAAAATAATAACATGTGTATGATCTCCCCCATCCCCTATAGGGAACATGGGTGACCAAAAGTGCCTTTTGATTATATTTGTGCCTAGTCCAAGTCATGAGAAGAAAGTTATCTAGGCTCTCCTCAAAAATCATATGGTTTGGATAATATAAAATCAACCTTAAAGTATTTACACTTATCATTTATTTTCATGTAATTTGGCTTTTGAAGGGGATGTCATTACCTCTCACGAGTTCTCTTGGAAATCATTGACCCGAGGCTTCATCTCCTAGCAATGTTTCAACCCCATTCCATGGTGGGGTATATAAATTAGGTTATGCATACCATGAGAGATATGGGGTTGATAAGATAACCTCTCCTTTCATAATGAAGGCTTGAGTTAGGTCTGGTCAACCAATGGATTCCACTAAGTAGTCTATGGATGGACTTGTTATGCAAAGGAATAGACCCTTATATGATAATTTGATCGGTATGAACTCAATTTACATAATGTTTCTCTTATGTTATCCACACTTAAGATCAATATAAATGATAATAAATTAGAATTTTTACTCAACCCCACTTGCCACACCTTATTAGGATCTAAGATGATATACTTAGCTGTATTTTTATCATTTATTCCTTTATTGATTGGTGTTGTGTCTAAAAATTTATCTATTATACCATGTCATAAATGAGTTTGTTTGTTTACACTAATCCATTATTTGAGGAGGTGTTATGCCATACATTTGATACCTTGCTTTAACTTAGAAATTTTTTTTTTCAAAAACATTATGTGTGCCACTTGATTGAAATGGGTAACATTATGCTGCCCAAACCAATTCAAGTTTTAAGCCTTAGAAGTCTTTGAAACAAAACATTGTTTACACCTTTTGAGATCACTAATTCCATTACAAATTGTTTTAGATTAAGGTTAAAAACAAGTTTTGAAGGGACCCGAAAACCCTAAAACAAAGGACAAAGGATATAACAATAACATCCACAGGTGAAACCTATCACCTACATGCTAAGCAGTATCAAAAATAGGTTTTACATGGACCTAAAACCACTATACAAAATCATCAAAAGACAGACCCCAAGTTTTACAGAGACCTGGAAACTCCATTGTGAAAAGAAAATAAAGAACTAGATATAACATCCAACTAAAGGGACCAAGACTGTAAGAACTCAAAGATCTTATTCTTCTAATTCCAAAATCATCTTCACTACTTCCTTTCCAATCACAGCAGTGTCTTGTATAGATATAGCCGCTGACGTAGCAACCTCTTGCATTGCTTTCTTCCTTGAGCTCTGTTTGGTTCTCTTGATAGGCCCCTCCAAGGATTTAATTTTCTCATTTGCTCATTTTCCAATGTTCACAACAACTGCACATATGCTAGAGGTTACCTCCTCCATATTCATTCTGCTTTCCTTAATGATCCCCCTTAGATTGTTCTCATAGTCTTTAAGTTTGATAGGTATATCCCTCATCTTCATTTCTAGATTATTGTTTTTATTCTGATATGCTTCCTGATTATGTTACAATATTTCCATTTTCTTCTTGAGGCCCATTATCTCCTTATATATCCACGAGTCAACTTGAAGGATAGTGTCTACTTTGCATTTGGCCAAATTCATAAAGGGATGCCTCCTATCATTCTACCCTACATCACTTAAATCTCTTGTGTTCTCTTTTGGATTGTCTTCATCCTTTTCCATATAATCCTCCCTTTCCATTCTTTTCTATTCCTTAGTTTCAACAGGGCTTTCATTGTGGATAAAATCATTCTTTACTTGTTCTCTAGTTTCCATTGCATGATAGGCATCCTGAACTAGATGTTCCTTCTCTATTTTTGAAGCAGGATCCTCAAATAAAACATCCATATCTTTTTCAGTTTCCTCTGGCACTTGCTGATTTTCCTCAAGATCATAGTTATTCTTTTCAATTTTTTCCTCTATAGTATCCCCTTCTTTCTCATTCTTACTTTTATCTTCTCCTTCTTCGTTAGAGCTATAATCCCCACTCTTTGTTCCTTCCTCTTCCTCCATACTCTCCTCCTCAGAAATTTCAATGCTTTCCCACTCTGTTTCCTCATCATCAATCTATTTTTTGACGCTAGATGATTTGGGTTTAACTTTTTCTTTCCCTTTTACTGTTCCATTCTTCTTACTCTGTGAGTCCTTATTTGTCCAAATAAGGATTCAAGACAATGGCCTTGTTTTTGCAGAAACCTTCTATTATAAGGATTAATCCCTCATACAATATAGGATGAGACTCCTTTTTTCTATGAGTGAACAAACTTTGGAGTAGCGAGAAGCGCAAATAGAAAGGAAAGGAAATTCTAACTTTGTGCCTAAAATGATTAAGAAAGACAAAATGAATATTATGGACTCTTTTTCTTCTTCCATCAAGTATGAAATACTCACAGATGCAACATAAGATGTCTCTCCAGATTCCTTTAATCTACTCCGACTCGAAGAAATCCCCACTCTTTTCCAACTGCTGCTGCTCCTCATCATCCATCTTTAGGAATTTGATAGATGCCTCATTAGATATGCTAGTTTGCTTAGAGAATTTTATACCCTCCATTGGAAGCCCCATGACCTCCGCTATGAATTCCTTGGTGAGCTTCACCATGATGCCATGGAGGGTTACCCTATCATCGACCCAATTTTTGAAAAAAGCCATCGTTATATGGGGTTTTGAACCATGTAGCCGTTCCAAGTAGCTCACAACCTTTCCTCTCTAAAGGATCTTCCAAACATCTTGTTTTGCCTTCCAATCTTCACAACTTTTAGGTTCCTACTTCCTTGGTTCACCTTTCATTTTTCAAGCCATATAGTTATTCATTAATAGCCAAACACTAATTACCAAGCAATGAGACCAACTAATATCAACTTGTAATGAAACTCGCCTATTTTTTGGCACATACAAAACCCACTTCATGTTCTCTAGAATATTTCTGTTCAATGAATGTAATCCTTCCTCTGTGAGGCCACTCTGCCAAATCATTAATTTTTTATTCCAAGTAGATCTTTCCCTCCTTTGAATGAATTACATCATAATTAATGAGTGCTCTAAGATCCACATTCTTATTTAATGTATCCTGCCAACTCACCTTGTGTCCTGTTCGAACTGCATGATTTGTTATCCAATCAGCAACTCCATTGGCTTCACAGTAAGTATGGATTATGGTTACTTTCTCAAATTTTTGAATTAAGGCTTTCATTTCCATCACCATTTCCTCTATAGACCATGAAATTGAATTTTTGTTATTTAAGATATTAATGATATTCAGGGAGTCACCTTCTAACCATAATTTAGAATATCTCGATTCAACAGCTAATTTAATGGTTTGAAGGGCTACAAAAGCTTAAGCAATATGACAATTCAACTTATCAATAGGGATAGTAATAGCATTAATTACATTTCCCACATGATCTCTCAAGACTCCTCCGCATCTTGATTTTTCCAGGTTCCCTTTAGCAGCTCCATCAAAGTTACCTTTGATCCATCCACAAGGGGGGACATTCCATTTAACATCTAATCTTGGATTTTTAGTTTTCACATTAGGCCTTTCAGATCTTAAGGGATTATCAATTTGAAAGGTTGGATTAGGATCCCTTTGTGATGAAAAATTCTCCTTTATTGCTTTGATAATATTCTGACCCAACACCCATCTTGGAAGTTCTCTACTTCTAAAAATTCTATTGTTTCTTTCTTTCCATATGCCCCACCAAATATGGGGAAGAGTTAATTTCTAGAAAAAAAGAACATCAAGATTCTTAGATGGGCAGTACCAAATTTTAAAAGATAGTTCCACACTTTTTTGATGAACCCATACAATACCCCAGAGATTGAGGATCTCATTCCAAACTTGCTATGTATAAGAATAGTTCACAAACAAATGATCTCTATCTTCAAAGCCTTTTTTACATAGAATACACCTGTTCACCACATATATTCCTCTTTTCTGCAAGTTGTCACGAGTTAGGATTTTGTTTTGAAGCAGAGTCCAGTAGAAGATTTTTATTTTGGGGATAAGCCCCTTGATCCATGCATGCGACCACAAAGGTTGATTACCATTTCCCTTAGAATTAAAAATGGTAGATACATTAAATTGTCCACTAGGATCATCATGCCAGATAATCTTATCCTCAAGATTAGGATAGAGAGAGATAGCATTGAGGGATAATTGTATATTATTGAAATCTTGATCAAGGTCAGTTATATTCACCCAGGAATTGTTCTCCCAGTATTGATTTACCATTATTCCATATCTTTGCTTACATCAATTAATTACCTCTTTATGCTGGAAATCTTCTATCAAAGGGTATTCTTTTAACCAAGCATCCTCCTAGAATTTCACCTCTATTCCATTACCAACTTTCTAGGAGCATCCTTCTTCTAAAATTTTTTTGGTTCCCTGAACTGCCCCCCATATGGAAGAAGGTTGGATAACATCAAGGTAAGAAAAGAAATCAGAAAGGGATTTTGCATTGAATAAATACTTATGCTTCCATATGTTACTCCATTCTTTATTTTCATGGTAAACTCTCCATCCCAATTTTTCTAAGAGAGTAGTATTCATACTTCTAATTTTCCTTATTCCCAGCCCCCCTTCCCTAAAAGGTTTACAGATGTTGTCCCAAGCAATTAAAGGCATCCTCCTCTTTTCCTTAGTACCAGTCCATAGAAAGTTTCTTTGGATTTTTTCAATAGCTTTTGCAAATTTGGTAGGAATTCTGAAAATACTTAGAGCATAAGTTGGTATGCTTTGAAGACTTGCTTTAAGGAGGGTTAACTTTCCTGCTTGACTTAAAATATTTCCTTTCCATCCCGCATGTTTCTTACTGAATTTGTTGATAAGATCCTCCCAAAAAGCTTTAGGGACTTTCATCCCAAGAGGAAGACCCACGTAAGATGAGGGGAAAGAACCTATAGAGCATCCAAGGATTTTAGCAATTTTATTTTGTCTCTAAATAGGGGTATTGGTGAAGAACATTGCACTTTTATTCCAATTAATCAACTGACCAGATGCAAAAGAATATAAATTTATAGCTTGCTTCAAATTTCTTACTTCCTTGACTTCAGCTTTTCCCATGAAGATAGGATCATCAACAAATTGTTCGTGGGAGCAAATTAAAGGATGAGAAGAGGGTTTTAATCCCTTAAATAAACCTTTATGGACCAAATCCCCTATATATCTTCCCATGCAGTTAGCCATAATTACAAACAAAATGGGGGATATAGGATCCCCTTGGCTCAGCCCCCTTGATGGATTAAAGAAATGGGATGAACTTCCATTTACCATTATAGCAATAGAGGAAGTTGAAATCAGCTGGTAAATAATACCAACCACCTTTTGTTCAAAGCCAAAAGCTAAAAGACTATTTGAGAGGAATAACCAGTCCACCCTATCATATTCTTTTGTAATATCAACTTTCATAATGAAACCCTATTTGTTAGAGCTGAACAACGAATGAATATTCTCATGAGCAGTAATTATAGAATTGAGAATTTGTCTACCTGGGATAAATCCATTTTGCTGATCAGCAATTATCAAAGGAATCACTTGAATAAGTCTGGAAGTAAGAACTTTAGAAATGATCTTGTAGAAAGAGTTATAGAGGCTAATCGGTCTAAACTAATCAGGAGAATCAACACCTTCTTTGGAATCAAACACAAAAAGGTGGAATTAACTTCCTTAAGCATCTATTTGGCTCCAAAGAATTCCTTCACTGCATCACTTACATCTTTGCCAAAAAATTTCCAAAGTTTTTGAAAGAAGAACATGGGAAATCCATCAGGTCCAGGTGCTTTATCTCCTCCTAGAGAACAGATGGCTTTAGAGATCTCCTCTTCCTTTGGGATTGAACATAAAATTTTATTATGTTCCTTCAAGACCAAAGGAGGAATCACACATAGGATATCAGCCTGACTTTCCAGATTGATATTGGGGTCAGCCTTCATAAGGGATGAGAAAAAGGATAGCATTTCCTCCTTGATTTCCTTTTCCTCTAAAATCTTCAGATTTCCCTTTTTTAGGTATGGAATATAAGTTTTAGCTCTATGCTTCAAAGTGGATAGATGGAAAAAATTTGTATTTTTGTCTCCTTCTTTCAACCATAACAACCTAGATCTTTGTCTCCAATAGATTTCTTCTTTAGTTATAATATCTTGATATTAAACCAACTATTCATTTTCTTCAATAAGGAGGTCAGAAGTGTATCCATCTTTCTAAAAAATTTCCTGAGTTCTACGAATTTCCTCCTTAATAGCAGTCTTTTCCTCAAAGATATTTCCAAAACAATACTTGTTCCACTTTTTGAATTCCCTTTTAACGTTTTTGATCTTGGATACAACTCTAAAAAGGGTCTTGCCCTCAATATCAATATTCCACCATTCTTCCATTTTACTTTCAAACTGTGGGTGTTGCATCCACATCTTTTCAAATCTGAAAGGATGATTCTTCTTCAAGTTTATCTTAGCTATTGTGAAAATAAGAGGATAATGATCTGAACCTATTATTTGGCAAGCTTCCAACTTACATATGTATTCTTTTGTCTAGTCAGGAGAGATAAGGGCCCGATCAAGCTTGGCATGTATACAATCATTGCCAGTTTTCTTATTGCTCCATGTAAACTAAATTCCCTGAAGTACCATGTCCATTAATCCCTCTTTATTTATAAACTCCATTAGATCAAATCTCCCTTCCAATTGAGAGCATTACCTCCCATTTTCTCATGATCATAAAGAGGTACATTGAAGTCTCCCAAAATAATCCATCTTCCACAATAGTCCTTGCTTTTGAAATTAGAGATAGACTCATATACCTTTGTCCTTTGGTTCTTAACATTAGGAGCATATATATTTACAATATACCAGCCTTCCTTCTGGTCCACACTAGTTATTTTAACAATCATAAGATTTCAGTGAAAATAGATCCAGAGTAATGATTCTTCTTCCATAACATCAAAGTTCCCCCTAAAGCACCTTCAGAACTACTAGCCTTGATGTAATAATTTTTAAAGTCTTTGATCTATTCTATTTTCTCTGTATTCATCTTGGTTTCTTGGAGTAAAAGGAAATTCAGCTTTTGTTCTCTAACAAAATTCCTAAAAATATCCATTTTATTAGTACTATTTAACCCCCTAATATTCCAACTTATTATTTTCATTACTATTTTTTGGGGGTAAAGTCTAGAATGGTTGCCTGCCTACCATCATCAATAGTCCATTACAAATTGTTTCAATATACTTGTATTATTTTGTGTCCAAGCTTCACATTTGAAACCAAACCATGTGCCTTGTTGGATATTTATTTTAGTGTAGTTATGTTGTTCAAATTTGCCTAGCTTATTGGTAAACTAAATCCTAAAGTTTTCTTAAGTTGAGTTTTCAATTAAATTTAACAATTTTGGATCCAAACATTGATTTATTTCTATTTAGGCCTCATTTTGTAGGGTCTGATACATAGATCTTTCTCTTTTGGCTTGCATAACTTAAGTTAATTTTTGACCCAAAATTCAAAAACTATATTGGCCATGCCTTTGTTTGATAGAATCAATCTATAACCAAGTGAATTTTGTTTAGTGCCTTATACCAATTTGATCATTTTTATGTCTAGAATTAAGTACCTTATTTATTCTAAAGTACTCCAATTTTGTTAGATTAAAATCATCCTTTTGTTTCAAGTCTAGATTTTGATGTCATGTTTGGCCAAGAATCCTAACACATGCCTTATTTGAACCTAGCTATTGACGTTATGTTTGGCCAAAAGACCTATCAACTTTGACCTTTCCTAGTTTAGACCTATTTACAAAATCTTTGGACCTAGAGTTTGGCATCTTATTTTTAGTTCATTTTACTTGACCTTGTTTGTGTGAAGTATTCAATGTTAGACATTTGATGTTATACTATTTTTACCAAATTTTTTCATAGACCTTATAGAGATACAAATACACCCCTTTGACCAAGTTAGACTTAGTTTAAACCTATTGTCTTTTTGTACATAGCTTTTCAGATTTTGTAGAACTTTAATTCCCATCTTGTTGTAAAATATTTACCATTGATTTGACCATGTCTTACTATACAGGTAATGGAGTTATGTATAATCCTAGATATGGAAATGTTTTCACAAAAGAGGAATTTTTTCAAGACCATTATGAATAAGATGTTGTTTGGGAGATAGATTCTTATCCACCTTAAAAATTTTAATCAGGGGAATAAAATCAAGATCCTTTAGCCAATTATTTGGTTAGCATGCCTCCATACATGGAACAAGACTAAAAATAAATAGCCCAATATTTTACTAGCATACCTTTAGTTATACAAAGTTTCCAATAATAACCTTATTGTGTTATAATTTTATCAACCTATGATCCTAATAGATCTCTAGAGGTAGGGCATGAAAAATTACCAACTCTAGTAAGAGGGCCCTACAATGTGTCTTATAATGAATATGCCTCTTCTAGCAACCCTAATGCTATTATATCAATGTCATATCAAGATCCATGTATGCTTCTCATACAAATAGGCCTCATGGAGGACCACTTCATTCAACTATAGAAAGCATACCAGACATATCAAAACCTAGCACGTAACTTTAATCATATGAACATGTCAAATGCACCTTTTATTAAATCACTTCCTTGAATAAGAGTCTTATTTGAGTTGATAGGTAAATAAAATCAGGGTTTTAACATAGTTACACAAAGTACCTTAAGAGTGAACATGTCCAGTACCCAAATAATTGAGGAAGTATCTTCTATTTTTATGCAGAATAATGAGTAGACTATAGTGGACAATACACAAGTAACATCTAATCCAAACCAAAGTGGGTTTAGTGCACAAAAAAATAGTCAAAAATAAAATGTATCTTTAAAATACATCATAAGTGGTTTAAAAACTCAAATAGTAGGATTTTCTACATCTCAACCTCAGCAAACTACCTCAAATCCTCAACTAATTTTTTCTTCAAGAACCTAACATCAAGGATTAAGTAGTCAACCAATGACTAGTGTTGTGCCATAACAAAATGTGATGAATATTACTCCACCCCAATAGGTGAAAAGTAATATTCCATAACAAAAATCATCATAAAATGTACCCACATAGTAAATGGAAAACATATTTCCACCTCAATAGGTGGTAATTAATGTTCTACTTTGCCAGGTAGTAATGAACATATCTCTTCAGTCATAG
The DNA here is from genome assembly GCA_037957365.1 of Torreya grandis. Lineage (NCBI taxonomy): Eukaryota > Viridiplantae > Streptophyta > Pinopsida > Cupressales > Taxaceae > Torreya > Torreya grandis. The sequence goes on along the minus strand of JARHVA010003830.1, from coordinate 925,019 downwards.
ACTAACATGTTGATCCAAAAATAAATGATGTTTAACTAACAATGTAAAAATACTAGTCAATGAAAGATGTCAAATCTCTAACATTCATCCACTTCCCAATATGGATTCATAAAACCAAAAGGTTCCAACATTCCTTAAGTACCTATTAGGCAACAATTACCTTTCATGCAAAACATGCCACAAGGTCAATGACAGGATCTTGGTTCACAAGTTTCCCTTCATCATCAAGGTATGAATAGTTGGTAGCATTTCCCTATTTAACCTTAAGAGACATAATATGACAATATTCTTCCATCCAAATTTTAATATTCCCAACATTAGGCCTACATACCTAATCCCAACCAAAATATCACATCGTATTATATGAAATTTAAGTAATGACACCCTAATTTATGCTTTCATATTCCTAGTTTATTTCCTATCCAAATAAACATTCCCCAACAAATTCTTCTATCATATCATGGTTAAAGTAATCCTATTTTGACTACCCAGCCTCCACCTCAGGCCAATGATCCCACTAGTTTCCTCATGTAATAACTACAATAAATAAAGGATGCAATTACCCTCATTCAATCTAAGAAATAGACTAAAAAGTTTAATTTAGATGATGGGTGTTTTTACCCTTTCATCATGGATTACTTTTAGATATCATTTCCTGTAGGGTATGAACCACCAAAGTTTGACAAATATAAGGGGAAAGGTAACCCCAAATCCCATTTGATGAAATTATTTATTGCATGCCAACTAGTGGACTAGAATGGCATATACTTATTATTGTTATTTCCAAATATCTTGGTAGTTCAAGCATTGGAGTTGTTCCTAAAGTTCCCCAAAAATTCAGTATCTGATTTTGATGATCTTTAGGACAAGTTCATGTAGAATTTATCTTGCAATCTGAAACATGAGATTTCATTGATAGACTTGACATAGGCTGAATAAGAAGTAGGTGAAAGCTTCAAAATCCATCTGTAGTGATGGATATCCCTTGAAAGTTAATTTACCCATAGTCTACCAAATAAACAACTAGCCACTATGTTTACCAAAAAACTACACAGCAAGATATCTTACAATTTGGAACTATAGTGTGCACACACATTTAAAGAGATCATTGATAAAGGCTTGTTGATTGAAATATCCCTTATTAAAAAAGGGATCATTAAACTAACCTTATCAAATCAAATCCAAATCCAAAACCAAAACAACAACTAGAATCAGAACCAAGTCCAAATGCAAACATCACAACCAACCCAAGCCAATAATTATGATAAACCCAAATAATTCAATCATAACAAGAATGTTTTATGGAATGGATTAATATAGTCATGACATGTCTAAATGGTGCAAACACCATTTACACAACCTACACTACATATGCATATAACTCCTAACCAACAACCTCTTCAGTAAATGCATCAAGTAGAGTAATTGTAATACCCTATATCAATACAACAAATGCAAAAAATGCAGCAACCTATGCCTTTAAAAAACTCTCCTCCAAGGATAAATGTTCCTACTCATCATGTCTTTAGTAACCTTGGATAACCCCTTGAATCTATATTTCACAAACTTACCACATCTAATTTGATTGAATGGCCTATTTCAAAGCATTATCCTTAGGATGCTACCTATCTCGAATGGTATAGGCCAAATGAATTCTATGAGTATCATCAGGTCAATGGCCATAATTTGCAATGTTGTGTGAAAATTAAACATGCAATTGAGAATATGTTGTAAAATGGGGAGATCATGTTGGATCATGGATTTTTCACATCTACTTAAAACCTTGACATTTATCAGAATCCCTTTCCCTAACATAATAATCAACAACAATAAAAATAAAAGCCAGTGCAACATCAAAAATAGTATCAACAACCAAGGCCAAACCAACAAGCTCAATAAAATTAGTAGAAGAATCAATAGCATCAAAATAATGGATAGAATCAAGGCTAGAATCAAGTCAACAACCAACAAACCTACCATGTATTTTCACATGACTACAACATATTTGTAGGCTATATTATAAGAGGTCATGTTAATACCATTTCCATTAATCCAATACCAAGTACCAATTAGACAAGACCATTTATAATCATTCCTAATCAACCAACCTATGTTGGTAATTTTTCCTTGACTTAGGATCATATACAAGCAAACTAGTAAGTAGGGATACCCCTATTTGGACCTTATATTGATAACTTGTCATTATCCCATAACCATGCATAAGTGCATTGATAACTGATACATATCCTATCTAGTCCCCCTCCACCATCATTTATTAGTAACAATGGTCTTATACCTAATCCTAATTATGCAATCACAACTTAGTAGTTAAAGATTACCATACCAAGCCCATAACCATCTAGCACTTCACCCATCATACAACCACCTATTTTGGTTAGGAACAAGCCATTTACAATAGTGCAAAAAAATATGTTCAACATAGTGGAAAATTTATGAAAGACACATACACAAATCTCCATTTTGGATTTGTTGTGTATGTCTACTATCCACCAAAACATCTTGATAGAGTTCCTTAGTCAATCCAAAGTTCCTAATGATATATCTCCAGACAAACTTCAATATTTAGTTAGAAACCTATCTCTAGGCCAATAATTAACCTTTAACCAAAGTGATATTTCATCCCTCATATTGCTTCATAATAACCCATTATACATCAAAGTTTATTTAATACAAAATAAAGTGAAATGTGTCTTCATAAATAATGGATCAGGACTAAATATTGTGTCTCTAAAGCTCATCAATATTCTTAGGTACATGACAATAGATATCTAAGCAAAAACAATCACCATCAAGGACTATGACAATGAAGAATGAGACTCATAAGGCACCATCAGCATGCCACTTATCATTGGGCCTTTGACCCATGATATATTATGCCATCTGTTAGATCTCAATTTGTCATGTAATATGATTTTGGGTATGCCTTGGATACCTGATATTCATTCAATCCCATTGACATTGCACCATTATATCAAGTTCTCTCATTCAATAATGGAGGTTAGTATTCTAGGATATTTATATCCATACAAGTATTGTAAGCATTTAAAGGTTGAGTTCAAAATCTATAATTACCATTTCATCATAAATATAGTTTCCAATAAAGACAAGGGTAAATAAATACTTATTGATTCACCATAGGCCAATTGTATTGACCCTAATACCCTTAATTCACTTTCCCACATGCCACCTCCTAAAATTTCCAATCATTATACCATCTTGGCTAATGGCCTAGGAGAATAATTAACCCATGACACCTTTCATATTACAAAGCTTTCACAAAATCCTAGGTCCTTTGGAAGACTAAAATATAAACCTCTCATGCAATAACAAAGAAAATTCAAAATCCATATGCATATTCCAACACCTGTCACTTTAATACTGACCTCTATCTAATTATAGGACCCTCTTACAAAATATGAATTAGTCATATAATGACAAATTGGCTAGTTATAAAAATTCTATATATCTCATTCCTAATCAGATCATGAATAAACAAGATTATGAAGGAGGAGGTCTCAGGTCAAATCAATAGGGAACACTTGATCCAATTTATATTATTAGGTATAAAATAACCAATGGACTTGGATTTAAACCACTTGAGGATGAGCCCATGTATCTTATTCAATTTCCAATGCCAACGACTAGTGATAATGATGCCAATAATGAAGTAGAGTCTGATCATAACCCTTTTGATGACCTTTCCCATACCAATTTTCTTGAAAATAATGCCATTTATACCCTTTAAATAGTTAGTCACCATAATCCACTTCCATTATGTTATCCACAATTGATACACTGGGGCCAACAAGAATCTAATGTGTCGATTGACAAGTTTCAGAATTATGAGGCCTTCTACCATTTTCTAGGCTTTAGGGACAATATTCTATTGGGAGACCACAAAAAAGGGTTCTCAATCAAGTTGGCTCATAAATCCTATTTTGGAGAGTGGGTGAACACCCTTAGCCAAAAATAATTAAATAAAATATTGAGGCCCCAAAGTGAAAACCTCTTTGAGGCATTTTTGGACTAGGGAAAGAGTAAATATAAAGGCCAATCTAGTGGTGAAAACCTATTTTAGGTGCCATTATATGGGGGTGTTTAACCTTATTCAAATATATACCAGGAGACCACCAATGACAAACTTATCTATGGGTCTAAGTTTAGTCTTGAAATTGAATAAGATTTTGATTTAATCATCTAGGACACTAGTAATGATGAACTTATATATGGGTCCAAATTTAGTCTTGTAGAATAGTTGAAGTTTGATCACATCATCTAAGATTTCCCAATAGTGTTTTTTACATGTCTATTCCTACCCTTGGAGATTATAATTCATCATGCCTAGGAGAACTCAATGAACCAGTCCTAACAAAGGACTCTAACATTGTCAAATAGTTTAAATCTTTTCCCACTATTCTTGAAGATGATTCAACCCTTCTAGTGGAAGACATAATAGAGGTAAACATTAGAACTCCAGATGACCCAAAATGGATCAACTTAAGTGCATCCCTTACTAAGGAGGAATGTGAAGTCATTACAACCCTATTGAGGGATTTGTTGATATATTTTCATGATCCTACTTTGACATGCTAGGTTTGGACCTTGCCTTATTTGTTCACCACCTTGTAGTACATCCTAATGCCAAACTTGTGAAATAAAAATTAAGTAAGATACATCCTCATATTTCTATATTAGTGAAAAAAGATTTGGAAAAATTCTTGGAAGTGAGATGTATTAGGCCAATCAACTATTCTAAATGGATTTCCAATGTTGTACTAGATAATAAAAAACCTAAAGGAATCAAAATTTACACTAATTTTAGAGACATAAACAAAGCCTACCCTAAGGATGAATTTCCTCTATCAAACATTGACATGATTTTTGACTCAAAAATGGGTTACAAAATGCTTTCTTTGATGGATGGATTCTCTAGTTACAATCATTTTTGAATTGCACCAGAAGACCAACATAAAATTATGTTCACCACTCTATGGGGAACCTTCTTTTATCAAGTTAATGCCATTTGGTCTCAAACATGCAATGGCCACCTACCAAAGAGCCATGATTGTCATATTTCATGATATGATGCATAACATTGTTAAATATTATATCGATGACATACTAGGTAAATCAAAGATTGGGGTCACTCATCCAACAACATTTAAGAAGATATTTGAGTGACTAAATGAATATAAAATCAGGCTTAACCCTAAGAAATGTGTTTTTGGAGTTACTTTAAACAAATTACTTGGACTTATTGTGTTTTTTAGGGTAATTAAAGTCAATCCAACCAAGTATGAGCCATAATAAAGATTCCCCCACTAACTAATTTGAAGCAACTCCATAATTTGTAGGGCAAGATCTAATCCATTAGATGCTCCTTAGCTCAATTGGCCAAAAAATGCCACCCATTTACACACCTAATGAAAAATGGTGTGATATTTCTTTAGGATGATGATTGTCAAAAAAAATTTCAATAGCTTATGGACTATCTTAAAAATCCACTATTTGTATTGCCTTGTATGCCAAGAAAACCATTGCTTCTATATCTATTGGCCATAGATAAAGCCCTAGTGGCACTTCTATTTCAACACGATGATAATGGAAAGGAGCATGACGTGTTATCTAAGCTATACACTGGTCACGTATGGGTACAATTATATTCTTACTAAAAAATATTGTTTAGTTATGATCTTCACATCTCAAAAATTATAACATTAAATGTTGAATAATAAGACCATGGTCATTTTTTAAGTAGATCTGTTAAAGTATCTATTGACCAAATCTGACTTTTAGGTCAAATTTGGACCCATATAGGTAAAAAAATTAGTTTTTTAGATGTTTAGGGGTCAAATACTTTTTCATAGGCTATATTATATTTCATTTGATGTTATCTAATATATTTTTAGTCTTAGTCATGGTCTATAAGTTTATTTGTCATTTTGGGTCATTTAGTGGGCTTTTAGAGCTCATAAATGCAAGTGGAATGGTTCCCAAGGTGTCCATATGTACTATTTTCCTTTCAAAGGTCTAATAGGTCAGATTTCCTATCAAGAATGTCAACTCAATTAGAATATTGTAGTTTATCTAACTAAAGATCAAGTAATCAACTGAAAAGGGTGAATTTGGCACTTGTACAGCCCATAGTTGAAGATGACATATGGGATAAGGTCATTTAATGCCTATTAATCTTACTCAAACTCATATCAATGCTTGACATGCTCTGGAAGTGCCATTTTTAATCCAAAACCATTATGTTCCTTCTTTATCTTTTTAGACATACAAAAGTGACTAGTAGGTTTGTGTTTAGTATGGATGGCTGAGGAGGTTTCAAGTCAAATGATTTTGGGAGGTGTTATTACACTTAGATACTTTAATTTAAATAATAAGAATGAAATTATTGGTAAACCATTCTTTATTAACCATCCTTTACAAGTTGACTACATTTTTCTGCCCACTATTTCTTACACCCTATAGGTTTTACTCCATTTTGGACAAGTTAGTAGGAAAAAATTAGTTATATTGACTATAGATTATGTTTCATACCTTATTATATTATCTCCATTCTTAGTTTAATATTTCATGGTGTCTTGATAAGCAATAAATCTCATGCTATAGGAAGGTGTCACCATTATAAAGTTTCAATCAATTCTTATTTATTCCAAAATGTTGATCTTCTACAAAGGTTCAAGGCCACATGACCATATCTTCCTATGTTTGGTTTCATCATATCATTATTTGGGCAACTTTTAGTCTTACCATTCATCTCAGTCAATTCTTTGCTCAATTTCATGTTGAAGCACACATGTATAGAGCTTGTTTATCTTGTTGATGGAATTGTAATCAGGGTGTATCACTTATCCAAGTCATTAATATCTGGAGAGAGTTATGTTTTTTTAAAAGTGAAAGTTTCGTTACAAGCTCATTCATCATTCTAAACCAATCATTAGACACCATGTCTGCTCTGTTCTAGATGTTTTTAAGAGGTTTCATGTTTTAATGGATGTTTTATAACTTGTCTTAAAATATCCTTGATGAAAATAAAGTATTTTAAGGATTTATGATTATTTTTAGTGATCATAGACTCATCCATCCACATTTTCTTCTCTATTATATGCCCTTGCCTGCATATAACCCATATGTACCTACAAGAGCCTTCATTGATGATGTCATGCTAAAAGGTGGAAGGCTTAATGTGTGTTTAAATTTCTTATGATTGTTAAATGGGGTATTTGAATAATTTATTAGATCATAAAAGGTTCATAAACTTGAGTGTATTGTATAATTCCCAAGTCCACCTACTACCTATGTATGTGCAAATGACCACCTACAGGTGGTACCATAGAGTTTTATAAGTCCTTGTATGAGGAATTTAAAATATATAAAAACCTTATTATTATTCCTACCATTTTATTTCACCATATCATACCTATATAAGGTGTCAAAAGGACAAAATAAGGTATGAATAATGTTGAAAGGAATAAAGACTAAGTTCAGGGAAGGTTTCCCAAAAATGTAAAAATAGAGGTCCAAGGGGTTTTGTGGATAACTTATAACATGGTTTCAATAAATTTTGAAGCATATAAATTGGTAAAATTTTTATAATTTATCATGTATAATATCCATGAAAAATATGGAGGTCATAAAGTGAGTAGAATATAGAATTTTAGAGCCTCAAATATGCCTCTAAAAACATTGAATCCCTGCATTCTTATCTATAGGTTTGAGGTTTGAATGATAGATTATATCCTAAGGAGAAAACAAAATAAGATCTCATTTTGGAATGTTCTTATTGATCAAATAGTGTGTAAATATTCATGAAGGTCACTAGTATGAGGTTGTTACATAGTTTTTCAAGCTCCATGGACACCTACAGGTGTCCCTCTATAGAAAAATATGCACCTAAAGCTAGGAATACAGACAGTGGGCTAGCATAGTTGTTTTGATGGTGTTTTAGGAATTTAAAGGTTAATTTATGTATGATAAAGTTCTATCTGACTATAAAAATTCAAGTATGGATTCTATACATCATGATCAAATCCAAATTAAAGCTTACACACACCTACAAGAATAAAAAAGGTAGGGTATCATAACTGGATGTAGAACTCAGTCTTATGAGTTCAAAGTGTGTATAAAGAGGTTAAAGGGAAGTTTAAATAACCTTTAAACACATTAATTATAGCCATGAATACCTAATGAACTCTTGTCAATATGAAACAAGCTTATCTAGACCTTTTAGAGCCCTATATGCACCTACAACTGAGTATACAGTCTTGAGCATGAATTGAGGTTAAGGAGGTGAATGTGCTTAAGGAGAGAGAGAATCATACAAAAAAATTAAAAATTGTTCATATTATATCAATAAGTTTTTTTTACATAATCTATTACTCTTTTCAAGTTGACCACCCACTCTTTCTCCTAGCCAAAGGTAGCAGTTCGTACAGTTACCCTAAGGGACTCTTTGCTCAATGGGTAAGAATGAGGAATCTAAGGGAGAACAAAATTTTTTGATGAATTTTAAGCTTATTTATCCTTAATTTAGGATTTATATTGTGTTTTAGTAACCTAGGAACATTGTTTTATCTTGGAGATGTTATTCTTAGGTAGATTTGGAAAATGCAGGAAAATAATCCTTTTAGAGGCCTTTTTTGGAATAATTGAGTTGGTTAGATTCCTAAATGAGGGAGTCTAAATTTTAAATTTGGTATAGAGCCTCATTATGACCTAATAAAAATTCTAAAATATTCATTTTTCCTTAGGTAAGAGGGATATACCTCACTTTTTTATCTTATAGGTCAGCCAATCAAGAAAAATTAAGATTTTGGCAAAACAATTGAATGAAGCCAAGGAGGGTGAGAAAATTGATGGAAAGCTTGGGTAACCTAAATAAAAATATATTGATTTGTATGAAGGGTAAATATATTATATTAATCACTAATTAAATCTTATACCTCTCAAAATGATCAAAACACTCTTGCACATAGTCCAACTAGATAAGCTTCAATTAGGCCTAGTTGGTAAATGAGAAGAAAGAATGAGGAGTGTTTGGGAAGTTATGTGATAAATTTTTAAGATTTAATGAGGTGTGAAAAATTATGAAACACCAGCGTATCCATGAGAGATAAATCCAAATAGTTAAAAATAATAGGGAGCATGCTAAGCCCATTAGCCCTTGAAAGGAGCTAGAGCCAATTAGGGGTCCAACTTCACTTATAGCTCCTGGTGAGTGTTATAGTTGGTTGGAACATGTTTATGAGATGTATTATACATTTATAATCTTTTTTTATGAAAAAAAACCTATAGGAAAGCTAATTTTATCTTAGAGATATTTCAAACATGCAGGAAAGGTGGAAACAAGCTCGATATGGTGATTTCAAATGCTCGTATCTTTTGTGAGGATGTGCATGGAGGCCAAAGGAGTTTGGGGATGTTGGTATGGGTATTTAACATCAGGTTTGTGGAAAATTTTTGGTAGTTATGATTTCAAGACTTTATGAACAAATATTAAGAATGAAAACTACCTAGAACCTTTGCAAACCATTAGTCAAAACTCTATGGATAAAATTAAGTTGGAAAGTTGCTCAAATGGAATAGTTTGTCTAGAATGAGGATTGGAGGTTGTATAATAATCTCTCAATATACTCCCCATTAGGATTAATTTTATGAAATGGTATGGATGGGGTATAAAATAGGGTATTTTTTACTATTTTATGCATTGTACAGGTTCTAAGAACATTAAAGAGATGAAATCAAGTTTGCATGGAATATTAGGACTTAATATAACTCCCTATGTAAATTTAATTCCTTGTAAAAACTTATAAGTTTATAAACAATAGCTCTCATCTCAGCCAGTCAAAATTGGCATAGTGAACACAATGGTGAGAAAGGTGAAAACATCAAGTGTGAGCCTTTTTAAGGTGTACCTGAGTAGTCTAAGGTCATGGAGAGTCTTTAAAATTTTCATACACTCCATCCCACATATTTTCATGGAAAAATAATATGATTTTGAGGCCAAGTGTGAGGGGTAATTGAAAAAGGAGTTTTTTAGACTATAGGCAGTGATGGTTTACTTCCAAGAGATTCCAAATGAGTAGGAATACAACCAATGAATGGAGGGTCATTTATGAAATCCTTACCTATAATTTTAATCATCATACCTATCCATATTCAGTTTTGGGATGTTCAAATAGGTCCAAATCATGAAGGCAATTTTTTGAGCCAAGACAAGGAGTTTCATGCCACTTTTCATAAGTTTCATGACTTGTATGGACATTTATACTTCCTTAAATTGAATAATTTGTTTCACATATCTTTCTCATTAATATTTTTCCTCTTTTATAATATTTATAAGTGTTTAATTGACCTTTTTACTTCCCTTGTCTCACCTTTCTCCCAAATGTTATAAATAGTGACCTTTTTGGCTCTTTTGAGTAGCCTCCATTGGTTAATGGTGAAAATCTAGCCAATTTTTTATTTTAATGACTCTTGAATAAATAAATAAACAAGAAAATTTTCCTACTTACATGTTTTATAATTTATTTTTGTTTCAATCGTGTTGGTCTTGTCTAGTAGAAGATGATCTTTTCTAGCATATTATCCTTGATTGTTCACCAAATGTGTAGAAGAGTAATTATTATAGGTATTTGTTAGTGTTATATTTTATTGTATAAGTGTTTTATAATTTTCATATGATTTTATTCTCTAAATTATCATTCATCATCCCTCTTAAACATTAATATACCTCTTAAACCTAGCATATGAAACATTGATGTAACAATTTGTCTTGAGTTGTGAGTTTTGTGTGAAAATAGATTTGATTTGATATAAGTAGTATAAGTTCAATCAATAGGAGTAAATTAAATATTGGTGCATCACCTTTTATCTTTCTAATTTTTTATTCTTAACCCTTTTCATGCAAGTTGATAAGTGGAGTGTTTCAAAGAGTGCATCAAGGGAACCAACCCTACTAAAAATTCATCTTACCAAATTTATTACCCACAACAAGTGAGATGTTTCTATTATGCCACTCTGATTAGGAGAGATAAGAGATCTCCTCAAGGGGTACAAATCTAAGTAAAAATAGTTTTTTTCATGCTTGGTGGGACTCTAAGTCCTAGAATATTATCTAAGATTGGTGTTGATCTTGGCATATTTGTAGTTATAAGAACATCTATATTCAGTACCTGATGACTCCACTAAGTTTTCAAATCTTTTTTTTATTATCCCTTAAATTCTATGACAAATGTGACCACTAGGTATGTTTCTAAAGGTATACCTTTTGAGTTTGTGTAATTGCCTTTATATTCTATCAAAATACTCATATTTGTGAATACGCATCTTTATTCAAGGGACTTGGTGTTTAAGAATTCCAAGTTTCTACTTAGTTAAACCCCTAATACCCATATTCTACATTCCAATATGGATATAAATCAAAATTTTGTATCCTTCACTTGATCATCTCCTTTTAATCTTGTCCAATATGACCAAATTCCTAGAGTATCCCTTAAGAGTTTTCCACATTTTAGTGGAGAAGGTCTTATTACTCCCATTGAACACATCATAAACATAAAAAACTTTTTCAATATCCATAATATCACTCAAGAGAATGTTTCTATTAGGATATTGGAATTTTCTTTCAAATGGAAAGATTTAGATTGGTATGGTACTCTACCCAATAATTCCATTACTTCTTGGGATGAACTAAGAGATCTATTATCTAAGAGGTTTGAAGAGAAGAGTGAGTATCTATCACTAGCTAATTAATTAACTACTATCAAGAGGGATTCACAAGAGTTCATGTAGTATTTTAACTCTAGATTTCAAAAAACATGGGATAATATCCTAGCCCTTGTGAGACATACTCCAAATTATGCCTTCTTATATTACATAAAATCATTGAATAGTGATATATCCATGATGATCCAATCCATGTGTGGGAATACACTACCTGGTGCCTATGAGATAGTTATTAATTCTAATAATTATCTTGTTTAATTAGGTAAGATTGTTCCTAGACCACCAATGCCATTATTCCCTAATTTGTAGGCTCTTAGTCAAGTTGTATTACCTACCTTGGATTCTTTTCCTAATAGTCAAGAAAAGTTTGCCCTTTCCCCTACCAATGAGATTCATGAAGTCAAGATGTTGATTCAAATGAAGTCAAGATGTTGATTCAAATTTTTACTAATTAATTGGTTTCCCTCAAAAGGTAACAAGCTCAAAGTTACAAAACTTAGCATCCCTATAATCAGTTTAGACAAGCAAGTAGGCCTCATTTTCAAGGTAATGCTCAAGGACAAGGTCAAATCACTCAAGATAGACCTTACCAAAGTTACAATCCTAATGCCCCATCATATTCTAAAGCTCTTGTTCCCACTAAAAATAATTTAGTTCAAGAAAAACCATGTTATCCTTCCTATAACCGAAATCAAGGCCAAGTTGCATATTCTAATGAAATTCCTTATCAAGCCATGACAATGCAAGGTAGTCAAGAACCTCAAATTTCCACTTTTGAGGTGACAATTCAAAATGGAATGGAAAATAGAAAAACACAATCTGATTCCACTCTTATAAATCATTTAGAGGGAGAATTTTGTGTCATCAATCATTTTGGAAATTCAAGTAATATGAATTCTAGTGTATCCTCTAACGCTAGATACAAGAAGAGGGTTATTGAAGAGACATAAGGGGAAACTCAAGGACCTATTTTGACTCCTACATTACCTTAAATATTAGGTGGGTATAACTCATCTCCTAAGGTGTAGGAGAATTATAAATTTTAAAGTTTAAAACCAACTCTTACACATCCATCTTCACAAGCTACACCACAACATACTAGTTCTCCCAAAGAGCCTTTCAATATGAGAAATCCTTATATCAATGTTGTGGATAAAATTAAGAATTTACACATGAATATTTCATTGTGTGATTCATTGACAATACCAAGATAAAAAGATATGATCCAAAAAGAATTGCTTGGACTAGGTAAATAAGTTGGATCAACTAGAACTAAAAATGTTACCTTGGTGAATTCAGCTCAGCCCATTAATGGAAAAGTGAATAAAAATGATAATACTTCTCATTTTTATCTATCCTTAATCATTTGTGATTTATTAGTTCATAATTTCATCATAGATAGTGGGGCTAGTACTTCAATTATGCCCAAGTCAATAACAAACAAACTAGGCCTCAAGTATGAGCCAATGGCTAAAGAAGTTATACAATTGGATGGATCACCAACAAAGACCTTGGGAGTAGTAAAGGATTTTAATTTGATTTTACATGTTTTTCCTAATTTTTCCATCCTTCATGATGTGGTTGTTGTATATTTACCCCCATACTTTTCTCTTTGTTTATCAAGAGAGTTTCTAACCAAGATAGGTAGATACTTGGTAGCCAATTGGTCATATATGGTTTTTAGGATGAGTTATGGTACCAAGGTAAATATTTAATCAAAGCCTATTCATCAAAATAATTTATATCCCTACATGCCTAAGGTTTTAAATGCCAATTATGTTATTCTTGATGAGGAGGAGCTTCACACAGATCAATCTCCAATTTCTTCTCTTGAAGGAGTTTCTAATTTGTATTTAGATGAATGGGGAGATGAACACTATGATAATGATCCTTAAAAATTAATATATTAATCTAGTCTTGTAGTGCATTGGATTTATAAGGAGGAATCTTTCATTCCAAATTTAATGAATCCAAATGAAAACATGGTTGGTTTATGGTAGATATTCTTTGATGGATCAATAACGAAGATTGGATCAATTGGTGAAGCAATGTTAGTTTATCCATCCAAGGAAATGTACTAATATACTTTCATATTTCACTTTAGTTTTACTTTTAATGTGGTAAAATATGAGGCCCTCATTCATGGTCTTGAGTGGGCTAGGAAAAGAGGCGTGAAAGAGTTACAAGTTTATGGTGATCGTGAGTTGATTATGAATCAAGTAAGAGGCTAAAATGTGACTAAGAAATTCTTGATTAGGTCCTATAATCATAGAGTGTGGGATCTTGTGGAATATTTCCAAGCCTTTAACATTTAATCTATACCAAGAGAGGATAAAAAACATGTTGATAGGTTGGTAGCAATTGAAGCTCAATTTGATTTTCCAAAGGGGATAAGAGAAGATAAGAACCAACCTCACCTTAAAGTAATTGTAAGGCCATCTATACCTGATAATGTCACTAATTTTAAAGTGTTTGATTTGGAACTGTCTGACCAACAAGTAGCTCTTTTTCTACAAGAGGAGGTTGAGTTTTCTTCAAAGAATCAGTCCAAACTACAGCAGCAATATAGAGGGCAGATTGTATAATTGAAGATAAACAAACTCCCTAAGGGTTTAGTCACACTTAATATTATATTAAGTGATGATGATCAGTTTAAGAATAAAAAGTTAAGCATTTCTAATAATCAATAAAACTATGAGAGAGTAAAAATCTTCAATGATAAGTTTCTTGCTCTTTGGAAGGTATGTACTAGACAAGAAAGATGTGATTTTTTTGAGTTATGCAAGGAATTTTTTGATGTCTTTGCATGGAATATAGTTATTTAAAGGGATTTGATCAAAAATTATCTCAACATACCATAGAGATATATGATAATTCTAAGCCTATCAAGCAAATACAAAGGCCAATCAATCTTAAGATTGAGCCTCTCATAAGAAATGAGCTTACATAGTTGATTGAGTCTAAGATCATTCTTCCTATTAAGCATTCATCTTAGTTGGTAAACTTAGTCCCAGTAAGGAATAAGAATGGGTAAATTAGGTTATGTGTTGAATTTAGAGATTTTAATAGATTTTATTTGAAGAACCATTATCCTCTTCCTTACATGGACTAGATTTTTCAAGTTGTGGTAGGTAGTGAAAGGTTTTCACTCCTTGATGGATACTTAGGGTATAATAAGATTTTGGTAAAGGAAAGTGACAAATATAAGATATCATTTACTATAAAAATGGGTTACATATTATTATATTAAAATTCCTTTTGGTTTGTCTAATACTAGAGTAATATTTCAATGTGTAATGGATATGGCTTTTCAAGGTCTAATAAATGATATAGTGTTAGTGTATCTTGATGATATCACGGTCTTCTCCAAAGATGCAAAGGATAATTTGAATCACCTTAGGTATATTTTTGAGAGATTTAGAGAGTTTATAATCTCTCTCAATATAAATAAGTTTGTATTTGTTGTCCATGAAGGTAAACTTTTGGGGCACATAGTCTTAAATAAAGGCCTATCCATAGATACTAAAAGGGTGAGTACAATCTTGGAATTGACTTTTCCCAAAAATAATAAAGGTTTGAAAAGATTCTTTGGAAAAATAAATTTCATAATGGGTTTTATTCCTAATTTATTCAATCCTCTAACCTCCATGCTAAGGAAAGATTAAGTGTTTACTTGGACAAGGAGAAAGGAGACTTTTGAAGAGATCAAGAAAGCTATTACTCAAGCCCTAACTCTTAAAATTCCTAATATATCAAAGGATTTAAACTTGTATACCTTTTTAAATGAAGAATTAATCTCTACCATGTTCACTCAATAAAATGAAGAAAATTTGGAGTAGCTTATTGCCTTATTTAGTCAAGGATTGGAAGTTTATGAGATAAGGAACACTTATGTAGAAAAACAAGTACATTAAATTGTTGTAAGTCTAAAGAATTTTATGCACATGTTATCTAAAAACAAGATTAATATATTGGTACCTCATCCTATTTTTAAATATTTCCCTTTAAGTAGAGATTTGAATGAAAAAGGGCTAGTTGGATTACAAAAGTGATGGAGTATGATGTAGAAATCAAGACAACCAAGCTAGTGAAAGGGAAAGGATTATGTGAGCACCTTGATTTAGATTTTAAGGAACAAAAATAAGTTTTTTTAGCCCTTTATGATGATCCTGTGATAGATACATCTTCATCAATGAGAATTTAGACACAAGAAATGATCCATTTTCTTCAAACTAGTGAGTGTCCACAATGCCTAGATAGAGCCAAAAGAAGGTACTTCAGATTACAATATATTACATATGTTCTTTTTGATGAAGTATTGTTTACGAAAGATTTATCAGGTGTAATATTGAGATGTGTTTAATCAGATCAGGTTAAGAAGATATTGGTTGAGTTTTATGATGGACCAATTGGTGGTCACTTTGCTCCAAGAACCATAGTTGCTAAGATTATAAGAGCTAGATATTTTTGGCCTAGTTTGTTTAAAGACACCCATGAATATATAAGGAAATATAAAAAATGTGATCTCTTTGATGGTAATCAAAATCTTTCAAATTTTCCTCTTCATCCAATATAAGTAGACCAAATTTTTATGTAATAGGGTCTCGATTTCATAGGCCTAATAAACCCACCTTGTAGTGTTAGCCACAAGTAGATGTTGACTACTATAGATTACTTTAAAATATGGGTGGAGGCTATATCTCTCAAGGAATCAAGTGAAAGTTTAGTTTTAGACTTTTATGAAGGCATAGTGGCAAGGTTTGGGGCTCCTTCAATAATAATTTTAGACAATGCATTGGTTTTCCTTAGAATTAAGACAAGTGCGTGGGCTTTGAAATATGGTATTTATCTTAGTAATTCCTCCAACTAGTATCCACAAGGGAATGGACCAGATGAGTCCACTAATAAGAATCTAATTAGGATCATCAAGAGGACAATGGATGAAAACCAAAGAACTTGGCATTCTAAGTTGAAGACAACTCTTTGAGCTGATAGAATCACCCCCAAAAGATCCATTGGAAACTCACCATATACACTTGTTTATGGGAGAGAATATAGACTAACTATTTCACTTGAGTTACCAGCCTTAGATCTCACTTATTAGCTAGAGTTGATGGAAAATGAAAGCATGGAGGTTAGGTTATGTGAGTTGATGGAGCTTGAAGAAATAAGAGATCAAGCTATATAAATTATGAGGGTTAATAAAGATCAAATAAAGAGATAATTTGATAATAAATCCATGATAAGAAGCTTCAAAGATGGGGGCATTGTTCTAAATTGGGATGAAGATAGGGCTAAGCCTAGAAAACACACAAAGTTTGATGCTTTCTAGAGTGGCCCTTATGTCATCACTCAATGAAAAAACACAATGCTTTGTAACTTTCAAAGTTGTATAGAGAGGAGATTAATATCCCAGTCAATGGGATATATCTCAAAAATTGCTACTAAGGTTCTCCTCTCTCCTTATACTTAGTTGTTTTCTTGTTTTCCCAAAGTGCTTATACACATATGTGAGTCTTGTTGGTGTCTTGCTTTATTTTGTGTTTGCTTGGTGTGTTGTGGTTGTTTTTTATGTGTTTTAGTTAATTCCTTTATATTTTTCCTAAATATTTCATTGACTCTAATCCCATGGATTTACAAGGCTACTGGTCTTTAGTATAGTAGGCATACTACCCTTATGAGTCACCAATTTGTTGACCAAATTTGATTTTTAGATCAAAGTTAGACCCCTATAGGTAAAAAACTAAGTTTTTTAGATTTTTAGGGGTAAAATAATTTGTCATAGGATATATTATAGTTAATTTGATGTTATATAATGTATTTTTAGCCTTATTCATGGTCTATAAGTTTATTTGTCATTTTGGGTCATTTAGTGGGATTTTAAGGGTCATAAATACAAGTGGCATGGTTCCCAAGGTGTCCAAGTGTCCTATTTTCCTTTAAAATGTCCAAGAGTTCATACTCCCTATCAAGAATGTCAATTTAATTATAATATTGTAGGTTATCTAATTGAAGACCAAGTAATCAACTGAAAGGGGTGAATTTGGCACTTGTACAGCCCATGGGGGAAGGTGACACATGGGTAAAGGTCATGGAATTCCTCTTAATCCTAATAAAACTCATATATTTTATTTACATGCTTTGAAAGTTCCATTTTTAAGCCAAAACCATTTTACTCTTGTGTTCTCTTAGACATACAGAAGTGACCAGCAGGTTTGTACTTAGTACAGATAGCTAAGGAGGTTTTAGCTCAAATTATTTTGGGAGATGTTATTACACTCAAATACCTTAATTTACATAAAGATATTTCAATTATTTATCAAACATTCTTTATAAACCATCCTTTACAAGATGATTATGTTTTTTTACTCACTATTTTTTTTACCCTATAGGTTTTGCTCCATTTTGGACAAGTCCATACAAACCAATTGGTAATGTTGACTCAAAATGATGTTGGATACCTTATCAGATGATATTTATTCTTATTTTCATGTTTTATTGTGTCTTTATGAGAAATTTATCTCATGCTAAGGAAATTTTCACCATTATGAAGTTTTAGTCAATTCTTCCTTATTCCAAAATGTTAATCTTCTACAAAAGTTTCATGTGAATAGAATATTATGTTCCATAGGTATCAATGCCACATGACGATATCTTCCCACATTTTGTTTCATCATATCATTATTTGGGAAAAATTTAGTCCTATCATTCATCTCAGTCAATTATTTGCTCAATTTCATCTTGAAACACACATGTATAGAGCTTGTTTATCTTATTTATGGAGTTGTACTTAGTGTGTATCAGTTTTATAAGTCATTAAGAGCTGGAGAGAGTTCATTTGGATGTTTTTTAAAAGTGCAAGTTTGGTTACAAGTTCATTCATCATGTTAAACTAATCATTAGACACCCTACATATTATGTTCCAAATGTTTTCAAGAGGTTTCATGTTGTAATGGGTGTTTTGTAACTTATCTTAAAATCTCCTTGATGATAATAAAGTATTTTAAGGATTTATGATGATTTGGAGTGATCATAGACACATCCATCCACATTTTTTGTTCCATTTTATGCCCCTACCTACATACAACCCATATGCACTTACAAGAGCCTTCATTGATGATGTCAGACTGAGAGGTGGAAGGCTTGATGTGTGTTTCAATCTCTTAAGATTTTTAAAATGTGAATTTGAATACTTGATGAGAGCATATAAGGTTAATAAACATGGGTGTATTGTATAATTCCCAAGTCCACCTACTTCATGTGTATGTGCAAATGATCACCTACAAGTGGTACCATAGAGTTTTGGAAGTCCTTGTATGAGGAATTTGAAACATAGCAAAGCCTTTTTATAGTTCCTAGCATGTGATTTCACCATAGTAGACCTATATAAGGTATCAAAAGGATAAAATAAGGTATGAATCATGTTAAAAGGAAAAAATATTGAATTCAAGGAAGGTTTCACAAAAATGTAAAAATAGAGGTCCAAGGGGTTTCGTGGATATCTTATAGCATGGATAAAATGGATTTTGAGGCCTACTATCTAAAATAGTTTTACAAGGTTTCATGTAAAAATGGATCATGATTCTCAATGAGTTTGAGATAGAGTATGTCAACTAGAAATCCATCAAGGGACAAGTTCTTATAGAATAGCTTGCAGAAGCACCTCTTGCAGATACAGAGCCACTAACATTCTAATTTCCTGATGAATCCATTATGACCATCATTGAAACACCTTTTAAAGATTAGAATTGAATATATATTTTGATGGATCATTAATATCTTATGGATTGGGGGCAGACCTTTTGTTTATAACACCATAGGGGGATCTCATCCCTAAGTCATTCAGGATCATCTTTCCTTGTAACAATAACATGGTTGAATATGAAGCACTTGTTGTAAGGCTTTTATAGGTAGTAAAATGGATCATACTTCATCTAAAGGTTTATGTTGATTCTCAATTAATCATCAATTAGTTTATAGACAATTTTTAGACCAAAGATGATAAGTTGGTACCCTACAAGGCCATGGTCGACACTCTCAAATATTAGATTGCTAATATTTGATTTGAAAATATACCAAGGGCAAATAAATAAATAGTATATGCCATGGATACCATTATATCTTTGATTTGACACATAGAGATGGCCAAATAATATTAGTTTGTCATTGAAAATATGTTAGCACTAACTCATGAACCTGTAATTATCATAATGATTTATGATATTGTTGGTCCCATCTTTACTTGGTATTTAGACTTATACACTTACCTTCATGACCATATTATACCACTAGACTTATCTTGTAAAAAAATCAAATCCTTCATTCATAATGCCCAATATTACACCTTACTCATACCAACCTTATACCACCATAGTTTTGATAGAACTATGCTTCATTGTTTACCTTTCATAGAATATACATTAGCATTATAGGAAGTTCATAAATAAATATGTTGAGCCCACACTAGTGGGGTAGTCCTATTCAAAAATATCTTGCATACTAGGTATTATTAACTAATGATGAATGCAGATACAACTGCATATGTGAAAATATGCAATAAATGTCAACAACATGCCAATCCGATTCATGCCTTGGCCAATATTTTGAAACCAATGTTGCCACCATGGCCATTTACTACATGGGGCATCGATCTTATTGAGAAGATAAACTCCACCTCATTTGATGGCCATAAACATATCCTTACCACCATAATATTTCACTAAGTTGAATATATACCCCTCACTTACATGATTAGAAAGCAAATTCCAAATTCATATTTAACCATCTCATTTTATGCTATGGTATCCATTCTAACATTATATCTGATAATGGTAGATCATTCAAGAATAAGGATGTCAAATCATTATGTATCGAGTACAAGATTAAACAAGATTATTCCATGACATATTACCCTCAAAGTAATCACCATGTAGAAGAATCTAACAAAACCATTATTAGAATCCTTAAAAGTATTTTTAATGATGCTAACTATAATTGACATATTCAACTATTTACTGCCCTCTGGTCATTCCATACTAATCACTGTAATCCCACAAGTGCCACTCCATACTCACTTGTTTATGGCACTAAGGCCATTCTTCCCATTGAGGTCGAGTTACTTTCTTTATGCATCTCTTTGAAGCACGTCTTGGATGATGAATAATATCTAGTAACTCACCTATAATATCTGGATTTACTTGATGAGAAATGCATATATGCATTAAATAACCTTCAAGCATATCATAACTGACTATGTGGCCACTATAATCAATGTGTGAAACATAGAGAATTAAAACTTGGTGATCTTATTCTTAAAAAAAACTAAAAGAATACCATGGATGATAAGAAGTATAAAGGCAAGTTCAAACCCAAGTGGGTATGTCCCTTCATCATTTTTGTAGACTATGGTGCTGGAGCATATAGGCTCACCACACTAGATGGTGATGAACTTGATGAAGTGATGAGCATTATACACCTTAATCATTACTTCACTTGAGTGACTTTGTGTATTGTCTATGAGGACCATTTCAAATTATACAATATTTTCAATATTCTTCTTTTTACCATCCCGTTATATCATTATATCACTTTATCATTCTACCATTCTATTCTACCATACCTTT
Source organism: Torreya grandis (assembly GCA_037957365.1). Lineage (NCBI taxonomy): Eukaryota > Viridiplantae > Streptophyta > Pinopsida > Cupressales > Taxaceae > Torreya > Torreya grandis. The sequence continues at coordinate 903,639 of JARHVA010003830.1, read as the reverse complement.
TCTATCGACCAAGTTGTTTTGACCCTCCCTACATAGCCCGTTTGACCTTGGTTCATCCCTTAGTTTTACTTTTAGCATAAAGATTCAAATTAGTTTCAAAAGTTGTTTCAAGTATTATATATAGATGACATATTTTAAAATAATAAGATAGAAGTTTTGGTAGTTACATCCTTCATTTCTTTTTCTACTATATACCATGCTTTGTTTATGTGGACCTGATTATAACAGCCTTTAGGAAAATCAGTGTCTCATCAGTCTAGATACTAATTATAACCACCTATGGTCAAATTAGTATCATTGATATATGTCATTGTCTCCTAATTATAACCACCTATGGGCAAGCTAGGAAGAATACTTGTTTATTATGCCTTGACATATTAACTTGTCATTCCTATGTCATACTATGTCATTATACCAACTATGCCTATTTTTTTTAAATTGGTTGTTACTCTAGTCAGATTCATCCACTATAAGGTAGAACTATCAATGCCTTGAAGTCCCATTTTAGGACTATCTAGGCAAGTTTTAAATCATGTTTGGGTCAGCTCAGTCCCCCTTTTTCATATACTCTCTCTATTTTTAAATCAAACTAAACCATGTTTTTGCCATTTTTGTGAGCTTGGATAATTTAGTGTTTCATCATTCTTGATCAAGTTGAGATGATCTAAAATTCAAAAAACATTTGTAAAACCATTTAGAAAATCCAAAAACATTGACCACTTCTTTGCCTTAAGGATTCTAGGAACCCTCACTATGTCACAAGAAACCACTTATCATTTAGTTTATCCATCCTTTTTGGCCTTTTATACCATGCACTTACCATTTTTCAAGACCATTCCCATATTCTTCTATAACATCAATCATGTTTTCTTCTTAGCATCATTTTCTTCTATCCCATATCCTAGGAGAACTATGTTTGGCCTAAAGTTTTTGTTGGATATTACATCCATGGAACTATGTAGGTAGCATCCACTTACCTAGTACATATGGAGATAGTGCGATCACCCCTTTCCTTTTCTTCTATTCCCCCCTTTTTATTTTTTTGTTAAGTTATCTCCTATTTTATAGGAACAATATTCTTCTTCTTTGTATCACGTTGTTTATACTAACATTGTGACTAACCATTATCTTTTTGTTTGTTTCTCTTTGTTTGGTTTATTTTCTTAATGTTTTGTTTATTTCATTTATTTGTGTGTGTGTGTTTCTTTATTTTCTTTCTTGTTTTGCCTTAATTCAGTCTATGTGCATTCATTAGGTGATTCCTTGCACATTATTCTTGAATCCATCCATATTCACATGTCAACATTGTCATCATGGTTTTTATCATTGGTGTGTAATTAACAATTTAGTATTGGATAGAGAGTCAGTCCTTATGTATATTTTATCCAAGTTATCATCCATTCTATCATGATGTCATCCATCACATGCTACATTAAAAACTAGCTTTGAGAAGTCTACATGGCAAATACAGTAATGATATCTCCTTGGCACCAACACCAACAACATTCTCAATCTAATCCAAATCATTTCCCAAAAAAGTAATTAAAAAACAAAATAATTTTCCTCCTTACTAGTTTGAACGAGCATATCCCTACTAGTAGGTTGCTTAGTTCATCTTTAGCCTCTATATCATGTTTGTCATCATCATTTCATATCATGTTTTTTATAATTAGGATATAATGCTTATAACCACCTTTGGGAAAATCATTGTATATCATCCCTCTTATTTTCCATAATCTGGGTATAATGTTTATAACCACATTTGGGCAAACCATTGTACACTAACCCACTTGCATTACTAATGATTTTAACTATCTTTGGGCAAATCATTGGGTTTCCACCAATTTGAGGGTTAATGATTATAACTACTTTTAGGAAAATCATTCACTTTCTTCTGCCCACTTGGGACATGTTTTTATCTAGCTAATGATTATAAATACTTATGGAAAAATCATTTTTTACCCTTTAACTGATTATAACCATCTTTGGGAAAAATAATCTCTTTTTACCCTAAGCCTTTTTAGATGATTATAACCACCTTTGGGAAAATCATCACCTTTTTTTATCCCACTTATGTTGATTATTATAACTACCTATGGGTAAATCATCATGTTTGGTTACTCTAACTAGGGTAGTTCCATATGCCACTGATTATAACCACCTTTGGGTAAATCATTTCACTTCTACCCCAGCATTTCATCTATTTGGTCCACTCATTTCCTTCTTTTTAGGGACCATTTTCCAACCCCTTTTCCAACTATTCCCTTAAGGGGGTACCCTATAGTTAATCCATTATAATTGAAGTCGTAATCATATAGGACCTTTTCATTATTTGAGAAGATGTTGCTATGCTTACAGCTTGCAAGGCCTTCCTAAATAGGGGCAATTTGTAGACATCTAAAACTAGCCACCAATGGCTTCATACTGGAATTTAGATTGATTCTTACCAACCTTTGTAAATCTAACCTAAGAATCACTAAACATCTCAAATTTGGCTTCATAACATATAATTTGGCCTATAGACCTATTAAATGGGGCAAATGCACACATGACATCAATTCAAAATCTTACAAAATGCTAAATTACTTAAATAAAATTAATTAACATGTAAAACCAAATCAAATGCCTAATTAAATTATCCATGATAAATTAAATGAATTATCAAAAAGGAAATTCAAAAATCAAAGAATATCCTAAGAAATCATAATTACCTTTTTATAAGTTATTAAATATCTTAAAATATCTCAACATGCCTATTCATTACTAATCATGACCATTTGACACCTTTTAACTTTAATGGGGTTAGTTAACTCAAAAAGGTTAGGTTTGAACCCATTCCAAGATTTAACTACACTCTAACTCACCTTGGGTTGGGGTTAGTTGCTAAACCTATAAATACAAGCCCAAACCTTTTCATTTGGAGAGATTAGATAGTAATGTTATAATGCTAGTTTTAGATCAAGATTTCATCACAATAGTGTTATAATGCCAAAATCACAAGCTAAGCCACTTTGAGAAAAATCAAGCCAAATCCAAACCAACCATGGTGCCAAAGAGAGAAGGAGATATCCAAGCTCCATTTCCATATATCTTGAGCACAAACTGAGTAAACCAAATGAACACATCATTTGGATCATTCAAGGAAGGTAAGGAAAATTTGTAAGTTTATTTGAATTTTAATTGAAATTTTTCATTTTTTGTTTTTTCACTAATCTCCCCCTATGATCTAGGCATGGAGGTGTTAATCTTATTAAACTTTTTTTTTTCATTTCATTTATTTTATATGAAAATTAACACTTGATCTAACCTCCCCTCCATCATCAAAGTTATAGTATTCATGGGTGGTGATTATTTTTGGCATAACCATATTGATCATACACAAATAAAAATTACTTATAATGTAAGACACTTACAAAAAATTAGCTTGATCTAAAAAACTTACAAAATAAAGGAGGTTGGAAAGACTCCTTGGGCAACATAATAATACCAATTATGTTTGGTCCTAAATTAATTAAAACATAGGTTTGGGCTATGCCTACCACATATCCATATGGATTTAAACTAAGAACTATGTAGTTATACCAAATGAAATATAAAATTGATCCAAACCAGAAAGGTATTTCCTTTTCTCATAAATGAAAATTGATCCATATTCCAAATGATAGCATTAGTTCTACTATACATGTAAAATGCGAGGATAAACATGATATGTACCTTTTCAAATTGTCTAATCATGATGTAAACAATGTCAAAGGTCAAAATGAAGGTTGAAAATCTTAACATATTCCAAAAATATCAAAAAACATTCAAAAATCCAAAAACATTTTCAGCACCTACATATTATATTAGCTCCTTGGCATCTATGTGTTAGTTTCATGTTGATGATGGAATATTAGTTACTTATACATGCATGTGTGTCACACTTATACATGAGTGTGATAAAAACATACACAAATACATGATATATTTCTATTTTAGATGTTGGGATTTCCCTTTACTCATGTCTTGTGGACATTTGGGGCATCTCCTTATTTGATTTTAATACACATAGGTTATATCATTCTATGATCTCTTCATTATCATGTTTGATCTTATATGTACAAACACATGCACTTATCCATGATTATATATTTCATAGGGTAATTGATATTCTATACAATTGACATTTTTTTCTAACACATTTGATCCATGGGATACTATGATATGTTTATGTTGGTTGCTTATAATTTATTTTATGCACTTCCTCGAGTACCTTGTCTTGATATTATCCTGCTTGTTTAAGCATTTGAATATGTTCATTTTTTTTTGCCCCCATGTCTATGTGTGATTTATTTGAAATTTAAATATGTTATTATTTGTTTTATGGACATTTGAATATATCATTCTTGATTTTTTGGACATTCAACTATGTCATATCCCTTTGATTGTGCAACATTTAAACATGACCCTTATTTGTAGTTTCCTAGGACCATTGTATGTTGACTTGATTTTGAGTGATATTTTATCAGTGTTTGTTTAATTTTTGAGCTTGTACTATTACTATATATGATCTTTATTTTATTTGATTTACCTATACATGTTATTTTATATGCTACATGGTTCCATTCATAGATTATATAGTTTTCTTATACTTTTGAGGTGAGGTAACTATCAATTTATATTCTTCCCTTAGGGGCATATCAGTAGGGGCATGTTATATAGGTATGTTCTTCATATTTGGCATAGTTTTCAAATTCATTGAGGGCATGCTTTAGAATCATGTTATCCACACATATTTAGTATTTGGAACACCTAGATTATGAGAGAGTTTTAATTGATGTCTTAAATGTCTCCAAGTGAGTGGGTGAAGTGCCTTGATATTCCAAGTGACAATGACAAAGTTTTAAATGTGCTTGTCCTAGTATGCTTGAAGGATGCTTGGTTGATCTTCAATTTTGGCATGGTTTGAGATGATTAGGGATGAGTCTAAATTATTGAGAATATACAAGGGGTCATATTAGTGGTCAAGAATGATTGAATATCTTGTTTTAATGAGTATAATTAACTTGGTTCATCATTATTCTCATTTAGACATTTTGGGTCCAATGGTAGAAAATATGAGTAGGCAGTTTGATGATGTCATAATTTCCATGTGTGGATGAGTCAAGGGGAGTTGGTTATATGGTTTTGATCATATTAGTCCCTAGTTTACATGTATAAAGTCTCAGTTATAGTGATGAAGCAAAATAAAATATATGAAAGTGCAAATTTGGGATCTTAGGCATTTTGACAGTGTCTTCCCATACTTAGCCAAATTTGTTGTGGCAAGAAAAGTTGAGTAGGCATATTGATGGTGGCATATCTCACATATGTAGAGATTTCAAGAGAAGGTGATCATATGGGTTTTTTCATTTTTATGCCATTTTAATTTTCACTAACTTTAAATTCAAGTGCTAAAGCATGACAAAATCTATACATGTGCAAAATTGGTCCTCCTAGACAGTTATTGACATAGTTGGCTTTGTGGTAGAATAAATTTGAGTGAGAAGATTAATGAATTTATATCTCACATATATAAATATTTCAGGATTATTTTAATACATGTTTGGATTTTCATATGTGATTAGATCATATGGTCAAAATTTTAGAACATGCAAGTGAGTGAGGCAAAATTTATGTCTGTGAAAAGTTGGCCTTCTAAGCATATTTCATTGATTCCCATAGTCTATTTTGCACGAAGATAAAGATTAGGACCAAATGAAGATATAATGGATCATGGATGATCATATAGTGAAAAATTTATGATGCATAGTGATTCAAATATGTCAAAGTGTTTATTTATTAATGAATAAAGATCAAGTTTCTTCTGAGATCCAATCACTCATGAGCATTCATATAGATCAATATCAATGGTGTATGTTAATTCAAATAAAGACAAGTGCTCGATGTTTAATAGTGTAAGTGATCAAAAGGAATGAAAGGGTGATAATTTTCATGATCATGGGGGTTATAATAAATATCTAATGGTGATCACTATAAGATAAAGACCTAACTAATCCATAGAGATTGAAGGTACACGATGAGTCAACAATGTAAGATTGCACGATATGAGGTCAATTGTTTGAGGTTTAATGTTTGGATAGTGGAACCTATGTTTTAAATATCAGAATATGTCTATAGTACATGTTTGATCTAAATATATGAGGACAAAAGATGATGACATGGTGTTTGAGGTTTAATTATGATCATTTAAATTCAAATATTTGAATTTAACAAAGGAATGACCAGTGCCTAGTTTTTGGGCCATATCTTCTGATCTATGTAGAATTTTCTCATGGTCTAAAAAGTGAACTTATATAGGATTCCAAGGTGCATCTAAAAATATTAATTTTAAGTTCTAATTATTATTAAATTCAAATTTATTGAGCTCTAAATTTTACTATGTGTTTGACTATGTTTTGAAAGTGACCCAAGAAGGGTAATTAAGTTGTTCATGATGGTATTTAGATGTTTCAAGATCAATTAGATATTTTGGACTATTTTAGACTCAATTTGGATGATTTTTATATATTTTTGAGGTGTGATCAATATTTTTTGAGTATCAAAAATTCTTAATAAGTTGACTGTGTGTTTGTTTATGGTGTCCTTGTGAACAAAGCTAATGTTTTAGTTGATTTATCTTACACAAAAGAGTAAAATCATGACTATAAGAATTTGAATATGAATAAGGGGTCATGAATATTGTACATATGTTTTTTTAAGTGGTCCTATTTTTATATTTTTCTTGTTATTGAGCTAATGGAGTAAATAGGTCTTCATAAGACCTATAAGGCCTAGTTTGGCCTAATTAAAAGGGGTTGTTGCTTAAGGATGACCTATGGGTTTTATGGAAAACATATGTGGATGGTATTTAGTTGTGTCTTGATGAGATATATTCCTTAAGGGTTAATGTAAGCCTATTTTCTGACCAAGATGGTGATGATCATGATTTCTCTATAAATGGTGAAACCAAATGTGTTGGTTTCTAGACTTGGAGAGAGACTTATGTGTGGACTTTGAATTTTAGAGCATAGTGTTGTGAATTAAAGGAAAGGGTGGTTTCCCTAAATATGATTTGAAGAGTATAATATATTGATGACTATTTTTATGACCTATAGGTTAATATTCTATTGGTAGAATAGTGCTCTTATAGTTTGAGTATGAGCGAAGGTGAAGAGTGCTAATCGGAGGTCCATCATCAGGTGTTGAAGACATCACTTCAAAGGTGAATGTGATCTTAGGTTTTATTATGGTATCTCAACATATGTGGGGTTTATATCCTCTTTTCAAGGTGAAACTTTCTCAAAGTCTATTTGTTGTTGCAACTCAACTAGACAAGTGTTGTAGCAGTTTGTGGGATTATAGTCTCACTAAATAAGGGATGGTAGTTCATTGATCAGTTGTAGCTGGTCTAAATTAGTTATTATTATTATTATAGGATAGTAGTCCAATTATATATTCTAATGGTTTTTATTCCCCAAGAGGGTTTCCCATGTATGTCATGTGTTATGTGCTTGATCTTGCATTGTTTATCATGTTCATTGTTATAAACGATGTGAATGCTTCATGAATGCTTGTGGTAATTGATTAAAATCTTGAAATGATTAAAATTGAAATTGGATTTTCTAGGCTCATTTATTCACCCCCTCAATGATTATACCTCTAATAATTTTTATCAAATCTGGTCCTCTGGTAAAAGCTTAACAGTTTGAAGGTGATCCAAGGTAAAATATTGCTTGACTAAGCAAGAATTGATGTTTAATGGATCCAATTATGATTTTTGGATTTCAAGGATGAGGACATACATTATGTCCCTAGGGTTTTGTGTGTGTAAATCTATTGTGGATGATTATGTTTCTCCTACTACTCCTCCATTTAGTGTAATAGACAAGAAGTTATTTGATAATAAATTGAAGGAAATAAATGTCATTACTTGTGGTCTTATAGATATTGAGTTAATTAAGGTAATCTATTGTAAATTTAATAAAGAAATATGGGATAAAATGCAAATCATTTATGAAGGATATTCAAAGGTCAAGTTTACTAAGTTACAGACTCACAAAAGGCAATTTGAAGTCTCAAGATGAAGGAAGAAGAATTTGTGGCATCTTTTCTATAGAGAGTTGATGATATTATGAACATCATCAGAGATCGTGAAGATAACACTGAAGAGGCTATTGTAATTCAAAAGGTATTAAGGTCCCTCTCTCTCAGGTTTGATCTTGAAGTATCTATTGTTGAGGAAATTCATGATCTTACTTAGCTAAAGCTAGATGAGTTGCATGGCATCCTTACTACCTATGAGATGAGGAAGAATGATGATATACCATTGAAGAAAGAATTAGAATTAAAGATAGAGATGAAGCCTAAGAAGAAGTTACAAGGTAAGAAACCCAAGGAGGATGGTATTTCTAATATTAATGATGATGAACTGATTGCATTATTTACAAGGAAATTGAAAATAGGTTCAAGTAATTATAAGGGTAAAATACCCTTAAAATGCTTCAATTATGGAGAGATATGACATTTTACTATAAAATTCCCTCAACAAAATGATGATGAAGAGAATGATGAAGACCAAGATGAAGATAATAAGACATACAAATATTATAAAAAGAAGAAAGGAATCAAAAGGTTTAACAACAAGAAGAAGTACTTCAAGGACAAGAAGAGTCTCTACACCAAAGAAGATTGCAACTCATCAGATGAGAGTGAAGTCTATGATTCAAAGTATGATCATGAAGATGATGGTTTTATTGAAGATGAAGACTTCTTCATGGCTGAGAAAGGTAGCTACTCACATAAAAAGGGGTCTACTTGGAGTGATTTAGATGATGATTAAGATGAGATGGACTATAATATTGCATTAATAAATGCTCTTGAAGAACTAAATATTGAGAATAAGATCAATAAGATGATGAAATCTAAACTCAAGGACTATGAGGAGTAATTTAGTGTGTTTGAGTCAATATTGGTTGAAGATTATATAGAGCATGAAGGTGTTGTCATGTTTCTTAATTCTAAGTTAGAATCTATGTCTAGAAGTATAAGATCCAAAGAATAATAATGCTCAAGGTATGCGTATAAGATTGTGTCTTTGAAAGATGAGTTATATAAGTTTGCAAACAAGGTGAAATCATTTGTGAAGTTTGATAAAAGTTTTAATGACCTAGATGATCTCCTAATGAGTCAAAAGTCAGCTAGTGGTAGATCTAGATTGGGTTTTAATGAAGATCCCAAAGTTTATTCTCTAGTTGACATGAATTTTAATGAGAGAAAGGTGGATTAGCCTTTGAAGATAAATCATCAAATAAGGAATGAAGGTGCTAGCAAAATGAAGATAAATTAGATTAGATAGTAAAATGACATGAGGTATGCAAGTTTCAATAGTTACTCTTATATATGTAATCAATTTGGGAATAGATCTAGAGAATGTAAGAGACGTGTTATAAATGAGTTTGAATGGAATTATGATGGGGGTCATCAGTCAAGTAGTGTGAATAAATTTAAGTGCTTTAACTATCTTAATGTGTGATACTTTACAAACTATTATCCACATAAGATTAGACAAGGTGAGTCCTCTTCAAAAAGGGGAGGTCATTTCATTTATCACGACAAAAGACACATTACAAGTTTTTGTCCAAACATGGTAAGATAAACTATGTTTCTATCAAGGAGTATTATTTGCTAAAACTATGATAATATTGGCCACATTTATAGGTTTTTAAATAAAAGGTCATCAAGTCAAAATGAGTTCAATCAGGTTCCTAGAGTGTAAGGAAGAAGGAAATTTATCTCATGAAAATCAAAGGTGGTAAGTATGAGTCATGATGAGACTTCAGGTCCAAGTAATTTATTTTCTATGGTGGAGAATGCTATAGAAGGGGAAGAGTGTCAAGGGATCTCATTAACTACTCATGTTGTGGATAAAGAGACCAAGCTTAAAAAGAAGACCAAGGTACTGGTTGAAGCTAATCCTGAGGTATGTATGGAACCAAGTGAACATCCTATCATTATTAAGAATGTATCATGTAAATAACATCAATTGATAGTGCCTAGTGATGAAGTTTCAAGCTACAAGTAAGATCCTATAGATGAAAATTTATGTCATGAATATATGTTTTCTCCATGTATTATCAATCCAAATATAGAAATAGAACTAGTTGTCATAGTTTAGACTAAGAAGATTAAGAACAAAAGGAATAATTCTTATAGCTATAAGAGAATTCTAGTGGTTACTGAGGTGATGTGGGCCACTCCTAGATTCACTTTTTTTAGAGAATTATGGTGCAAAGGATGTCTCTATTTATGCTTCTTAAAAGACTCATTTTAGTGGAGAAGCAAGTATTTTTGTGGTGTCCTTAAAATTTTCTTAGAAGGATAGAGATGAGTGTTTTCAATTGGAATAGGTATGTCCAGGTGGAATATATGTTATGGTGATGTTATGATGTTGATAGATGTATATGGTTAGGCTACAGGGTCATATTAAAGTTTTTCAAGTGGAAAAGTAAAATTTATGATTTATTAAGATGATATTTTTACATAGAAAGGTATGTTAACCTTATTCTAGCACGTTCTAAGTGGTTTTATGGTCTGAAGATACATTGAATTCAAAATTGAGAATTGTGTTTTCTCTCAAGTTTCCCAATTTATGCTTATGAGTATGCAGGTCCTAAAATGGGTTATAGTAAGTCAAGGTTCTAAAAGGTATTAAATGTTGAATCTTGGTCTAGAAGCATGTGATGTATGTCTCCTAGTGTGTAATAAGTTTCAAATGTGTGTGTTGACCAGAAGGAGGTTTATTGAGCTTGTTTGTCTTGAGATTCTAAGGTTTTGGGCTATGTTAAAAAATTGGTTTACCTTATGATTTATTCCTAAGGATTCTTAATAGGTTGAATGGGTCAAATGGGTTTTCAAATCAAGATTCATAGATATTTTAAGGTTTGTGGTTTTCAAATTGTTCATATATTTATCAAGATGGAGGCTTAATTGGCAAGTTGGTTTGTGAAGGAAGTATATTTTAAAGGATTAGATACTTGTTTAAAATTGGTGTGCTTAATGAGGTATATGAGAGTTCTCCATATATGAAGTTTCAAGTCTTGAAGGTGCATCTTCTTTAAGTTGTGGGCTTTACAAGTTCCTAGTAGGGCTAACAAGAGACTAGATAGGTCTAGTGTGAAGATTTTTTATTTCTAATTAGTATTTCCAAAATAAAAAGGTATGTATTTTTCAATAAGATTTCTCAAGTTTTTTTATATCATGTTTTCTATTTGGTGAATGTCATGAAGTTTTGTTGGTGGTCCTTGAAATGGTTTGAGAAAAAAGGCTAGTAAGTCTGTATGGTGGTTCTTCATGGTATATGGAGATATGAAGATGCTCAAGATGTGCATTGGCTTATAGATATTAGGTTGAGTCCCTCTTATATGTTTCTTGGTAAGTCCCATTAGATTTTAGTGCATGATTGAGAAGCACAAGGTTGTATGCACAGAGTTAAGGGGAGCTAACTCAAAGATAGTTTAAATGACTTGAGGAGATTTGCATGATGTGAGGGGAATCATATGTGACATGATTTATTAAGATTTAATATGTGGTGATATCTTATATAGATGAGATTTTAATAAGTTTGGTATGTTTACTTGATCAAACCTAGTCATAATCGTGTGTTCTTTCTTCATTGGTTGTATTGCTTGATTGAAGAGAGTATTGACATGGAGCAAAAGGAAGTTGTCAAGGCAAGAAGAGGTAGCCTCAAGGTAAGGGGGATTTTTTATCATCTTTTTTAAGGTGGTCCTCTCCTATTGGTAATATTTTCAAGTCCTCAAGATCAGTTGGTGTCCACCTTACATTGTGTCAAAGGGGAAGAAAGTTCATATTTTGAGAGTACTTAAAGAGAGAGAAAGAAGGTGAGATGAATGATGTTTTTTGACATAATTAAAAAAGGGGGAGATTTTTGGAGATTTTTTGGTGATGTATTATATGTTTATAAGTGAGTAGATGAAGTGCCTTGATAGTCTAAGTGACAATGAAAAAGTGTGCAATGTGTTTGTCCAAGTATGCCTAAAGGATGTTTGGTTGATCTTCAATTTGGCATGGTTTGAGATGATTAGGGATGAGCCTAAATTATTGAGGATGTGAAAGGGGTCATATTAGTGGTCAAGGATGATTAAATAGATTTTTTTCATGATTGTAATTCACCTAATTTAGCATTATTTTCATCTAAACATTTTGGGTCCAATGGTAGAAAATATGAGTAGGCAGTTTGATGGCATCATAATTGCCACATGCAGATGAGTTAAGGGGAATTGGTCATATGGTTGTGATCACATTAGTACATAGTTTCTATGCATAAATTATCAAGTCTAGAAATGAATTTTAAAAAAATATATCTAAGTGTAAATTTGGGCTCTCAAGCATTTTGATAGTGTTTTCCCATACTTAGCCAAATTTTCTATGGCAAGAAAAGCTAAGTAAGCATTTTGATGGTGGCATTTCTCACACGTGTTGAAATTTCAAGAAAAGGTGATCATATGGGTTTAATTAATTTTGTGCCTAGTTGATTTTTGATAACTTGTAGGTCAAGCATGCAAAATCTATGCATGTGTAAAGTTAGTCCTCCTAGACAGTTCTTGACATAGTTGGCTCTATGGTAGAATAAATTTGAGTGACCAGATTAATGAAGTTATATCTTACATGTATAAAGGTTTTAGGATTATTTTGACACATTTTTATATTTTCCTATGTGAGGAGATCATATGTTCCAAATTTGAGAACATACGAGTGAGCGAGTCAAAATTTATGTATGTGCAAAGTTGGCCTGCCAAGCGTATTTCAATGATCCCCATACTTAGTCTATTTTACATGCAAATAAAGCTCAGGACCAAAAGAAGATCTAATGGATCCGGGATGATCATATATTAAATATATAAATTTAATATCCATTTAAAGAGGTTAAAGTCTTCATTGCTTAAAAAAGTTAAATATTGAACTTATTCAAAGATCTAATGGCTTGCAAGCGTTCGTATAGATCAAGATCAATTGTGCGTGTTAATTCAAATGAGGAAAAGTGATCAATGTTTAATAGTATAAGTGATCAAAAGGCATTAGAGGGTGTCAAGTGTCATGATCATGGGTGTTATAATCAATATTAAATGGAGAGTGCTATAAGATAAAGACCTAACTGATCCACAAAAATTGATGGTATGTGATGAGTCAAAATTGCAAGATTACACGAGATGAGGTCAATTATTCAAGATTTAACATTTGGATAGTGGCACATATATTTTAAAGTTTGGAAGAGATAAATTTTGTGTGTTGTATCTAAATATATGATGATATGAGATGAGTACATGGTGTTTCAGTTTTAACTGTGACCTTTAAATTCAAATATTTGAATTTAACAAAAGAATGACCAATGTCTAATTTTTGGGCCATATCTTTCGATCTATGTAGAATTTACTCATGGTGTAAAAAGAGAAATTTTATAGGATTCCAAGTGCATATATAAATATTAATTTCAAGGCCTAATTATTATTACATTCAAATTTATTAAGCTCCAAAGTTGATTATGTGTTTAATTGCATTCTACAAGTGACCCGAGAAGGGTAAGTGAGTTGTTCGTGATGGTGTTTTGATGTTTCGAGATGACTAAACTATTTGGAAGTTTTGTATAATCCATGAGGATTATATATATGAATTTTGGAGGTGTGATAAATCTTTATTGAGTGTGAACAATGCTTAATAAGTTGATTGTGTGTTCATTTATGGTGTCCTTATGAATAAGGCTAATGTTTGAGTTGATTGAGCTTGTATAAAAGAGTGTAATGATGATTGTAAGAATTTGAAGATAATTAAGGGGTAATAAAGAGTGGACATATGATTTTTTAAGTGTTTTTTTTTTTGTTGTGATAATGGAGTAAATAGGTCTTCATAAAACCTATAAGGGCTAGTTTGGCCTAATTGAAAGGGGGTTTTGCTTAAGGGTAACATATGGGTGCTATGGCTGACCTATGTGGATGGTATTGAGTTGTGTCTCAATGAGATAGATGATTTAAGGGTTAATTCATGCCTAATTTATAACCAAGATGATGATGATCATGATTACTCCATAAATGGTTAAACCTAATGTGTTAGTTTCTAGACTTGGAGAGAGACTTGTGTGTGGACTTTGCATTTGATATCATAGTGTTATGAAGTGTAGGAAATGGTGGGTAACCTATATATGATTTGAATAGAATAAAATATTGACTATTTTAATGACCTATAATTTAATATTCTATTAGTAGAATAGTTCTCTTACAATTTGAGTATGAGCAAAGGTAAAGAGTGATAATTAGAGGTCCATCATCAGATGTTGAAGACATCAGTTCAAAGGTGGATATGTTCTTAGGTTATATTATTAAAGATCAAAATTTAGGGGATTTTATCCTCCTTTCAAGGTGAAACTTGATAAAAGTCTAGTTATTTTTGTAACTCAACTAGACAAGTGTTGTAGTACCTTGTGAGATTGTAGCCTCACTAAATAAGGGATGGTAGTTCCTTGATCAATTATAGATGGTATAAATTGGTTCTTGTTATTATAAGATAGTATTCCAATTTTAGGTTCTATTGGGTTTTATTCCATGAGAGGGTTTCCCACATATGTCATGTGTTATGTGCTTGATCTTGCATTGTTTCTCTTATTCATTACTATGAATGATGTGTATGCTTCATGAATGCTTACATAAATTGATTAAGAGATTGAAAGGATTGAAATTGAAGTTGTATTTTATAATATCACTAATTCACCCCCCACCCTTAGTCATTGTACCTCTAAGAGATTCAGTGGGGGCATGCTTTGGAAGCATGTTCTCTATACTTACTCACATTTGGCACAGTTTTTAGATTAAGCAAGGGCATGCTTTAGAATCATATTCTCCACACTTAATCAGTATTTGGCACACTCAAATTTATTAGGCACATGCTTTATAATCATGTTCTCCACACTTATTCACAGCCAATATAGTTTTCAAATTCAATGGGGGCATGATTTTGAAACATGTTCTCCACACTTATTCAGTATTCAACACACCCAAATTTTGTGGGGGCATGTTTTAGAAACATGCCCTCCACATTGGAACTTATTTAAATTTTTATATTTCTCCATATATAGTGGGGGCATGCCTTAGAATCATGTTATCCACACTTACATAGTTTGTAAATTGGACAAAGCATAGTTATATATTCAAATTCACAATTATTTCAAAATTATATACATTAGTATCATTGTTATACATATTTTTAGCATGAGACATATCTAAGGTGTATATGTTATGTAATTTGTGCCTAATATTACAAAATCCAATTTTTTTTTAAATTTCAAAACACTCTCATGGACTATCATCACCCACTAGGTTGGACTATTATGGATTGTATTGAGATAATTTATTGCAGTAGTTAATTCATTTTTGGTATGGTTGAGGTGATTAAATCACTCAATATTTCCAAGTTTTCAAGTTATAATTTTTTGTATCATTTAATCTTACCAATTTAATAGTGTGATTTGACTTGGTTCACTCACACTCACTAGGTTATAAGTATGATTGGGTTACATAATTGAGTTAATCTTAACTTTTGAGTGACAACTCACCTTTTCTCCAAGGTTGGGGACACGTGCCTTACAATCTCTCTTTCTCTCTATCTCCTTAAATATATGTATTTTCCATATTATATATTTATCCAAATCTCAGTTTTAAAACCTTACAATGATATATATTTTAAAATCAAGTTGACAAAAGGCAAGGAGGTTACATTGATATATAGGTGTATTCCTAAACCTTATTCTTTTAATTTCAATCATTTAAAATGTTTTCAATTTTAGATTATATGCATTGATTATACACTATAACATTTTCTTGGTTATAGGTCAATCACTATAAAATCACTCAAGTTTGGCTAATGTAAAGGTAAGGTGTGTTATATACACTTAAGTATGCATTTATTCTCCTTTAAACTAATAATTTCATTACTAGATTAAAGGTGTAAAAAGCATATGATATTTATGGATTATGTATCACTTTAGTCTTGTACACTTGGTAAACTTAGACCTTGGCTATTCCTCTTAGTTTTAGACCTTTCCCAATTTTGGAAGTCTTGCATCTTATATATCTTGTGCCCCTTGGTCTATCTCTTAGTCCAACCAGTCTTATGTTGATGACCCTAACCTTCTATCTTGCCTAAAATGCTTAAAACATGTGTACCTTCCACCTTTGCAAGTTCTAAGCCTGTACCTGCTTTATTATTCCCTAAACACTAGCATCCTAGATAGAAACCTACATCGACATAGGTGTCCTACTCCAATACAAGTGTCTAGTCACTAAAGTTATTTATTTTGTAAATGAGATGTATTTTAATGGTCAACCTAAGTGTTTTAATGTGATTTATTTCTATAAAGGGATTGATATAAATACAAGATCAATCAGTATTCATTCTTCACCTACAAAAAACCTAAGGCAACTTATCAAAACATTCAATCAAGCACTTGATAAAGAAAATTTTCCCTACTTTATCATATTTTCATATCAGGCATAGGGATAGCATACATAGGTCTAAATTAATGAAGGAATAACCTAAGAACCCAATTTACCAAGTTACAAGCTAGGTCACTATTATACTTACTTTTCATATATTTCACGATTCACACATAGGTGAGAACTACATTAATTTTAGGTCCTATTCATAGTATTGGTTATGTAGGTAATGTTCATCGATAGAGGGATATTTAGGGTTAGCTCAACACTATGTGCCCACTAACCCATTTTTTCCAAGGTCAATATGAAGATCAAGAGCTACGGTGTTACAATTTCATGAGGAGTAATAGTCCATGACCAAGATCTGAATGCACTAGAGTGAAGGTGAAGATAAACCTAGAAGCATCTAGGTGGTCACATTATTTTTTATCAGGTATTACATATATGACACTTGCATCTAGTTTAGAATAATAGCATCAATGCAACTATCCAAAGATAATGCTTATGTTTTTGGTTTTATAAGAACTTAATCTAAAATTTAGTGACTATTCTAGAATTATCTTCTAGTCTCTTCCTTCCTCTTCCAGATCTAGAACTGTGTCAACATTTGAACCATATAAGTATATTATTTCTTTGTCTTTTCCATATCTAGAATATTTATACTTACTATGTTTATCCTATCTCATTTTAATGAATTTAGCATATGGTATATCTAAATTTAGCATTTAATTATCTAATTATAGATCTAATTATCACCTTTGTGAATTATCATTTATGTATTCTTAACACTATCTACCCAAGTAAGATCCTTATCCAATTTAGTTTTAAGCAATACCCTCCATAGAAAAATCAATAATCATCAAATGACTATAATAAATAGTCCAAGACTTGAAAGTGGTGTTTAGTTCATAACTCCAATAGTCATTCCAATGAAGAGTGTTATAAGAGGAAGACACTTCTTGCACAAATTGTAATATTAGGAAAAAACACTAAATCATTATAAAAAGGTAAGAATATCATATAATGTAAGCCTAACAACATTAAAAAATAGAATTAAACCACCATTTAAACCTAACATAACCAATGGTTACATATAACCTCATAAATTTATAATCCACATGTGGTAACCATTTAGTTTATTGATAGTACTCTCATTAATTTTCAACTAAATGATGTATAACCTTTCTAGCAGCCTACATTGTGTATGCATCACTAAATCACATGGAATATTAAGAGGATTAATTCACACTTGCTATAAGTAAATGATAGGAATTAAATTGTAAAAATTAAAATTAAATTAAAGTACATAACATGAAATGAAATTTTATTCTATATTAGAAGCTTATTTTAATGATAAAATATATACATAAGGAATTTAGGGTTAAAAGGGTAGAGATGGCCTAGGGCACAAAGATGGTAGACTATCTCTAGAGTAAGCCAATTATTTGTGAAACTTGGATAAATCATATACTAAATTTATCATGCTAAGATATGCTAAAAATGGAAAGTATAATTATGCTAGTTATTGTAATGATAATGAAAATAAGATAGTTGATTTTGATGCTAATATATATTTAGATCTTGAATAGGCAAAAATTGTATTGGATCTATATTCTAGAATAGTTGCCTAATTCTAAAAATTTACATTTGTAGCTTTGAACACTTGTATCGACCTAAGATGGTTACACTGATGATAATGTCTAACTTAGATGTAGATATATAGTATATAATACATATAACCACCTAAATTCTTATAGATTATGTGTCACCTTCACTCTGATGTATTTAGATTTGGATCATGGATTGTCATTCCTTGTCAAATAGAAAAAACCCTAATTCTTCATCTTCATAGTGGATTAACAAAATGGGTCAATGGGCACATTGTGTCAAGATACCCTAAATACCTCTCTGTCAATGAGCACTACCTTCATATTTAATACTCTAAAGATGGCATCAAACTTAAGTAGTTTCCCCTATGTGTTGGCTTGTGTGTGAATCATGTAATGTGTGATAATTAAGTACAATAGTGACCTAATTTGTAACTTGTAAAATGTGTCTCTTGGAATGCTTATTTAGTAATTTATACCTATATATGTTTTTAACCTATGAATAATATGGAAATAAGAGGAAAAAGGAAATATTTTACTCACTTGAGTACTTGATTGAGTGTTTTTGATAGGTTGCCTTATGATCAGGTAAGAAGTTACTAGAGGAGGAATGAATGAGGGTTGATATTGTATTTATACCAATCCCTTTAGATAATATCTCACAATAAAGAACTTAGGCTAACCATAGGAATATGTTTCATTTTCAATTGGATGACTTTAGGGCATTAGACACTTACATTGGAATAAGACACTTACATTGACATAGGCATCTGATTAAGATAGAAGTGTCCAAGTAACTGGAAAATTAATGCAAACCTAAAACTTTCAGAGACAAAAAATAATTAGTTTTATAACATTATCAGTAAGATAGAAGGCTTGGATCATTAGAATAACATTAGTCAAACTAAGAGATAAGCAATTAGGCACAAAGAAATAGTGTATCTGAGCCTTTTGACAATGGGAAAGGTTTATAAGTTGAAGGTACATCCATGATATGTATTTACCAAGTGTACAAGACTAAGATAATATATAATTCAAAAATAGTGTCTACATTCCCCCCTTAATATATTAATGAAATTGATGGTCTAATGGAGAAGAAATATGTACCTGGGTGTGTATAACACACCTTGTCTTTGTTTGAGTCCAACTTGAATATTTTTTTGGTGACTAACATATAATTAAGAGCATGTTACAATATATATTCAATGCATATAATCTAAAATTGAAAGTATTAAAATGATTGAAATTGAAATGGATCAAGGTTTAAGATTACACCTATGTATGGATGCAACCATCTTATCTTTTGGCAATTTTATTTGAAAAGATATCATTATGAATCATTAGAGATGAGATTAAGACAAATATAAATCTATAAAATGCATATATCTAAAGAGATAAAGAGATATTGGAGGACACATGCCCCCAACCTTGGAGAAAAGATGAGTTACCATCTGATAGTTGAGATTATCTCAACTATGCAACTCAATCATACTTATAACATGGTGAGTGTGAGTGAAACAAGTCAAGTCACACTATAAAATTGGTGAGCCTAGATGATGTAATCAAGTCCAACCTATAAACTTGACAAGATTGAGTGATTTAATCACCTCAACCTTACTAAAAATTAAACCAACTACTATAGTATATTGGCTCAATATAGTCTATAACAGTCCATTCTAGTGGGTAATGATAGTCCCTTAAATTATTTTAAATTTGAAACTAATTTGATTTTTTAATATTAGGTGCAAATTGTATAGCATATACACCTTAAATATGTCTCATGTTGAAATTATTTATAATAATGGTACCAATGTCTATAATTTTTCCATAAATGTGTATCTAAATCATATAAATATGCAATTTGGACAATTTAAAATTGTGTAATTATGGAGAACATGTTTCTAAAATATGCCCCCACTATATACAGAGAAATATAAAAATTGATATACTGGTCAATGTGGATGATATGTTTCCAAAACATGCCCCCATTATAGTTTTGGTATGTTGAATACTAAATAAGTGTGAAGAACATATTTCCAAAACATGACCCCATTATAATTTGGGTATGTTGAATACTCAATAAGTGTGGAGAACATGTTTCCAAAACATACCCCACTAAATATAAAATGTGATAAATGTGGAGAATTTTTTTTAAAAACATGCCCCCAATACAATATAAATATGTGAAATAGTGTGAAATTCATGCCTCTATGGCATGCCCCAAATGATATGCCCCCCTTTTAAGGTGATTTAAAATAGAAACTGGTAGTTACCTTATCTAGAAAGGATAAGATAACCATGAAAACTATGAATGTACCATGTAGTATATAGAGGTAACATGTCTAGGTAGATATATCATTGAAGTAAAGAGAATGTGATTACACCAAGTCCTAAGATGAATTATGATAGATCATGACAACTTTTAGATAGTAATATTAAAAGTTTAACAATCAATCAAGCACACATACAAGAGCACTCAAAATCAAATCAAAATGTAATGGTCTAGGGAGACTATTTTAACCTTTTAAGACTTAACTAATGTAAATCCTATGTTTGATTAAATATTTGAGTAGACTAAATTAGGGAAATAATATGTAATAAATACATCCACTAATTTATTATAGAATTGACTATCCTTGACTTTTCTAAAAAAATGGTGTAAATAAATACTTAGCTAGAAAACACTTCATATAGATGATCTAAGTGCTATAAACTGATATGGAAGTTGGTCTAAATGTCATAAACTAAATCCCTATGTTAGAACCCCTCATGGATAGTATCACCAAAATTGGATAGTAGTGCCATTATTAGAAAAGATATGGTAGTGTCCTAATATTGGTAGTAACATCCTTTGTGTAGGACTATCCTAAACTTATGGTGCACTTGTGTCTATATTTCTAGGGTTTATTCTTATGCACATGAGTTAGAAAACCCTGATTATGTTTTTAATAATTGATTTTTTGTGCAAACCCTAATCTTCCATAAAAATATGACATGGGTTGAAAAGTGTGTTCACTAGTAAGGTGGGTTGGACATCCTAAACACCCCATTGTGAAGAGATTTTCCTACATACCAATACTCTCAGGAGGGATCAAGTTTGATTTAATTTTCCCCACCTAAGTGTTGGTGCAAGTGCAGGTGATGCTAGTATGATAATGACCTTGAGTGCCTTGAGTATTCTTGATACTAAAAGTCTACAAAATATAATCTTAGGGTTATTGTAGATGGTGGTATGTAGAATTAGGGTAGAATAGGGATTGATAACCTATTTGCTTAACTTGTTCTATGTTTGAATGTGTATTTTTAGTTTGATTTCCATCTCCTAGATGGAAGTCTAAAACTGATGTATATATATTGTTGTGTTGCTTGTGTAGATGATAAAAGATGTCTAGACTAACCTTAATAGGTTTTATTTTTGAAAATATATCTATTTGGTAAAATCTAGGGAAAAGGACATTAACACCCTTTTAGGGACACTAGTTCCATGTGGTGCTAATGTCCTTATTGTGGTGCTAGTGTCTAGTTGGTAGAACACTAGGCATGAAGGATCAAGATTGAGAAATGAGAGTTTGGGACTGATTTAGAGTAGATTAAGGACACTTGTGGCCTATGTGAAGGTTGGATAAGTGTGAAAATAGGCTCCAAGATAGGTATAGGTATAAGATATGGATATTTAGTATTAATTATCACTTTTAGCACTCAAATACCACTTTTGGTTGGTTACATTCCCCCCTACTTTATTCTATAAATGCAACAAAGTAAAATGACTAGGATAAAGGAAAAAGAAGCATACCTAAACTTACCTAAGAAGTGAAGCTTGTGAAGCTAGATATGAGTATGTGAATCATGCTCCAATATGTTTGGGTATGTAAATCAGTACATAAACTTGGTGACAAATTATGTGTATAGATGTATATAGTGATCAATCAGTGAATATCTTGGACTAATTTGATATCTTGTTCAATTCTCATGTGTGGGTGGCTCAAAAATTCAATCTAGTTTTGACTCCATCATTACCCACCCTTACTTGGTGCATCATGACCTATGAATAACTTGGATTGGACTGATAGTGTGTCCAAACCTCTCATGTGGGTGTCTCAAAAACTCAATAAGGCTATAACTCCATCATTACCCACCCATGTGTAGTAGATGCATCTGAAACTAAATTACGCAAGGTATTATAAATGTCTAATTAAGTATATCTAATTGTGTATGTCATCTCTATGGACACTAATGTATATTAAGTAGCTCCAAGCCACTCGAGAATGCCAACCACTACAGATGGAGTAAGGCATAAAACTATAATATGGTGTTGGGTGTATACAATGTAGAGAATGACATGTAATTTATCATTACATATGATAAACTAGTGTGTAACTAAGCATTAAAAAATAATAAACCATGCACATGCCCCCAAATATGATATTTTAGCATATAGATTTTGTAATAAGTTATAATAAACTATATATAGGTATTTGAACTAAATATGGGAATGGTCATGTCATTCATTATACCCCCAATCTAATTAAACTAATATGAAATTGAGAAAAAATAAGTATAAATGATAATTTTGTAATTAAATCTATACAAACTTGTACAATACCTACTACACTATTCTGGTTAATCTAGTTTTTTTGAAACTGAGGCTATTATACATTAGCACCATATCTTAGAGAGTAGCATCATGTAGTGCTAGTGTCCCCATTTGGGTGCTATTGTCTTTCTGGTTTGAATTATGTGTAACTATACTACTTTTTGAGTCATTGTTTTCCCACTATGTTTATCTATGCCTAATTTTATGTAACTAATCCTATGTGCTAAAAAATGTATTATGAGTGTAATATATGAGCTTGATCTATATGAAAAACCCCTATGAATGCCCCCTCTTTTGAGGTGAATTATTGAACCTATACAATAACTATCTTTAAAATAAAAAAATTCTATAAAATGTGTGTTAGCTATAGCATATATGATAACTACATGATAATCCAATATAACATGCATACATAACATTAGAATAAAATATAATATAAATATGTAATGTTAGATTATCTCATTTATAACATTCATAAGGGTGTCGAGATAGATGTAATTAATGTATGTAATAATAAATATGAGTAAAATAGGGTAGCTACCTAGGGGATGGGGCATGATGCCCATCACAGCACCCAAGTAAGAAGGGTAAATGTATGAGGTCCATTATGGCATCAAAAATAGGTGTTTTTAACAAGAAAAAATAAGTGGCATGGCCATGACACATATAAGAAAGTATACATACAAAACATATGAGGCACACAAAGTAGGCCAAGGGGCCATAATACAAGGGACATGGGCACACGTCACTACATCTAATAAAATAAGACATATAAGGGCATGTACAAATGTCAACATATGCAAGCAATAATCAAGTTGTCTTAGAGACACATATAAGGACATGTTTAAATGTGCACAAACACAATCAATAAATCACACACAAGGACATGGGTATATATCCAAAGCATCCATACTATGCATAGAAGTAGCATAGAGCCAAAGAAAAATTGAATATTTAAATGCTCTCAAATAAAAGAAGCATAAAATATAATCAAGTATAAACTAGGCAAGTTAAAAATGAAAGTATGCATGAATATGGAATACAAATATGTGTAAGAGCTAGGATGTACATGTGTTGAGTCTAAATTAGTAATAGTCGACAAAAAATGAAGTAAGAGTAGCATGATCAATATCAAGCTATAATATTGCTAAATTTAGGATGTATAGTATAGAAGGATAGAGCCTGGTAATCGAAACTATGTATAGGATGCCCCAAAGTGGGTAAATGTGTCAAGTGAAGACCCATGTATCTATGTATACACCCCTAGTGGGTAGATAATAGTAAATTTAGATCAGTGTAGTGTACTTGAGTCCTATAACTAATATATAAGCACTCAACAAGAACAAGTGAAGCATACATGTATGATAAAATTGGCTATACTAAGATAGCTAGCATATGTAGTGTTTGGAAAATGTAAGAAATGTAAATATAGCAATGCAAATAATCTATAAATTTTGTGTTTTTTGAGTAATTATTTGAATGTTTTGTGTTTTTGACATGTTATATTTTTTTGGATTTTTTAGATATAAGCTGTGTACAAGCAACATGAAAATTAACTATGTACAAACAACAAAAATAAAGGTAAATTATGTAAAATAAGAGAGGAATAATACTAACCTATGAGTCTCATGGGAGACTCACTATCACTATGGCCTGTGTCAAAAATAGGAATGGTAATCTCTCATGCAATGAGACTATTATGCTAGAGTTGAATAGGTTGTATGAATCAGATTATTGTTCATCATAAAAATCATAATAATCATAATAACCTAGAATGCTAGAGGCAATTGCCTCATACTGTAAAGTTGGTATATAAAGGGAAATGAAATTGATATAGTAATCAATCTTAGTTTAGAGAAGATAAATCCTACTTACACTTCTGATTATTAATACATTAGATATTTGGGGTCATGACCAAGATGGATTTTCTAGACCTAACCAAGGGATATATCACCACAATAACATCACTAGAGAGAGTTTGAAATCCTCTAGTCAAGAAACACCATGCAATAACCCTATGTTTTCATATTTACAGAGTATATGCAAGGCAAATTAAAATTTAATCTAGTGCTCACCAAAGCTTGTGACACAAAATGGGGATTAGTAAACATAAAAGTAAACATGCATAAGAGAATCCTAGTTAAGTTATGTATAGGTGAACCCTTGATGCATGGAGAGAAAAAAATATTTAAAACCCATTACTTGTGTTACTTCTATTTATATACACATAATATTTTCAAACTTTGATTAATTACTGACACTTTCTATCTTCCAAAAACCCATTGAGTCTTAATATATCTAAGTTCACACCTTAAGGGGTGCATCAAGAAAGGGATGGGTAGACCATTGGTGCTTCATAATATTATTGTCCCTTTTGCCACATGTTATCTACACACTTATCTCCTAAAACCATTTATCCTAAGCTTTTTCCTCTCTATTGTACCCATTCCATACTTTTGATACCTTTTATCCTCCTTTTCCTTACCTTAATCCCATTTTTTTGGTTAGATAAATAGGGTTGAGTAGGTAGACCCTGTACAGTTTCAATTTATTTTCACTTAGGAGCTATTTTGACCTTTGGCCAACCTAGCTCATGACACAATGAATTATTATTTGGAATTATAATGGGTGGATAGGGTCGACCCTATCGGCTAACATTTTTGAAAGGATTTAGGGTAAGACCCTATTATATATATAAGTTCATTTCCCACCATTTGATAAGAAAGAAGTGAATAAGAAGTAAATGCAAATGAACATCTACTTATTGAACATTCTACTTGAGAATAAAAGGTTAGGGTTTTATACTTTCTTTTGAAATATGGATCTTGTCTTGTGAAGAAGTCTTTTGGATGCATTAATAGGCTATGTAGCCTAGAGTTGATTTGTCTTTGTTATCCTTACATACCACAATAATTTATTGTGAAACACCTTGGCCAAGGGAGAGATTGAGGCTTAGTGGATTCATCTTCAACATAATTATTTCTAACTTTATTTCTCTTTTTTAAGAATAGATAGATAATGTAGTTGTGTTCCTCTTCCATGCATTATAATTCTATATACATTAACATGAGTATATGTCTTCTATGCATGTTTAGTTTTTGTTTTGTTTCTAATCCCCACTCTGTGCCACAAGATTTTGTGAGCACTAGATTAGATTTACTTTCTCATTATTACCATAGGTGAAATATTAAAACCTAGGACCCCCTTAGGGTTATTGCATGATTGTGTTACACTAGAGGCCTTGGAACACTCCTTAGTATAGTATATTATGATAAGTGACCCCCTAATTAGGTCTAGCAAATCCCCATATTGTCCATGCTCCCACTTAACAAATGTATTTCCATTTAGAAGTGTAGGTATGTTTTATCTTCTCTGAGATAGGATTGATTTATAAACATGATGCATTTTTAATTACATACATTATGGTGAACCTAGTGTGAATCTAACCCTTATAAGATTTATATATTTATTTCATTATTTTATCATTATTTTTATCATATATTTTCTATATTGGGTCGACTACAACAACCCAGTTCTAATTCTTATATGTAGGATTTTAGGTATAGGCTGCTAGATTGACTTAGTTGACCCAATATAGTTTTCTATATTTTTAAACATCAAGTTCAGCATACTAGGTTGGCCCAATTGACCCTATATATTTTCAAGCATCTTGTTTAGCATACTAGGTCAACCCATTCAACCCTATACTTTTCAAGCACTCAACAATAGGTTTATGCAAAGCTAGATCAACCCAATCAACCCTATTAGTAAAAATTTTAAGCATTTATCAAGGTTCATTAATAGTAATCTAACTTATTTACATCTTAAAACTCACCAAGGTTCCTTTCTATCCTTTCTCTCTTTCCTTACAAACTTTCCTTTCACATTTTTTAATCTTTAAAATTACCTTTGTACAATTAACTAGATAGACCATATCACCCAGCTCTATATTATGTGTGCTATTTGGAAAACTAGGTCAACTTTGTTGACCCTATTCATTCTTAGACCTGCTTCCATAGTATAAATGCAATATTATCGACCCTATTCTATATTCTATGTATACATTGTCAACTGTATCGACACTATACCATGTTTCAAAGATAGAATTAACCTTTATATGCTAGTAATTAGTCTCACACTTTCATTTCTTATTGATTTCATGCTTAGAATAGATAACATAGTCTAATTAGGTGGTTTTCAATTTATTATTTATTGTCACTATTTTATACTTTATACACACATGGCCAAATCATAAAATATTAATAATCCCTTTAACAATTGTCTACCCAAGGCCAACCTACTTGGATTTCATCACCAAAGGGGAAGCCGACTTGGTTTTCTAGCTAAGTATAAACACATGGTTAATGATAAATTTTATCTAATCACTCGCCACCCTTATCACTAGGATTTCTAAGGTGAGGGAGGTAGGCCCCGATACCAATCCTATACCATTGCAAATATATATCCTTTTTAGTCCAAACATATTGAAACTATATTTAGATTTATTTCTAGGTCCTTACTTATAACCAACTTCCCATCACATTTAAAACTATATTTTAATAATCTAAATAACATTTAGGTTAACAATCTAATTAGATTTTACTTTTCAAGTTGATTACTTATTATTTTTTCAATTATATTTGGTATTACAAAAACTTACATTAGTCAATATTGGTGAAAGGATTTGTGTTGTGTTCCTCAATTGGATTAACCCCATTTATCCAATTGATTATTTGTTTCCCTTTAATTATTTATTTTATAAATACTTGAAAAAATATTCTTGTCTCTATGCATAGTCATTTCAGTTGACACAATTTGTTACCGGCTATTTATTTTTCCCTATCTATTATACAAGGTTGACCTAGTTGATCTTATACATGTTTTTAGCCTCTATTTGTGTTTTAGAGAATTTTAGCTTATATTTTGAGAAATGGAGAAGAATAAACTAGATATGGGTATGGTTGAAAAACCTATTTTGTTTTTTGCACATTGAATCAAATGACTGTAGAGAACTCCTCTTTAGCTTGGGAGAATGAACTACAAATAAGATAGCACTAAATCAAATGGTTGGTTAGATGGATAACATGGTGGATTGCCTAGCACTAGCTAGATCGTAGAAGCAAGAGCTTCCTTAGGGGACATCAATCCACACATTTTTAAAAAATTAAGTTTAGAAAATAGAAGATAAAGTACTTACATCAATAATCAAAAAGGTATTGAAATTGAATATAAGAAATGCTTGGTAAATAAATAGACTGAATTGATTAATTATAGCAATAAGTAGATCAATACTAGTGTTAAATATTTTGGGTGTGCTTCAAAAAATAGGTTGGGAGTCTGTGAATAGGTAGATAAAAAGAAAGATGGATTTGGTTGAGGTTTTGTGGATGAAAATAGCTTGTTGTTATTTTTTACCATAGTGATCATCGATAATTGGTGTGACCATTGGCAGTTAAGGTGACCGTCAGTGATTGAGGTGTCCATCATCAGATGGATAGACCATCATTGGTTAGGATGATCATCAGTGGTTAATTTATGTTGGGTCTGGGTTGATAAAATTAAAATTCACAAGTTTTCAAAAGGCAATTCTAGGAGGTTGGTTTATGTTGGGCTAATCAAAAAATACAAACAAAGTAATTAAATAATGGAAATCAAATACTTAGCTTATAAAAGGTTGATTAGATGAATGGTTGAGGTGGTTGGATCATTGATAGAGTTTGGCATGATTTTAGTAGAGTAATGGTACTTGGCCATCATTCAGAGGGTGTTGAAAAGTCATCTCTCTATCATGATGGTTGGATCACTGGATTACTAGAAGAATACCTACAAGTGAAACTTTGGATGCAAAAGGCTCTTGATAATTATGGATGGATCTCACCTCTTACTCCTCTCTTCTTATATGTAATAAATGAGATTTTCAACAAGATGTTAATAACGGGTCCAACTTGATATTTAAATATAACTCATACATGCATTATCTCACACATGAATTAGACAAACTAATTATAAAAAAATCAAGTCAGGTTGAAGGGTCAATTAAGTTAGTTTAGATGGTGGACCCTAACCATCATTAGTTAGGGTTAGCATTAATGATTAAGGTGACCATTAATGGTTAAGGTGACCATTGGAAGTTGAGGGTCAAGGTAAAGTTAGGTTAAAAGGTGGGTTTAGCTAGTAGGTCAAACTAACTAGCATTAGGCCTAGTTTGCATTTGAAAAGCCAATGGTTGGGTTGAAGGGGGTCCTGAGGTGGTCTAAGGAAATTGTGACATTTGTAACCATCAATTGTGAATTTCTAGTGTCTATATTTTTCCCATTTTTTTTATGCAATTTATTTTGATCATGGGAGGAGGTGTTCCCCCTCAAACTTGGAGTCGATGAAGTAAAATGGAATTAGGTGTAGTTTTAATGACTGGTGAAGGTGATGATGAAGGTGGACATCATAAAGGTGTGTGATAAGTTAGGCACTAAAGTGTAAACATGAATACAAAGTGTGACAAAAGTGTGATATCCAAGATCATGTGTTAACTAGGTTGTCATAGTAAACATAAGGGTTAGTGCTAGAAGGATAAGTGACAAGTGGACTGTGTGATCACATTTAGGTTTGGTGGTTAGGAATACTTGTAAATGTAAGTCTCCTAAGAAAGGGTTGTGTTTTTTTGGGTATATAAGGTATGAAGTGCTCTTGGGGAAAAAATAAAAGGGTCAAGTGAAGTCATGAGTATTTGAGGTAGGAAGTGTTCCTATGAAAACACAAGTGGGTCTTGTATGCACAAGTTAGTACAAGTTAAAAAATAATTCAACATCAAAATTATTGTCATTACAATCAAAAAGACCAAGTAAAAGTCATTGAAAAATACATGTTAGTGTGAGCCAAAATGGACCAATGGCAAAGTGATGAGGTGGTTGTCGAGGTGGTTAGAGAAGGTAGTCTTTATGGGTGGGTGCTTGGTTAGGTTTTCTGAAAAAGTGTGGGTAAAAATGTTTATTGATGGTAAGGGAAAACATGCCTCAATGCCCTGACCATTAATTATCAGGAGGCTTGATGTCAATTATCGATGGTCACCCTGAACATTTATAGTCAAGTTTTAAACCCTAAAATTATGAAGGCCAAAATAAAAAATAAAGTCATTTTGAAATCATTTGAATAGTTGAAGTATTGAGCTCTGGTAGTTTGTCATATTGGGAAAAGGTGTTGATGGTGATTGGTGTGTGGGTGACTAGTAGAGTTATTGAGTTATATTGATTGAGTGGACTGAAGAGGATGTAAGGTGGGTGTGAATGTAGATGTGCATGGGAAATGAGTCCTCATGTTCTTCCAAATTTATAGTCAAGGAATGAGGTAGGTGGTATCCTCAAATTGGTAGATTAGATGTGTTTTAGCACATGCATTGTTTGGAAATTTGAATGGTTTATCATTTTTTTACTAGGATGATTATGGGTATGACCTAGGTACAGGGTGTGGTTGGTGTGTTTTGCTAAAATATGTGCGTGAATGTTCAAATTGGAAGGGGTAGGTTAGTTTAGGTAGGTAGGGGTAGGAGATAGGTGGGGATTTTTAGAATTTTAGCTATGGTGAGTAGGTTTCTGGGTAAAGGTAGGGTTGAGATGCTCCACTGGTGGTCATGCATAGTGACCATCACTGATCATCCTAACCACAAATGATCAATGATCGTAGGAAAAAATGGTAACCAAAACATCAATGGTCATACTAAACATCAATGATCAAGTTGAATGGTGAAGAGGTTAAGGTTAAGTTCATGGATTTTGATAAGTTTTAATGATAAGTTAGCTTGTTGATGTTAATGATTAATGGTTAATTATTTTTAATAAGGATATAGGTAATGCTAGGTAATATTTTAGGGTGAAATAGGATTAATGATATAGATAAGAGGTATTTGTAATAGGTCTAATTCATAGACAATAATAGTAAATAGAACTAAATATGTGTGTTTATAATGAACCTTATAGGAATGAGAGTAGATTTAGATGCATGATCAAGTGTTGTGCATCTTCACAATGATCCACCAAGGTATGACTATTGTAGACTAATCTCACATAGAGGTGGTGGGCCTTAGAGTGATGAGGCATTATCATCATGTGTCACATGATGTGGTGATGATCATGGCCCTCATTAAGAGATGAGATTTGGCCATGAACACCTTCTTACTACCCACTAGTGATATGATGATCTTATCAGAGGATGTCCATAAGATCACTTGATTACCCATACAAGGTGACCTAGTTTATCACATAAAGCAAGAGGAGAGAGATGAGCTCTTAGTGTTACTATATAGAGATGATCATGATCGAGTGAGGTGGCATGTTAGAGGCTTCAAATACTGATGTTGTATCATAAAGAGAGAGATAATAGGAGGTTAATGACCATGATTATGATCATAA
The DNA here is from genome assembly GCA_037957365.1 of Torreya grandis. Lineage (NCBI taxonomy): Eukaryota > Viridiplantae > Streptophyta > Pinopsida > Cupressales > Taxaceae > Torreya > Torreya grandis. The sequence goes on along the minus strand of JARHVA010003830.1, from coordinate 872,513 downwards.
TTTCATGTTTCATTATTCCTAACTTGAGCAGTGAAAGGTTTTCATACTTACTACTAGGGGTATTGGTCAAGATGTTACTAAGTTGCATAGTGTTTGGTTGGGTGCATGTGCTACTTGTGTAGATATATATGGAGCTATGGGGATTTAGATCTCATAAGAGTTATGGCATTAGTGTGGGGTTGGTTCTACACTACTAGGCCTATGATCACATCTGATTCCTAAGGTTGATAGGGATACAGTGGGTAGGGTATGCTTAGATAGATTTTTGTGTATGCTCAAATAAATCTCATTTAGTTTTATGAGGTGGAGAGCTGAATTTGACATCACAAGTGTGAGAGGAGGGGTACATGATAGTAATTATCTCATATGCACATTGGATTCCTTAGTCATTGGGGATGTTATCTAGAGTCCCTATATTAGGTCTCTAGAGTGGGCTAGATATAGAAAACACACCTTATCCTTGTAGAGTTATAGGTGGATCTTTAGTAGGAGGGATGGGGAGTCATAAATCATCCTATTTGATAGGGTGTGGAGATAGTTAGGTTGGTACAGGGGATTTTGGGTCCATTTACAAGATATAGACTAGAGGATATAGAGCTCTTACTACCTAAGCCACATCTAGTATAGACCTTGTTAGATCATGAAGAGTTTTTAGCATGGCTAGTGATAGATGATGTAGGTTTTATAGATGGTTAATCTACATGGTATTAGGCTCTTTACATAGTAATAGATTTGGTATGGATGATGGTGGTAGGCATCTTATAGATGCTAACCCAACTGGTAGAGGTTAGTATGTACAAGTATAGGGGATTGGCTTAGGTGCATAGGTAGGACTTGCATTAGCCACTACATAGGCTTAGATTTTAACATTATAGGGGTATTTGGGAGTATTATAGGTTTATGTGGATACACTTATAAGTGAGAGAGACTAGGATAGAGATTCACTATCTATGGTTACCTAGGAGAGGGACTGATTGAGACAAGTTAGAGGAGGAACAACAACACCTTTAGCACCACCAGGCACTATCCTCAATGCATAGTATCTAGCCATGGTGGAATATCTATGCTAATACAAGGCCATAGTCCTAAGATGTTGTCTAAATAAGCCCTAGTGGGATGATTATAGAGCTAGTTTGGTAGGTACTACTAGTATGACAATACTAAGTCAATGGGTTGCTTTTATAGGTGGATAGACAAGGACTTCAAGAGGATAAGAACTAGGAGGTAGTGGTACTCTAGTAGATAGTGGTGCCCCATGGGCATAGTCATGATATATTTTATATGCATTATATGATATTGTATATCATTTTGATATGGGCCTGCATGCTAATGTGGTGAGATGTACATTTTGAGAGAGAGACATGTATATTTTTGTATACATTATGATGTTATTGATGATAGATTTATGATTTATAGATATGATCCTTGTTTATTTCTCATTGTTTATGGTGTGCTTTGATGGTTATGATGTGATGTTTATATTGATCATTGATGATGTTAAATGTATTATGGTTGCATTATGGATATGGGTACTAATGTAGACTTGCCTAGCTAGGCATGTGATGAGATGTATCTTATTTTTATGTTGATATGATATGAATGTGATAATTATTTTCATGTTAAAAGTGAATGAGTACATGTTTCTTCATTTATATTTAGACATGTGGTAAAAATTGTTTATTACTTGATTGTTCATGGATTCTTGATTTCAACATGATGATAGATATGCTAATGATGTATGCTTTTATTCATGATACATGTTGATATGTTGTGGTTATGATTATGGTTATTTTTTCTTAAGGTAAAACACATAAAATAAGCTAAATAACAATACTAGATGTGGGAAAGAGAATATAATCAAGAGACAAATGTTTTAATGAATATATCAACTAGTCATGATAGGATAGGAAGAGGGCATGATGCTTATTCTTTAGTAAGGACTAAAACAAGACTGAAGTTGGATTGGATTAAGGAACATAATCCCTTCAAATTCTTTGCATTAGCATTCATTATTTGGTTAAAAAAGTATGTTGATCACATAATGTCAAGTGAGATCAAAATCCCTTACTTATAGGGTATGAAGGGGAGATGGATTAAAAATGGAACCTTCTTGTGAGAATAGCATGCCTCTTTTAGAGGTTACCAAAGAGTCAGTATAAACAATTCTATGTCAAACAAAGTGTAGACTAATTGATGCAGGAAGTCTACTCATGAAAGTTGATTGCATCTTTCAAAATTATTACTAATGAGAGTTGATTATGGCTTTCAAAATTCTTATGTTTTTACTTTTACTTGATAATGGGTCTTTTTCCTATTTTGTTGTTACATAGGAAAGTTGGGGACGCTGATTGATGCAAGAAACTTCCAATAAATTACTAGGCTTTGAAAAATGCTTTACTCAGCCATCTTTCAAGGGAGTGGCCTAAGTTTATGTGCTTTCCTTAATGCCTTTGATATCTATCATTCAAGGGAGAAGTATACCTTAATTTGAGTAATTTTGAATATGTTTTCAATTGCTATCCTTCAAGGGAAAAATCTATGAATGCTAGGAATGACCCATGATTGCTATTGGTTTAGACTTTGCTTTTTGTTTTATTTGATTTTTCCTCATATACTTGCTTGTATAGGCTTAAGGGTTCACCTTTATGAAGGAAAAACTAAAATCACAAGAATTTTGATTAGGTTTAAAGTGGTTTAGGTGATAATAATCATGGGAATCCATCTTGTAAAAGATGTGGAAAGTACCATGAGAATCATGCCATGGGTAGATATATGGTACCAATTGTTCAAGATGAGACCATGATTATGATGGATAATCACATGATTTAGTTTTAATTAGTTGCCCATAAAAAAAGGAGATGAACATGGTTTGAAATCAAGGGATAAGCTTAAGTTAGATAAAAGGTGAGTTTGACCCTCTTTAACAAAAGAAAGGATGTAGATGTGAAGCATTGAGGGGCTTAGGTTCAAGGTTGCCTTCAAGAGAGGACAACTGGTAAGCTCTTGATCCATACTTATGGGTTATGATATAAGGTCCAATCCGATTAAAATCAAACCTGCCACTCTTTCTTTTCTCAATATTGGTGACATGTTGATTTTCCTTTAAGATGAGGTCTTTGATGTTGAATTCTTATAATTTAAGGTGTTTATCATAGGCACATTTGATTCACTCTTGATAGATATGAATATGGGTTAGAGCGGCCAAATGATGCTCATCAAGTATCTCAAGTTGGGCTAAACTTTATTGATGGTAATCATCTTTAAATATGAGATCTTGCAAGGATATGCAAAGACAATGAATTTGTATTTCAAGAGGCAAGACAACCTCCACTCCAAACATAAGAGAGAATGGGGTAGCACCCATATGGGTTAAAATGCTATTATTATATGCCCATAAAGTGAAGGGGATGTGAAATTTCCAATATTGACTAGATGCATTGACCATATTAGTGAGCATGTTGTTAAGAGTTTTTTTAGAGGCCTCCCCTTATCCATTCGCTTGAGGAAAATAGGTCAAGGAGAAACTTAAATTAATATTTAATGTGTCACAAAGACCCTAGAATTTTTTATTTTTAAAATATTTACCATTGTCAAAGATAATATTATGAGTAACATCAAAGTGGAAAATGATGTGATAGTTGATAAAGTCAATAATATTTTACACTTTGGTGGAGACAAGAGTAATAACCTCTACCCATTTAGTAAAATACTTTATCATGGTGATGATAGAATGGTGCTACTATGAATAATGGGGGTCAGGTTCAAGGATAGCATAGCATAGTTTGAAGGCCTATTACTATGGATTTGTACTTATCCATATTATTGGTATAGTTAAAATCTATCTTGAAAGACAAAGGAAGAGGTTCACCATCAAGGGGAATAATGATGATACTGACACCCCCACCACATTGAAACTTTGACCTATCAAGTAACATGGTCACTTGTTAGGTGAAGTCTGCCTAAGAGAGGGTCATGATGGACTCATTGAGAAACTCAAGAGAAGGAAGTTGAATATCTGCTAATGGTGCTTTAGCCAATTGGTTGACAATGAATTTCCCTTTAATTGAATTTTTCTAAAGAAACTCAAAGTCAAGCCTAGCTAAAATCATGAGCCACTTAGCCATATGTTAGTTTTGGTATGGCTTGGATTGAATATACTTGAGTGGGTTAGTATCAGTTATGACATAGGTTTTGTGGTTAAGAAGGTAGTGGTGATGTTTGGTGGCCATAAAGACTTAAGCTAAGTAAATATTCTCAATATGGGTATACTTAGTCTCATACTCTACAAGAATGTAGCTAATGTAGTAGATGGCTTGCTCTTTATGTTACTCATCTTGATGAGCAAGTATTTCCCTTAAGGAGTGGTCTATGGCTGTGATATAAAGGTAGAAAGTTTGGTTATCCTTAGGACTGGTGAGGATAGGTGGAGATAGGAGGTATTATTTGAGTGAATCAAAGTCTTTTTGATAGTCATCACTCCAATTAAAAGATACATCCTACTTCAAAAGTTGGTGGAAGGGTTGGCATCGGCTCAAGAGCTAGGACATAAAGTGATGAATGGAATAGATCTTCCCCTTCAAGCTATGGAGTTGATTAAGGTGGGTGGGAGGATGCATGTCGAGGATCATTTTGATTCTGGATAGATTAGCTTTAATTCCTTGAAGGGAGATAATAAATCCTAGGATTTAAACTAATAAGACCCCAAAAATGCATTTCTTGGGGTTAAGATGGACATGGTAATGGATGAGGTGATCAAATATAATCTTAAGAATAGCCAAATAATCTTTATAATATTTGTATTTCCCAAGAAGGTCATCAACGTAGTCCTCTACTATCTTATGGATAAGGTCATGGAAGATGTAGGTCATAGTACATTGGTAGGTTGCACCAATGTTCTTCAGTCCAAAAGGCATGACCCTATAGCATAAGGTTCCCCATGGGGTGATAAATGTGGTTTTTTCCTAATCTTTAGGGGTAATTAGGATCTGATTATAACCTAAAAATCCTTTTATAAGAGATGACATTTCATGGCTGACTATAAGATCAACTATTTGGTCAATGTTTGGCAAAGGAAAGTCATCTTTTAGGTAGGAAAGGTCCAGGTCATGAAAGTCCACATAAATTCATAGTCACCTTATGGATTTAGAGATAGGAATGATATTTGAGACCCATTAGGGGTAGTCAATGGGTTGAATAAAATTGACAAAGAGGAGATTTGAAGCTCTTATTTGATGAAAAAGGCTATACAAGGGTGCATTCATCTATGTTTCAGTGTAACAGATTTGGCATCATGATGGGTGACTATGTTTTGGGTAGTGATGGAGAAGTTAATGCTAGGAATGTCACTATAAGACCAACCAAATGCTATGTTTTAGTCTTAAAGGAATGAGGGGAAGTCTTAGTAATTGGCTGATTTTGACAATACATGGATCATCTAGGGTACTGAAGTTGATATCCATGGTGGATTTGTTCAACATGGTTGAATTCTCAGGAGGTAAATATTTATGGATGGAAGAATCTAGTGCACCAAGATAGGTGAGAATGGAGTCATCATCCTAACATGGGATGGTATTAATGGTAGGAGAGTTATCTCTAATCATCTCAAGATGGGTCATGGGGATGGTTATGGTTACCCCATCCTTTTGATAGGTTAGGGGTCTGACGTTGATCATGTTGATGAAAAAAATTATGAGGGATGATGTCATCATCCTTACATTCAGGTGGAGAAAGGGTCAGTGAGGAAGGGATGTCTTCTGCAATTATTGTGATGGTAGGTGGTTTGGTTTTCCTATTGTTGGGTTGAATGAAATTGAGGTTATATTTCTCATGAGTCTTTCTAGTCTCAATTGGAATCAATTTGTGTGGGTCATGATCATATTATTTGAGACCAAATCCTTTCCAAGCACACTTGTAAATGTATGTCTTATCAAAATATAGGTTGTCTAGATAAGAGAACCTAGAGGTGAATGGTCAAGGCAAAAAAGAGGTGGTAAAAGTGTTAATTGGTTTATCAAGTCCCCCATAAATGAAATGGGTTTGATAGTTTCAAGGTCTAAAGGGAATAATGGATCTGATATTGGGGTCATACCTAGATTGGTGCTCTAGTTTTCCATACTCTTGGAGAGTAGGTAAAGATTCAAGGGTGAGAAGTAAATATTCTCCTAGTGAAAGATGTTGGAATGTTGATTCCAAGTGGTATGTGGTGGGTATTTGGTTTGAGGGGATGGGTGAGCTAATAGATGCCTTATTGGTATAATAAGATATGACATCAAATTTTATGGTTAAAGGTTTGTCTTTGGTTGATGAGGGTGTGTTGAATGGAGGTAAGAGGACATTTTCGGGTCAATAAGTCATGTTGCATGATAAGAAAGGACTTGGTTTATCTTTTATAGTGACAACCAAGCCTTCTTGCTAAAAATTGATGCAATGATGAAGGGTAGAGGGTGCACAACCCATGGAGTGGATCCAAGGTCATCCCAAAAAAACATTTTACTATAATTCACCTTCTACTACATAGAATATCTTGGGGAGTGTGTGAGGTCCTAAATGGATATGAAGGACAACAGTCCCTAGAGTAGTGGCCATGGTGTCATTGAAGGATTAGAGGATGGCTAAGGTTTCAAAAATGACATTGTTTTGTAGTTCAAGTTGATCATAGGCATAGGAGGAGATGATATTAATATTGGATCCCCCATCAATAATAACCCATTTTATGTGGGTTTGGTTGATGTAGATAGTGATGAAAAGAGGGGGATGTAGGTCATCAGGATATATAGAAGGTATTTTCAAATCTTTAAAGGTGACAAGGTTGGAAATTTGGAGAGTGCCAACAAAGGCCACTAGAGGTTGAGGTTCTTTAAGTTTGACCTCTATTTATTATAATGCCTCATCATTACTTGGTGATGATGAGCTAAGGTAGAAATCAATTCATATAGGCTCATCTTTATTGAGGTTTGGAAAAGTTGCTTCAGAACCACTATTTTGATGGATTTGAAGGGGTTAGATTGAGAGGCACCTAAGATAGATACCTTGGGTTTGGCTGAAGGGGAATATGTTTGGGTTTGATTTTATTGGGAGGTAGAAGATGGATATGTTCATGGAATTTACACTTACACCTTCCCCTTATCATTATGTTGTGATCCTCTGACCATGTGGATAGTATGGATAGAGGGAAGAGTTGGGGTAGGAGATTGGTTTGGTTCCCTATCACTCTAAGGTAAGAGTGTGGGAGTAGGTAGGCAATAGGTAGTGGATGTCAGTTGTTGGATTGGTATCATACTTATGGGAAGATATGGTCTGATAGGGACAAATGGGTGAATGGGTTCATTACAAATTTGATCATATGGTAGAATGTTGTGAGCCCCAAAAATGGATGAATTTAGAGTGGTCATTTTATACATTAACATTTTCATTAGATCTATTTTGGGTTGGGAACTTCAGAGGTTGTAAGGTGCATATTACATTTTTGGTTGGGTGACATATTGATAATTGGTAAGAGGTTGAGAAGCTTCCATATATTAGTATTATGACACTAGTGGCTGGGAAGAAGCTATGTAGGGGTAGTGGATGTGGGTGGTTATGTAGTAGGTAGAGATATATGCACTTGTGGGTTTGGGATGAACCCAAGTTTGGTGTAATGGGAACCTATTGGGTAGAAGATGTGGTTGGGTTAGTAATAAAAGGAAGGGTATTGACCTTCTTACTAATTGGTGGTAAGGTAAAAGGTATAAATACCATAATTTTTTGAAGTGGGGTAGTGGTTAGTGGATTAGGGGTAGCTAAAGGAAGGTTAGCAATGATAGTGGTAGGTACTCCCATGGTGAGGGTAGTTTAGGTGGATAGTGGTTGGGTTTCTCCTAGGATAGAGGAGTTATTGGTGGGGGGGAAGGTATAAGGGTGTTTTTAGGTTGGGTAGGTTAGTTTTTCATAGTATTATCAAAGGGATTGTTGGTAGATGAGGAATCTTGGGTAGTTAATGGTTGGGTGGTGACTGTGGAAATATAAGTGTTTCCCATAAAGTGGGAAGGCATGCCATAAGGTGGGTCCATAGGTGGAACAAAAGTAGTGTTATGATGAGGCATGGTGTTAAGATAATGTTGAAGGGCCATAGGATTATTATCTAAGAAGGTGGCAAAGTTTGTATCTCTTTGTGGAACTTCCCTATGGAAGGAAGTACTTTTCAAATGATGATGAGATTTCTCTAGTTCTAAAATGTTCTGCATAGATGAGGAGGTAAAAGAGGTTGATTGGCTTGGTTATGGGTTCTATTTTTCTAGGTTCTTTTACTATTGGTGAGTTTAAATGATACAAGACAAGGGAGAGAGAATACACACATAATCTCACCACTCAAATAGAGAGAAGATAATAAATTAGAAAGGAAAGTAATCACACTAGAGATCATATTAACTCCTAAAGTTATTTTTGGTCTCTCTTTTGGCTTATGCCTTAAGCTTTCAATAAATTGTGACTTCACTTGGGCTGATAGAATAGGTACTAGAAAAGAAATCTATGGATGGTTTTAGGTTTTTCAATCTCTCAAAAGGATCTGTATTGGAAATAAATATGTGGCTTGGTATTGGGACCTAACCCCTCACTTTACACACTGTAGCAATAAGGGTGTTAGGTGCTTAGCCAGTATATTTTAATTTATAGGGTTTATACTCAACCAAAAATTTGAGTTGGTTCTCCCCTTGGTAATGACCTCTAAGTAGGATTTCTAAGAAAGAGTAATGTGACAACTATGTGATGAAATCTTAGTTAGGCCTTATCTCAAGTTGTTTGATGTTTGATTGATGTAGGTGGTTTGGTTTAGTATGTGTAATAAAAGTGATGCTATGATTGAATTACCTTACTTTAATTTAAATTATGTGAGCTTAAATTGTAAGAAATCAATGTATTTAATTGATTTTAAGCCCAAAATAAATTTCAATTTTGTTTATGAGCACAGAATAAGGAGAAGATCGTGTAGATGCAAATAAAGAAAATTTAATTAGAGACTCAAGGTCCCACTAGGCATGCCATAATATTTCAAATAATTTTTAATTATATTTTAAGAAATAAATAAGAAGAAACTAGATATGGATATGGTTGAAAAACATGTTTGGTTATGTGCACATTGAATTAGATGATTGTAGAGAACTCATCTTTGGCCTTGGAAGATGACCTACAAATATGACAACACTAAATCAAATTGTTTTTTAGATGGATAGTAGGGTGGATTTCCTAATCTAGCTAGATCCTAGAAGCAATATCTTCCTCAAGGGATATCAATCCACACATTTTTAAATAATTAAGTTTAGAAAATAGAAGATAAAGTACTTGCATCAATAATTAAAAAAAGGTACTAAAGTTGAATATAAAAAATGCTTGGTAAAGAAATAGACTGAAATGACTAATTATAGCAATAAGCAGGTCAATACTAGTGATAAATAGTTTGGGTGTGCTTCAAAAAATAGGTTGGGAGTCTATGAATAGGCAGACAAAAAGAAAGATGGATTTAGTTGAGGGTAGGTAGATGAAAATAGCTTGTTATTATTTTCTACCATAGTGACTATCGATAATTAGTGTAACCATCGATGGTTAAGGTGACCATCGATAATCAAGGTGACTGTCTATGGTTGGACAGACCATCGAATATAAAGATGACCATTGATGGTTACTATGTGTTAGGTCTAGGTTGATAAAATTTAGATTAATGGGTTTATAGAAGGCTATTTCAAGAGGTTAGTTTGCACTGGGCTAATCACAAAATACAAACAAAGTAATTGAATAATGGAAATCAAATACTTATCTTTTATAAGGTTGATCAAATAAATGGTTGATGTGGTTAGCGTATTGATATAATTTGGTATGCTTATGGTAGAGTAATGGTCCTTGGTTATCAATCGAGGGGTGATGACAAGTTATCTCTCTATCATGATAGTTGGATTGCTAGATTTATAGAAGAATACCTAAAAGAGAAAATATGGATTCAAAAGGATCTTGATAGTTTTGGATGGATCTCACCTCTTGCTTCTCTCTTCGTATCGACAAAGAAGGAGAGGAAAAACAAGACATTAAAAATGGGTCCAACTTGTTTTCTAAATATAAGTCACACATTCATTGGCTTGTACATAAATTAGATGGGTTAATTATAAAAAAATAAAGTTGGGTTGAAGGGTTAGTTAAGTAGTTTAGATAGTGGACCCTAACCATCAATGTTTAGGGTGACCATTGATAGTTAGGGTGACCATCAGTGGTTGAGTATCAAGGCAAAGTTGGGTTAAAAGGTTGGTTTAGCTATTAAGTCAAACTAACTAGAATTAGTCCTAGTTTATGGTTAAAATGGCATTGGTTGGGTCCAATGGGGTCCTGAAGTGGTCTAGGGGAATGGCAACATTTGGACCCATCATGTGTAGATTTTTAGTGTCTACAATTTGTTGTACTAGGTAAACCTAGTTAACCTTATACATTTTTTAGGCCCTATTGTTTGTGATAGGTCAACCCAATTAACCTTGTATTACTTCCTATCATTTCCTATTTCTTTGTGTGGTTATCTAGTCTTATCTCATCATGATGACATCTTTTCATCCTTTTTTAATCAAAAACATTGCATAATTAAGGATTTGGATAATAACCTCACTTATTTTATTACTTCAGATGAAACAATCCACTTCCTTCCTCTTCTCTTAAACCAAAATCAATCACTAAACAATGTAATGTTGTTGAGGTCATTCATCCTAATCCTCTTCCCAATACCAATGTTTGTAATCCTCCACCTACAAATAATCCTCCTCCCAATACCCATGTTGGGAATCCTCCACCAAATAATCCCCTTCCTATCAACACTAATACCCCACCTTCAAACCCTCCTACTGATATAACTCAACTTCTTGCACATGTAGTTCAATAAATGAACATCATGCAAATAACCAATCAATCTCAAATGATGAATGTGCAACAACATTTATAAAACATGACTAGTCAACCACCTCAAGTCATCATGTCTCAACCAAATAAAAATTTTATCCCTCCTCTTAGAGATGCCAATGGGAATATCATCCCTCAACCTCCAATAAATTAAAAAAATGCTTCAACATCTTCAAAATGAACCTTTATCCCCATTTATTGCATCCATATATATTGTAAAAATCTCTTCAACTATCACATATAATGGAACTAAGGACCTTACTATATTTCTTAAGTATTTTGGTAGTCTCTATAAGGAATGAATCTAAACTAACACCTTTGCTAACACCAAGATCTTACCCAAAACCTTTTTTGGTGGTGCACTTGAATAGTAAAATGAACTTACACACATTCCATCTCACAACTAAAGGATTTAATCAATGCTCTAGTGAAGGAATTCCAATGTGATGACCTTCCTAAAAATTACCTTAGCCATTTCATCAATACCAAACAACTTCCTAATGAATCTACTGATACTTTCATCAAATGATGGAAGTCTCTTACTCATGAAGTGGACCATAACATGAATTATGATACTCTTTTAAAACTATTTTTCACTGATCTTAAACCTTCCCTTCAATACAATGTTTGAGTATTTTCACCTAAAACTTTAGAAGAGGCTTTAGACCAAGTAAAAAGGCAAGACTTTCTTATGACTCAATTTTAAACACCTTCTACTAAAAAACCTTTTCAATCATTTTCTCATAACATTGATTCATCCAAGCTTCCCCAACCTCAAAGTGGAGAGTCCAATTCAACCAATTTTAACCCAACCCACCCTCCCTTGAGTCTAGAATAACTTGAGCAGAAATTGGCACCCTCTAAACCCATGAGTTGTGATCCTTCCAAACCTCCTCAAAATTAGTATAATCTTGATAAATTATGTTGGTAACATGCTAATATAGGTCATTCTCATGAGTCTTGTCATGATCTTCATCAATTTCTTCTTTCTTCCTTACTTGGTCCACATTTAAATCTTGGTACGTCCACATTTAAATCTTGGTACTCTCATAAAATAATTTTATCAAGATTATCTTTAAGATTCTCAAATTCAATCTCAAGAACTACAATCACATCAACATCAACTACCTAATGATCAAAAACTATTATCCCATACCTATACTTCATCTATTATTTTTTTTCAAACCATAGTTTATAATTCTTCCTAAACTAATAAAGAAAGGATAGCCAACATAAACAACTTTAAATGTATTATTTCATCTATTAAACCTCAACCTCTTATGTCACATGAACCAAAAGAGTACTTAGTTCAAATGCCTAATCCAAATCATATCATACATGGTCCTACTTTACCTTCTTTACCTCTTCATACCTATCCTACTTATCATATGTCACATTCAAAGTCCTTAAAATCTAACAAACCAACACATTTACCTATCTCCAAATACACCTACCAACCCAATGCAAATCATTGTTAATGGATCAATGTTACCTCATTCCAAGTCACATGTTGGGGCATCTTGTGATGCCCATCCACATGTCCTTTCAAAATTTGGGGAATCTTGTGATGCCCATACCTACATCCATTTACCCATGGGGCATCATATGATGCCCACTCTTATTCTACAATACATGATAACAAATAAATTCAAATTCAAGAAACCTTTTGGGACTTATAGACTTGTATTTCACATGCTCATCCTTAGTACAGACATTATCATAGATCTTCCTTATTCTTTTTTGTTTCATGTTTCTTTGTTTTTGTGCACCTTTTTTTTTTAAATTCACTTTATAAGCATCATTATTTCCTTTGGGTTCTTTGGTTTTCTTACACATTACATTTCGCATTTTTTTCATTTTTGGTTCTTATGTCTCTCTTTCATTTTTATATTTTTTTACATCATTCATTGCCTTAGTAGCTTTATGATTATTTTTTCCCCTTCATTCATCCTCATGGGTTAGTTTACAGTGTAAGACCATGGATAGAACCTGACCCTCCTCAAAAAATACCACCTTTGCTTTTTTCCTCATTTTATTATTTCCCATGATTTTTGGTACCCTCATGGGTTTCTTTTTTTTGAATTGTAGTGTAAGACCATGGATAGGACCTGGCCCTCCTAATAAAATTACCATCTTTTTATTCCTTTTCTAAAATATGTTTTTCTTTTGCTTCTTTTCATAGATGGAATTTTCAAAATAATTTATATTAGCATGTTTCCTCCATTTCCCTCATTCTTATGATAAGAAATCACATTTTACAATCATTGTATCTTTTTTTTCCATTAGTCACACTTTTTTTGCAATTTTGAGAAATTTGAATTGTTTCATGTGTCATTCCTCTATATTTCCTTTCCTTTCCTTTCATTCATTAGATAAAACAAGGTTGAATTCAAGATATTACTTTTATTTCACCTAGATTTATGAGACTCTCAGACCCCTACTCTTTTAGGTTTTCTCTCTTAGAAACCAAGTCCCAAGAATTCAAATGAAATTCATCTTCAGCACCCATGTTTGGTTTTCTAAATCCAGATGGAGGAGGAATAGTAAAATCCATCAAAAAAGTTAAAAGACAAATCATTTAAAACAAAAGGTAACATAAAAATCCCAAAAGTCAAAATCATAGCAAAAGACATGATTACAAGCACATCTCCTATCTCTAATCAAAGCTCAAACTCTACAGTTCACCTCACATAGAGCCAAGGTCCATTGGGGTATGGTAGGCCAATAGATTGGAATAGGAAAATTCAAATAATTCTATGGTACTACCTAATTTATGTTAAGGTGTGGAGCTAAAAGCTTCACTAGATGAGTGGATGCTGAAGTTACTAGATTTACACAGTCGCCGATGATGGCAAGGAGTCGACCAGTAGCTACCGACATCAGTTATGGATCGGCTGACGTCGGTCATGTGTAGGCAAATAAGGACCGATGTTAGTCACATGTGCATCCAGAAAGTCTATTTTCATGGATGGAACAGATTGTTTGCATGATAAGTTTAGATGTTAGTTGTAAGTCCACATTTTTATTTTTGGTAGGACTGTTTTAAGCCTTTGATTAGGCGGTGTATCTAATGGTTGATATTGCATAGCTCATGATCCCTAATTCTATATAATAGGGATAGATCTTCATAGCTTATTGTAGAAGTAGAATACATTTTGTATATGTGTATCAATCTAGGTTGTTGGAATTGATTGTAATTGAGAGAGAAAACTCTTGAGGGAAAGAGATCTGTACATCTGAGAGGTGTGAGAAGAAAGTATGATTTTATTCATTGTATTTCCTTCTGGAAGAGTTTAATACAAGTTTTTAGGGTGGTTTCTTGTATCTCTTATTCTTTGCTATTTCTGATTCTAGTTACTTATCATTCTAGTTTAATTCCATGTTTAGTTGCTTAATAATAGTAATCAAGTTTGTTGGTTGATCCCCAACAAGTGGTATCAGAGCTCAGGTTGACTAACAGGTGTTTCAGATCTGGTTAGTGTTTGTTGATTACAGGTCACTCACAAGGGTTTTTGTTTGAGTGGGAGAAGTAATGGTAGAAGAAAGTAAATTGAGAATGGAGAAGTTTAATGGCAAGAATTAATAATTATGGAGAATGTAGCTAGAAGATTATCTTTATCAAAAAGATCTATACTTATCATTAGGTGGGGTTTCAAAGAAGCCCACAGACATGGAAGATGAAGAATGGGAAGTTCTTGATAGAAAGGCTCTTGGATCTATAAGATTGAGTCTGGCATCTACTGTGATATCTAATTTATCATAGGCAAAGTCAACAGTAGATTTAATGACTACTTTAGCAAATTTATATAAAAAACCCTCAGCTTCAAATAAGGTATATCTTATGAAGCAATTATTTAATTTGCAAATGCAAGAAGGTGGATCTATTTCTAATCATCTAAATGATTTCCATGGAATTGTAAATCAATTAAATTTAGTCAAAATAGTTTTTGATGATGAAATTAAAGCTCTATTAATCTTATGCTCTTTACCTGAAAGCTAGCATAGCTTGGTAATGGCATTTAGTAATACTACATCTACTTCAAATATTTTAAAAGTAGATGATGTTGTTAGTGTAATCTTGAATGAAGAAATTCACAGGAAAAGCACAGAGGAAACATCAAGGAATGCTTTAAGTTTTAAAAGCAGGGGAAGGCAAAAAGAGAAGGGAAAGCATTAGAGATCAAGGTCTAAGTCAAAGATGAGAGGTAGATCCAAATCCAGAAATGGCAGGAAGATAGCCTATTGGAATTGTGGAAGATAGGGCATATAAGCAAAGATTGCTAGTCAAAACCTAAAGAAGACAATCAGCATGAAGGTAAAGAAGAAGCAAACATTGCAGGTATTGTTACACAATATGCTCTTATATTCTCTTTGCATAATGATATAGAATCTTGGGTTTTAGATTCTGGTGCCTCTTTCCATGCAACTCCAAATAGAGAATATTTTAGTGACTATGTCCATGGAGATTTTGGAATAGTTTATTTAGGGGGATGATGAGCCTTGTAAAATTATTGGCAAAGGAAAAGTGCAGCTGAAAATGTAGAATGGCAACACATGGGTGTTGAGAGATGTCATGCATGTTCCCTTCCTGAAGAGGAATCTGATTTCTATAGGAAAGTTGAGGGATGAGGGTTGTATAGTAACTCTCATAGCTGAATCTTGGAAGGTTACCAAGGGTGCACTTGTATTGGCCAAAGGTAAAAGAGTAGGTACTCTCTATTTATGTAATTGTATTACTGATAATTCTCCTTCTGTATTATCTACTTCAGATGTAGATGCAAAGTTGTGGCACCATAGGCTTGGCCACATGAGTGAGAAGGGAATGACTATTCTTAAGTCAAAAGGTAAGCTTTCAGATTTGAAAAGCATAGATCTGGATTTTTGTGAGCACTATATTTTTGGGAAACAGAAGAGAGTGAGTTTTCTCAAGACTGGGTCAACAAAGAAGAAGCACAAGTTGGAGCTTGTTCACATAGACGTGTGGGGACCAGCTCAAGTTGCTTCTATTGGAGGATCATAGTATTATGTTTCCTTCATTGATGATGCTACAAGAAAGGTATGGGTTTATTGCATAAAGAAAAAATCTAATGTTTTTAACACTTTTAAGATGTGGAAAGATTAAGTTGAGAATGAAATAGGTAGGAGATTGAAGTGCCTTAGATCTGACAATGGTGGTGAGTTATATAGCTATAAGTTCAACTAGTATTGTTATATGAATGGAATACATAGGCAAAGGATGGTTCCAAGGACACCTCAGCAAAATGGAGTTGTTGAAAGGATGAACAGAACAATATTAGAGTGTGCACAGTGTATTAGGTTGCATGCTGGTTTGCCCTTATAGTTTTGGGCAGAAGCTATAGATACTACAATTTACCTAATTAACAGAGGACCCTCTACAGCTCTGGATGGTGGAATTCCAAAAGAGGCATGGACAGGTAAAAAGGTAGATCTCTCATTTCTCAGAGTTTTTGGTTCTAAAGCTTTTGTGCATGTTGATAAGGAAAATAGAAAGAAGCTAGATGCTAAGTCTATGAGGTACACATTTATTGGTTATGGCTCTGATGATTTTGGATTTTGGTTTTGGAATCTAGGAACTAACAAAATAATTTGGAGCCGTG
The DNA here is from genome assembly GCA_037957365.1 of Torreya grandis. Classification (NCBI taxonomy): domain Eukaryota; kingdom Viridiplantae; phylum Streptophyta; class Pinopsida; order Cupressales; family Taxaceae; genus Torreya; species Torreya grandis. Next base: position 855,987 of record JARHVA010003830.1, on the reverse strand, counting down.
ATGTTGTTTTCAATGAGAAGGTGATGTATAGTGATTAGCTTAAGAATCTGAATTAATCTGAGCAAAGCAATGTTGAATTGGATGAGGTGATGATCCAAAATGAGCTCGCAGGAAAGAATAATCATAGACAGGAAAACACAGAGACTGACGTCGGTCAGGAAGGAACCAATGTCGGCAATACAGGAACCGATGTCAGTAAAAAAGTGACTGACATCGGTCAAGAAGGAATTGATGTCAATCATGTGGAACTGACGTCAATTAGTTACAGGCCTGGAGGTGACTGAGGTCGGTCACTATCAGAGAATTTGGGTGGATAGCGTGTTGTGAATGAGTCTCAGATGCCCATCAGGAGGTCAGAAAGGGTAAGTAAACCTCTAATTCAATATTCCCCTTCGTTATACTATTTATTTCTCATTGATGGTGGAGAACCAGAGAGTTTTGATGAAGCAATACAGATGGAATCCAAGACTCAGTGGGAGCTAGGCATGAATGAGGAGATTGATTCCTTAAAAGAGAACCAAACATGGGATTTGGTTGAGTTGCCAGCGGGAAAGAAGACACTAAAAAATATATGGATTTATAGGTTAAAGGAAGGTGAGAATGGACAGATGAGATATAAGGCCAGCTTGGTAGTGAAAGGATTTGCATAGAAACCAGGTATTGATTTTGGTGAAATTTTTTCTCCTGTAGTAAAAATGACTTCTATTTAGACTGTATTGTCTTTAGTTGCTATTGAGGATTTACATCTTGAGCAACTTGATGTTAAGATAGTGTTTCTTCATGGAGATTTGGATGAAGAAATATATATGGATCAGCTAGAAGGATTTGAGGTCAAGGGTAAGGAGAAGCTAGTGTGCAGATTGAAGAAAAGCTTGTATGGTCTCAAGCAAGCTCCTAGACAATGGTATTTGAAATTTGATAGGTTTATAACTGAGCATGGCCATAGTAGATGTCAATCTGATCATTGTGTTTATTTTAAGAGATTGGATAATGGTAGATATATTATCTTGTTGTTGTATGTAGATGATATGCTAATTGTAGGTTCACACATGTAGGACATCTCTGAGCTTAAGGTGAAATTAGCTCACACATTTGCCATGAAGGATTTGGGAGCAGCAAAGAAAATCCTTGGCATGAGTATTAAGAGAGACAGAAATCATAGGTTGATTTTGTCTCAAGAGGATTATGTGAATAAGGTGTTGAAACGGTTCAATATGTAGGATGCAAAACTGATAAGCACACCTATGGCTGGACACTTCAAGTTGAGTAAAGAACAGTGTCCTAATTCACATGATGAGGTAGAGTACATGAGTAGAGTTCCATATGCTTTCATAGTTGGGAGCTTAATGTATGCAATGGTATGTACTAGACTAGATATTGCCCAAGCAGTGGCAATTGTCAATAAGTATATGGCCAATCCAGGGAAGGAACACTGGAAAGTAGTTCAGTGGATTCTCAGATATCTGAGAGGGACTAGCAGTAGGAATTTGTGCTATGGAGGGTCAAACACTTCTCTACATGGTTATGTAGATTCGGATATGGCAGGTTACTTAGATGGTAGGAGAAGTACCACAGGTTATGTGTTCACTATTGGTGGAATGGCAGTTAGCTAGATTTCAAAGTTGCAAAAGGTTGTTGCCTTGTCTACTACAGAGGTAGAATACATTACAGTCATAGAGGCTAGCAAAGAGATGATATGGATGACACAGTTCATAGAAGAGTTGGGAAAGGAGCAAGAGAGTTGCAGATTATACAGTGATAGTCAAAGTGCAATTCATTTGGCTAAAAATTCAGCCTTTCATTCAAGAACCAAACATATAAAGCTTAGGTACCAATTCATAAGATAGGTATTGGAGGATGGTGAGTTGAAGCTGGAAAATATCCATACAGATAAGAACCCTATTGATATGTTAACCAAGCTAGTAATAAAGGAGAAGTTGAATCTTCATTCAACTTTTGTTGGTCTTCAAGATTGAGTTTGAAGATGGAGAAGCTAGAATATGTTGCTATACAGGTACTGGTACAATTTTTTATCTCCAAGTGGGAGATTATTAAGGTGTGGAGCTAAAAGCTTCACCACATGAGTGGATGCTAAAGTTGTTGGATTTACACAGGCACCGATGACGACAAGGAGTCGACTAGTAGCTACCGACATCGATTATGGATTGGTTGATGTCGGTCATGTGTAGGCAAATAGGGACCGATGTCAGTCACCTATGCATCCAAAAAGTCTATTTTTGTGGATGGAATAGATTGTTTGCATGATAAGTTTAGCTGTTAGTTATAAGTCCACGTTTCTATTTTTGGCAGGATTGTTTTAAGCCTTTGATTAGGAGGTGTATCTAATGGTTGATATTGCATAGCTCATGATCCCTAATTCTATATAATAGGGATAGATCTTCATAGCTTATTGTAGAAGTAGAATACATTTTTTATATGTGTATCAATCCAGGTTGTTGGAATTGATTGTAATTGAGAGAGAGAACTCTTGAGGGAAAGAGATCTGTACATCTGAGAGGTGTGAGAAGAAAGTGTGATTTTCTTCATTGTATTTCCTTTTGGAAGAGTTTAATACAAGTTTTCAGGGTGGTTTCTTATATCTCTTATTCTTTGCTATTTTTGATTCTAGTTACTTATCATTTTGGTTTAATTTCGTGTTTAGTTGCTTACATAATAGTAATCAAGTTTGTTGGTTGATCCCCAACAATTTCTCATGTAAGTACCCGATCTTTTCAATAGATCGATGACTCTTTAAGGGGTCATGAGGAATGAGGAACACATTATATAAAGGTAGGTCCATTTTAATTTTCATGCATATAACCTTCTTGGGATGATCTATATACTCCATTTGTTGACCTAAGACTTGTGTGGCTAAGAGAAGTTCTTCATAGTCCTTAAGGTCAAAAGTCCTCTTATTTTGACAAACCTAATTTGAGTGTCTTAACTTCGATAAAGAGTTCATTTACCTTGGTTTTCCCTTCATTCTCCCCTCCACCCATTTCATTTTCTCCCTTGATAAGTAAATTGTGATTCTAAATTTGTTTTCCCTTCTTTTATATTTCCTTCTTATTCACCTCTTAAAAACATGTAAGTATTAATTTGTTTTAGTTTTATCTATCCTTAGAGAAAAACATCATGTTTAAATAGCTATGGGTTATACGCTTACATCATTTATTTACCACACCATCTCATTATCAAACTAATCATGTCATTAAGTGGTTGTGTTTTCTTACATTTCCTCTCAAAACATGCACTAAGTTTGAGTTTTAATCCTTTAGAGATTTTGATTTTCATTTCTCCATCATGTTCTTATTTTATTTTTACAAACTTCACTTATCTTACATTTGACATTTGGAATTATTACATGTTTCTCTTTATGTATGCCTTCTTCATGTTTATCACACATCTTCAATTACATTTCATTTTAAATCTTTCATGTTGTTTCACTAAAAATTTTCTTATTTTATTATTTAGAAAGATGTAAAACTTAAAATAAGGGTGAGGTTAGTAGAACATGGATGTGTTATGTGTATGTGAATCTAGATGATTGTTGATACTCCTATTTGTCTGGGGAGGATGACCTATACATAAGAAATCAATCTAGAAAATGTTGTATTAATGAGATTGTAAGGTGGACTACCTAGCATGAGCTATATCCAAGAAGCACAAGATTCTTTGGAGGTTGTCAATCTACACTTTTAAAACACTTAAGTTATGATAAACTAAAAATAAATGTTTACATGAAATAACAAAAGGTACTAAAATTAAATACAATAAATTATTGGAAAAAAATAAGTGATTTTGATTAAAAATAATAGTATATGATTGAATATTAATGTTAAATCACTCAAACTTGATTCAAAAAATAAGTTGAAGTTCTGTGATAATATAGAAACTCATAAACTAGGATTTGGGTATGGTCTAATGGGTCAAATTAGCTTGTTGTTGTAAAAATAGACACCTAATGAACATTGGTAGTTAGATATAACCATCAATGGTTAAGTGGCTATCAGTAGTTGTTAACTGTTGGTGGGTAGGTAAGACTGTTAGTGGTTACTATAGAATTTGGTTTGGGAAAAGAAGTCTATTGGGGAGAGTTACAGAGAGGTTCTAGGAGTGGTGTTTGGTTTTAATGTTGGTTGAGAGATAGAGAGTAATGCTTAGAGGTATCTAGTTTGGGAGTTGGGTGTTTGGGTTATTTGAATATGCTATGGGTGGTTTTGGGTATGAGATGAAGTGTCTAGAGTTACAAAACTCCAACATAGGGAATGAAGTGCAGAGAATGGAATGACCCAAGAACTAAAATAAATAAAGCTAATTATTGAATCTTGATAAAAAAAAAAAACATACATATTTAGCTTTAGGTGTTGTTGGTTTAAGGAGTACTAAGGTTATTTGAAAGATTTTGTGGATCTTGGAGTAATTTTAGTAGAGTAATAATACCTTGGATCAAGATAGTGAGTTGCAGAAGCACCCTAAGTCTCTAACCTAGTTCCTAGTTCATTGGAAAGCTTTTGGATTTGCCTAGGAGTAAGGATATCTCTTGCACCGACCTGTCCCCTTCAACATTCTCTTCATCTCTTAATATAGAGGAAAGGAGTGTTGAAATGAAGAGTTTAAAAAATTGTTTATCAAATATTCTAATAAATAGTCTAACCATGCATTAATCTTGTGAATAGAAAACTAAAATTAGATAGATGGTAATCAACAAGTGAGTTGTACTCAAGTTATAGTTGACTCCTTTGATCATGAAAGATTTTAAGTAATTTCCATCATTTTTTTCAACCATCAATAATCGAGGTTGACCACCAATGGTCGAGGGGACATAGTCAAAATTAGCTAATCCAGCAATGACTGGTGGTTAATTCTCTAAGAAATGGTCCAAGGTTAATAATGGGAGAATTGGTAAATAATCTAACCCAAAGGGGGCCAAGGGGTGGTTTAAAGGTTAATGTGACATCTAGAGCTATTGTGTATGATTTTTTAGTGTCTACATTTTTCCCCTTTTTATGTATTTTATATTAGCAAGCTATAAACAAAAATGGAAGGTTGGTAAAAGGTTAGATGTCCCAAGTATGGGAGGGGTTGTTCCCCCTCAAACTAGGAATTGATGAGGTGAAATAGAGTCAGTGGTAGGTTTGACAAGTGGATAGCAAGGTGTCAAGGTTGGTTGGGTGGGAATTTAAATGTGAACATGTGTACAAAATGTGACTAAGTGTGATATCATAGATCATGAATATACTAGGCTCTCATAATTAAGGTAGGTGGTAGAATAAGGTTGGACTAGAAGAACAGGTGATAGGGTAACCAAGCCATATAATATGTGTTACTCCTATAAACTCAATTATCCTCGGTAAGGTTAATGTATTTGTAGGTATCCAAAAATTGGATGTGATCTTGAGAAAACAAAAATGGTTGTAGGTGTCAGGACTACAAAGGGTCATGCTCTGAGGCACCTAAATGGTCGAGACACAAAATTAGTGAAAGTTCATCAAATATGGCAAGGCAATTGATGTAGTAAAAATGACCAAGGTAAAGCTGGATTGAAAAAACAAAGGTGATGGTAAAGGTGTCATGGTGTGATCATCACAAATGGAGGCATACAAGTGAACTAATTAACCAAAAGGTAAACTAGGTAGGTAAAGGGCAAGTTGGGCTAGGTGGTCCTTTGGGAAAAGGATATGGTAGGATGGTAAAATCCTAGTGGGGTTGATCATTGATGGTTTGGGTCGATCTTCAATGGTCACCTATAACTATCAGTTTTTAAATGTAATCCCTAAAAGGGAAACCTTAAAAGTTCAATGTGGGTTTTATTTTCTCATTTGTAAATTTGACCCATGTCATTTTCCACTTTTTTCTTATGAAAAAAGGATGGTGATTGTGCTTCTAGAATCTTGTGCAGTCTAAGTGAGTGAGGATTGACCATGTTTAGGCCATGTTAGGTGGAGAGATACCAAGGTGGGCCAAGGTAGAGGAGATCTAGTGAGGATGTAGTAAGGTAGGGGTAAAGAATGGGGTTGAATGGTGGTAGTGGTTCTAAAGGCTCTACCACAACAAAAGATACATAATGAGGTAGGGGATGTGGTTGAATTGGAAATTTTATTTTCTTCATTGGTTTGGCTTGGGTGGGTAGGTATTGGAAATCAAGGGGTTTTGATATTTGGTAGGAATTTGTTATAGGGTCAAAAACTTATGTTAGGAATGTAGGTAAGGCAGTAATAGAAAAGGTATAAGCTTAATTTTGATGTTTTATTAAGGTTTAAGTAGGACCTAGGGTTTAGGGTCATCATCAATCTCTACATAGTAACCATTGGTAGTTGTTATCAACCATCACCAATCAATAGGCAACCATCATCGATCGATAGGTGACTATCAAATAGTTTATATGTGGACCATTGATGGTCCCCCACCAAACCATTAGAGGTTGAGGGTTGATCGGTGATGGTTCCACAAGGAACTATTATCGATAAACACTCAACCATTGATGTTCACTATAAGGTGATGGAATAGGATAGGGTGAAGGTAAGACTTTGTTTAGGTAGGATAAGGTAAGTGTTGGGTAAATGAAATAAAATAGATTAAGGTAAGGGTTAAGGTAAATAAGTAGAATGCATAGGCTATGTGCGAAGGCTAAAGTGAACTAAGGTATACACTTAACCTTTTAGGTAAGGGAGTAGCTATAAATCAACTCCTAGATGAGTTACATAGGTCTATGATAGACTAAGAATGGGAGAATATGACAATGGTGGGTCTAGGAGGTATGAGATTTTATTAGCACATATTGAGAGACATGATGATGTTGGTATCCCTCATCAAGAGATGGGACCTAGCTACCAACACTTTATTTTTATCAACTGGAGAGATTATCATCCTACTAAAGGACATTCACCAAATTTTATAACTACTAATATGGGGTGAGTCGATAGAGCATATCAGCAGTAAGTAACAAGATGCACATATGGATTAGTTATTCAACATAGACTTTATTCATGTGAGGTAGCATGTAGGAGGCTTCCATTATGTACCTTTATATCACATGGATAAGGAAGGAAGATGGATTTTCATGATGATGATAGCCATTACCTACTATGCACTACCAGATTCTAGTAGTGGTAGATTTTCCTTTTTATTGATAGGTGTTCTTGTTGACATGTTGATGGACTAGATAGTATTCATTTGGGACCTATTTTTACTAGTTCAAATCTATCATGAGCTTTGGGCATACCAGGTATATAAGATATATGTAATTATCATCAAGTTTGTTCTACACTATTAGGCATATGAGCACATCAAGGTGCTTTTACTAGATGGATTGTCATGGCAGACATAGGACTAGGTGGACTTAAAAGTGGGATTAATGAGGTGGAGATATGATTACAAACTTATATCACTAGGGGGAATGACATAAGATTTAGAGTGGTAAAGGGACAAGTTAGAGGCAGTAGTTCATGAGAAGGTTATTTGGAGGATGTATACCAGATTCCCAACATGGGTGAGTTATTCTAAGTAGACCCTATCACTATAGAGTTACAAGTAGATATATGGGATATGGGAGCATGATGTGGAGTTCATCCCATTTGATAGGGTTAGGAGATAGTTTGGGCTTTTTCAAGATGTCCCTAATGTTTTATTGATGTATAGGAGAGAAGATACCAAGGCACAACTAATTCTACCGTAGCCTAAAGAGATAGAGATTGATTATGAGGAGATACTAGTGGTCATATCTATTAGTGTTGTAGGGGTTACAAAGGAGTACATTGTATGGTTTACATCACATTACATAGTAGTAGTGTTTGGGGGAGATAGTGTACAATAGGATTCTAATGTCGACATGATAGAGGGAGTGGGGACTAGATGGATGTGGATGCCCATAATAGGCAAGCACTCACCATGGAGAGAGATCAGGCAAGGGTAGCATTATTTATAGCATAGGCAGCTCTAGTAGTGGTGACTATAGAGAAAGATACAGCATAAGTCCAGGTCACTATACTTACATAGGAGAGGGATACATCACAAGTGCAACTAGCCTTGGTTATATAAGATAAAGATACCCTAAGATAGGTAGGAGGCCAAGACCTACACCTACAAGACCATTATGGACCATCTATGTGCTGAGGTATGTGGTCATGGTTGAGGTGCTTAGATATTATGAGGCATTGGTCTTTAGATAGCTTCTAGATGGGCCTTGATATGTTGAGTATAGAGCATTGGTTACTAGGGGAAATAGCAATGCTACATCAAGTTAATGGACAACATCTACGGGTGCAGAGTCAAGTCTAAAATATGGATAGGATCTCAAAGGAAATGATGCCTTAGGACCTTAGACTCCATATTTTGATGTATCATATGATTTTAATACCGGCTTATGATCTAATGTAGTGAGATGTACACATTTTGGTGAGAAACATGGACGTTAGTATGATATATGATTATTTACGATTATGAGATTATTGATGTGATTATGAGTTATGGATGTTGTTTATGGTTATGGTTAGTTATTTTATGTTCATGATGTGATGATGTTGATTATGATATGATCACGATGTTTTTATTAGCATTTCTCTTATGAGTAGATGCATGGTTAATTAGATGTTATAAATGTGGATGTTTCAAATTAATGAATTTATGTTCTCCTTTATCTAGATAGACATGTGATGGATAGCATATGTGTTGACTCATTGGTTTATAAATGGTTATAAATATGATAAAAGATGATGATTAATGAGATGTGATTAGTTATTTAGATAGATGAGATAACTTTTGATATATGAGATGGTTAGTTTATTAAAATGTTTTTATGGTAAAAACAGTTAAATAAATAAAGGAAAATAAAATCACTAAACAAAACATGGAATGTTTATTTAAATTTTATTTAATTAATGCAATGTAATTAGATGAAGGTGGTTTAATCTTAAAAACACATAGATTAATTTTGGATAACAAAATTATATGTGAAAAAGACAAGAAAAGATAAGACAATCAAAATACAAACATCTTAATAAATGTAGAAACAATTAGGTATGAGAAAGGAAAAGGAGACACAATTCTCTTTCATTGGTGAGGACCAAAACAAAAGGAAGATAGATCAGCTTATGAACATAATCCCTTCACATGCCTCACATCAACATCTATTAGTTGGTTAAAAAAATTCTTGATCACACAGTATTGAGTAAGCTCAAAAATCCCTTGTTTTATAAAGGATATAAAGGGGATATGGATGATAAAGGAACTTTCTTTTGAGACTAGGATGCCTCTTTTATAGGTTACCAAAGATCCAATATAAATAAGTCTATGTCATAGACAGTGTAGCTTAATTAATATAGGAAGTCTACTCATAAAAGCTTATTATGACTTCCAAATAATGGGTCTTATGATATTTTGCTATTACTTTGAGAGGTTGGGGAAGTTGATTGATATGATAATCTTCCAATAAATTGCTTATTTTTTAAAATTCTTTACTTAGCCATCCTTCAATGGAGTGGTCTAAGTTTCTGAGATTTTTTTAGGATTTTTGATAGTTGTCCTTCAAAATAGCAATCTAACTTATATTAATAAATTTATTATTGGTTTTGGAAGCTATCCTTCAAGGGAGTAGTATGATAATGCTAGAGATGACCCATAGAATATATTAATTTTAATGTTTTTGATTTTGATGACATAGACTTGCTTATATGGGCTTAAAGGCTTACCTTTATGAAGGCCAAACTAAAGCATAAAAAGGTTCAAATAGTTGCTGAGAGGATTCTTTTAGAGACAACAACCATGGGATTCCATCTTATTACAGATGAAAATTATCCATGAGAAGCATGCCATGGGTAGAGCTAAGGTCATTATTGTGTTGGAAAAACACATGATTCTGTACTTTAATCAGTAATCCTCAAAGTGAGGGGAGTAAAGGGGAAAATCTTGTAAACCAAAGGATGATCTTAAGTTAGACAAAAGGTGATTTTTATCTCATTTAAAAAAATAAAGGATGCAAATGTGAAGCATTGAGAGAATCAAGTTTTGATTTCCCTTCAAGAGACGATAACTAGTAAGTTCCTAATCCATACTTATGCATTATGATATAAAGTCCAAGCCAATTGAAATTAAACATTCCCCACTTAATTTTTTCCATATTGGTTACATTTTTATTCTCCTTTAAGATGAGGTCTTCCATGTTGAATTCTCATTCTCTTAGGTTTTTGTTATAGGCATGTTTGATTCATTCTTGATAGACATGAAGATCAGTAAGCATGACTAAATGACACTCATCAAGTAGCTCAAGTTGGGCTAAATGTTTTTGATGATAATCACCCTAGAAAATTATATCCTAGAGGAATATGTGAAGAGAGGTAATTTGGACTTTGAGAGGAAATAAAACCTCTTCTCTAAAGATAAGAGAGAAAGGGGTATCACCTTTAGGGGTTTGAATGTTAGTATGATATGCACAAAGGGTAAAACGTATGTGTAAATTCCAATCTTGACCAAATACCTTAACCATTTTAGTTAGCATGTTGTTAAGGGTTTTGTTAGAAGCTTCAACCTATCCATTAGCTTGTGGATGATAATGTGAGGAGAAACTTAACTTAATTCCAAATGCATTAAAAAGTCCTTAGACTTTTTCAATTTTAAAAATATTTACCATTATGAGGGATTATCTTATGAGGAATATTAAAATGATAGATAATGTGATGGTTAATAAAATTGACAATATTTTTGGATTTGGTTGAGATGAGAGGAATAGCCTCCACTCATTTGGTGAAATATTATATCATAGTGATGTTTATAATGATGTCACTACAAAGAATGGGGATTAATTTCACCAATAAGATCTAATCCCCATTGTGATAAGGGCCAAAAATCCTTAGATAATTAGAGGCTATGACTTGATGTGTGATGTGAATTAACATGTTACTAACATTTAACACACTTAATCACATAATAATTATAGTCTTGGTTAATAGTGGGACAATATTATCTAAGGTGAAGGATGTGTTTATTGATATCTAGGCCACTAAAATGTCCCCCACAAATCTTGTCATGTGTTTCTCTGATAGCATGAGAAATTTCATGATTACGTAGTCAAAAAAAAAGGAGACCATCAAAGTCACTCTTGTAAATAATTCCACATATTATGTTATAATGAGAGGTACTTTGACTAAATCCTCTTCAACCATTCCTATAAATATTGGAGGGAGTGATGCCTAGGTTGAGATAGTCAAATATCTACTTATACCAAATATTAGATGGGGACTATTCCACAATACAAATGAAAGGAAGGTCTAATTTGGTATAAAAAGGCTTGTTAACACAATGGATAATGACAATAAGCCTAAAATTAGAAGGTTTATATGATATTTTGGAAGCAAATAAAGCCATTATATCGATGAACTTGTTTATAGATCGTAGAGTGGCTTAGATAAGGTAATGTTCAAATGATGTTAAGAGTACATAGACTAGTTACTTATACCATTTCAAGATGTCATTTTTATAGTGATAATATCCATTAATTTTATTGACCATGAGTTAGGAGTCACCAAAAATACTGATCATCTTAACTCATAAGGCTAAAGCAATTTAGAGACCTATCATTGGGGCTTTGTACTCAACCATGTTATTGGTACAATCAAAATTAATATTTAAAGATAAAGGAAAGGGTTCACAATCAAGGTGTATGATAATGATACTAGCATACCCACCACATTTTACTTAGATCCATTGAATAACATGGTCATTTTATAGGTGAGGACTTCTTGAGAAAGAGTCACGATAGACTCATCAGAAAACTCGAGGGGAGATAGTTGGTTATCTGCTAAAGGTGCTTCAACCAATTGGTTAGCAATAACTTTCCCTTTAATTCACTTCTTCTAGAGGAAAGATCAAAATCATCTAAAATCATGATCCATTTATCCATACGTTGGTTTTGGTATGGCTTGGAGTGTGTTGGTTGATTATTTTGTCGATCAACGTACCGATAAACAAAATAGGTCTGATTAGCCAATGTAAGAAGATTGGTCATCCAAATGTGTAGGTTTACCACATCAAAAGGGGACTAATCTCTGCTCTCATAAAGGGGAGGTTCCCTATAGATATGTTATATATATATATATATAGAAAATAATACTCAAGGGTAGGATAAACCATCCATCTCTCTTTCTTTAGAGATGATGTGTACAAATCAAAGGAAAAATCTCGAGGGAAATGATAGAAAGCACTCCTCTTCTTTCAAAAGTACTATTCAGCAAACCACAAGAATACTCCTAGTAGTAATTGCAAAATGTAACCAAGGACATAGTAACCAACAAATTGAGATGTAGCACAAAGTCTCCACCTAAATTGCCCAAGAGTGAGATACAAAGGACAATGAGGGCACAAAGTCATCCCAAGGTCCTTTACACAGAAACAAAAAGAAAACATACTAAAGGCAATTATGGGGGCACAAAGTCTCTCCATAGTTGACTTTAGGACACCTTCCTGACTACTTTCACTAATTCTGCTTGTTGAATTAAAGGAATAGAAAATATATTAAGGAAAAAGACATAAGAATAGTTTCCCCAATAACAAAGATATCACAGCACAAAGTCTAAAAAGTCACTTGCTTTATTATTCCAATAGCAAAATATGATCAACAATCTGAGCTCAAAGTCTCAATAATGCCTTTCAATTTAGGTAGAGTTTTGTTTCTAATTGTCAGAGAGAGATCCTTTTACACTAACAAGAGAGTCCCTTATATAATCTCTTCAAGAAGGATTTGGGAATAGTAACACATCATGTTTCATTGAATTTTGTTAAGAAGACAAGCTAGAATTTTGGGGCATTTACCCATTTGCTTTTCTCAATGCAGAGAAATGGGTCACGTTATTGAAATTTTGCATCTTTTAATATCCACCTGGCGGTCTACTTCTAGAAACATATTTGATGCACAAATGTTTTTGATCCTTCCTCATCATTCCTCCTTTTTTGGTTAATTGAATTAGGTCCTTAATTCAATTTGATGTTCTGTTCCTTAGTCACTTCCTACTGATCTTGGCCTTAAAGCCTTTGAATGCATTCGAGTTCGTAGATTTAAACCTACAAGGATCAACAACTATTTCATCATCATGACTTTGACGTTTGTGGGCATGTCACTTTCCTTGGCAATTCCTTCAGCTTGGTCATTTGAGCTTTCTCATAGGGGACTTGCCCTTCGAGCCTTGAGAAATGATTTGCTTTGGGTTGGGAAGATCCCTTCACAAGGGTATCTACCCTTTGGGTGGTCTTCGAATGGCCTTCAAGCTTCTTTCTTTCAATGGGTCGCTAAGTTCTTTGGCTCTTCTTTAAGTCTTTTCAAAATCAACGGCTATTTTATAAACCTTGAAATTGACATTCACACACCCATCACTACATTTGAATTTCCAATGGCTAGTTCACCATTCTTGACTTTGACATCTTTTAGTGCATCACCCTTTGGGCTTTCTTTAGCTTTCTCTTGATTCGGCCTTTTCTTCTACTTGCTTCCTTTGGATTTCTTGTTTTGCATCCTCCCAAAGGGAAGGTGACCCTTTAGCTTTGGGGAAGATTCCTTTAATTTGGTAGCTGAGAGTCCCCTGTAAGGGCACCTACCCTTTGGGGTCCTTTGGCAGCCTTTTATCTTCGGAGTCCTTCAGAGCTTTCCCATGGACATTTTCCCATGGACAAAAAGTCTGCAAGAATTGTTTTAGTTGGCTTTGTCTTTGGCCTTTGGAAATTCTTTCGGGCTTTTCTCTTATAGACTTTCTCAAATTTCTTCGGACAAAAAGTCTGAAGGAATTATGCCTTTGCCTTTTGACTACCTTAAAGAAATTTCTAAAAGAACTTACCTTTGCAGCTTCTTTGAAAATGACCCTTTCAAAGGGTGCTTTTGTTGACCAAGTGCCATCCATAAGGGCACTTGTCCTTCAGGAGGCTCTCTTGAACTTTTGTATTGAACCGCTCCTTTGAACCAATCATTGAACCAAGCTTTGAACCAAGCCAATGAACCCTTTGATTGAACCAAAAGCCGTTGAACCATTTGATGAACTAATAAAGTGAACTGAAGCATTGAACCAACTGGATTGAACCAACTTTGGTTCAACGGTTCAATGGTTCATTCCCTTTGATTTGGCTAAGTCCTTTTGATCCTCATTGAACCAAATGCATTATACCTATTAAACCTTGAACCCATTGAACCTTTAAACCAAAGTGGTTCAATGGTTTAATGGTTCAAGCCTCAAAAAATTGTTGAACCTTGATTGAACCTGCTTGTAGAAGCCTTTGAACCTATTGAACCATTAGTCCATTGAACTTGTTGAACTCTTACTGCTGATGTTGAATCTTGACATTGAACTCTTTTAGTTGAACCTAGTCGTTGAACCAACTTTTAAATCACTTAAGTGTTGAGAGCTTCCTCCTTTCTTGTGGAGTCTATAGAAATCAACCTGTGAAGCCCATTGAACTTGGCCTACAGAGTCCATAGATTTTCTTCCTGCTAAGTACATAGATTTTCTTCTTACAAAGTCTGTAGATTCAAGCCTACAGAGTCTGTAGATTTAAGCCTGTAGAGTTTGTAGATTTTTTGAGAAGCTTGCAAAATGAGGAATTTGAATGCTTAGAACAAATTTTGAGAAGGGAAGAAACAATTTTGGTCTATAGGACTAAAATAGTTCAAATGTTGTCCCAAAAATGAGTGATATTTTTGGGGAACAATAGCTATCTCTAGTTGGGGAACTTCTATCAATTGTAAAAATAATTGAAGGGAGTAGAATCTTGAATCTTCAGTGTCTTCATGTGTACCATTGGGCTATGGAGTCATGTTACCTAGAAATGGAAGGCATCAAAAATTAAAACAAACAAAACAAAATAGAATTAAAAACTATACAAATATACATATGTATAGATGTAATGATTTGATACTTCAAGAGTTGAAGTGTTTCAGATGTTGCTTTTTGAGAGGTAGTGAAAATAGTGTGCCATCTTTGTAAACCAGTAGGAAACCATTTTGCCCCCAAAAATGGTGATGAGTGAATGGAGCTCTCCACTAGGAAACCAATTTTCTACGTCTTCCTCTTGGCCTTTTCTTCTTCTTGCTTCATGGCAGGACATGGTCTTCAAACTAAAAACCATAACTCCTTGCTCTCCATGTGAAGAGTTCCTTTTGCTGACTTTAGAATATAGCAGTATGGTCCACCACCATAGCTTATTGTTCTATTGGTCTAGTCTAGCACATGCTTTGATTATTAGCATCAGACCCCTGACAAACCATCAGCTCAGCACCTCCTTTGGTGTGAAGGAGTTTGACCTCTTCACCCTAAGCAGTTTTCAATCTAAGTAATAGAGATCTGCATCCAGCTATGGAAGAATTATTGCCATCAGATTCCAAGATCCAAGCATCATTAGAAGCTGATCTTCTATCAAATTTCTCTTCATCAGAGATGTAAGATCTTTCTTGATTTGTACTGCACCCTACCAATTTTTTTGACGCCTTGTTTGGATGAAATCCTAGATTACCATCTATGGGACTTTCATCAGCTAAGACATGAGCATCCTCTATGGTCAAGAAGTAATTACCCCTACCTAAAGGCTTAAATAGAATTTGAGCTATAGGGTCTTGACATTTGGGAACCACAATTTTTGCCTCAAACAAGTCCACACTTGGTTCTCCACTAATGTTTAATTTCTTAGGATTGGCTTGCAGGGATTCAAACTCAGTCATTTAAATTTTGGATTTCTTGACATGATCAATCATGGCAAATGATTGAGATGGACTTGGAAGAGAGGATGGGAGTCCATCCTTTTGTTTTTTGGGAGGGGGAGGACTGATCTGTGAATTTGAAGTAAAAGGTGCAGAGATGTTCGATGTACTTACTTCTTTGGCAATCACCGGGTCCTTTGATTGAAAAAGAAGAGAGGTTCTCTACTCGGTAATTGAAATTGCTAGTTGGGGTCACTCCTCTGTCTTGTCTTTGTCAACCTATTGGGCTGATTGGTTCTTAGACCTGGTAAACACTGCATATGATCCTTTGACTGCTTCACCTTCACTTCTAGGTTCATCCTAGAAATTTAGGAAACTAATGTGGGAGTTTTTAGCTAATTCTTATAGATCCTCCTTGAAGAGATCAGTGCTATTTTCTTGCTCAAACTCAGGTTGGAAATAGGAAACATGCTCTATTTCTAGATATCCAACTACTGAGTTGGTTGGAGGTGCTTCAAGGGCAAGGTTCCTCTGTGGGGGAGGTAGATGATTTTAATGCCCTTGACTTCTGGTAGCATTGCCTTGATATGGCTGATTAGGGAATGTCCTCCTTGGTATATCTTTATATAGAGGAGCAGAAGACATACCTTGTGCCATTTGCCTTTTCAAGGCTAGCAATTCATTTGCCAGCTTGTGTACCATTGGGTCAGTGGTGATTGTGGGTGAGTATTCAGAAGATGAAGAGGGTTTGCCTTTGTTTGGGTCTCTCCTTATCTTTCCTACCAAGATAAGGTCATCTTCTACCTCAGTAGCCAAGTCCTAAGTAGCATCAAGGTCTATGTGACTAGCTCATCTTAGCAGAAAACTCACTTTAGGCAATTGTGAATTGATGAAGAAGCATTTGAAGTTTTGAGGTGTCAGATGGGTGACCATGGGAATCTTGTGCCTCAGCTTATCAAACCTAGCAATAAAATCCCTCATAGGCTCATGAGGCTCTTTATTAATCTAAGTGAGTTGGGCCAGTAAGGCATGTGCATCTTTTGCAAGCTTGAACCTTTCTTTGAACTTGGCTTTGAGTGTATCCCAGTTAGTCACTGATATAGCTTGTAGATGGTAGAACTAGTCTACAATAGCACCTTGTAGTGTCTCCATAAAAATCCTGACTACCATGTCTTCAAATTCCACCCCTATAGCACCACAAGCTATGTTGAAGGCTATAATGTGTTCATCAGGGTGAACTATTCCATCATTAAAAAATTTGGGGAAATTCTTTCTTAAACTATGAGGGAATTCATGCAGAGGTGGAGTCAAGTTGAGTGGGCCAAAAGAGTTACCCCAGGGGCCTTGAGCTGCCATGATTTAATGAAGAAAAATAGAGATAACAAATCTGGGTGGAGTGGCTAGTTTTTAGAACAAAAATGGAGAAAGAACTAGCTCAGCTTTAGCTTGAGGCTTGAGTCTTCAAACTATGTATTCTTTCCTAGTAGCTCTAGTTTTATAGACTAGATAAAATAACAGAAGTGGAGGAAAATGGTAAGGCTATAATGATAATGGGTAAGACATGAAATAGAGTCGTTAGAGTCTGTAATAGATAAGGGTTATAATGGTAATGGGTAAGACATAGGTGATGTTTCAATCTGAAACTTGAGGTTCCAAATTGCAAAAAATTATGTATATCCCTAGTGGAGTCACCAAAAATTGTTGGTTGATTATTTTGTTGATTAGCGTATTGATAAACAAAATAGGTTTGATCAGCCAAAGTAGAAAGATTGGTCATCCAAATGTGTAGGTTTACAACATCAAAAGGGGACTAATCTCTCCTCTCATCAAGGGGAGGTTCCTTATAGATATGTTATATATAAATATAAATAAAAAATAATACTCATGGGTAGGATAAACCATCCATTTCTCTTTCTTCAGAGATGATGCATGCAAATCAAAGGAAAAATCTCAAGAGAAATGACAAAAAGCACTCCTCTTCTTTCAGAAGTACTATTTAGTAAACCACAAGAATACTCCTAGTAGTAATTTCAAAATGTAACCAAGGACGTAGTAACCAGCAAATTGAGATGTAGCATAAAGTCTCCACTTGAATTGCCCTAGAGTGAGATACCAAAGACAATGAGGGCACAAATTCATCCCAAGGTCCTTTACACAGAAACAAAAAGAAAACACACTAAAGGCAATTATGGGGGCACAAAGTCTCTCCATAGTTGACTTTAGGACACCTTCCTGACTACTTTCACTAATTCTACTTGTTGAATTAAAGGAACAAAAAATATATTAAGGAAAAATACATAAGAACAGTTTCCCTAACAACAAAGATATCACAGCACAAAGTCTGAAAAGTCACTTGCTTTCTTATTCCAATAACAAAATATGATCAACAATCTGAGCTCAAAGTCTCAGTAATGCCTTTCAATTTGGGCAGAGTTTTGTTTCTGATTGTCAGAGAGAGATCTTTTTACACTAATAAGAGAGTCCCTTATATAGCCTCTTCAAGAAGGACTTGGGAATAGTAACACATCATGTTGCATTGAATTTTGTTAAGAATATAGGCTAGAATTTATGGGCATTTACCCATTTGCTTTTCTCAATGTAGAGAAATGGGTCATGCTATTGAAAGTTTTCATCTTTCAATATCCACCTGGTGGTCTACTTCTAGAAACATATTTGATGTGCAAATGTTTCTAATCCTTCCTCATCACTCCTCCTTTTCTGGTTAATTAAATCAGGTCCTTGATTCAATTTGATGCTTTGTTCCTTAGTTGCTTCCTACTGATCTTAGACTTATAGCCTTTGAATGCTTTCAGGTCCATAGATTTAAACCTACAAGGATCAACAGCTATTTCATCATCATGACTTTGATGTCTGCGGGCACGTCACTTTCCTTAATAATTCCTTCAGCTTGGTCATTTGAGCTTTCTTGGAGGGGACCTACCCTTCGAGCCTTGAGAAATGATCCACTTTGGGTCAAGAAGAGCCCCCCACAAGGGTATCTACCCTTTAGGTGGTCTTTGGATGGCCTTCAGGCTTCTTTCTTCCAATGGGTCGCTAAGTTCTTTGGCTCTTCTTTAAGGCTTTTCAAAATCAACAGATATTTTATGAACCTTGAAATTGACATTTACGTGCACCCATCACTACATTTAAATTTCCAATGGCTAGTTCACCATTCTTGACTTTGACATCTTTGGGGGCATCACCCCTTGGGCTTTCTTTAGCTTTCTCTTGATTTGTCCTTTTCTACTCCTTGCTTCCTTCAGAAGGTGACCTTTGGCTTTGGGGAAGAGTCCTTTAATTTGGCAACTAAGAGTACCCCATAAGGGCACCTACCCTTCGGGGTCCTTTAGCAGCCTTTTGTCCTTTGGAGTCCTTCAGATCTTTCTAGACATTTTCCTACAGACAAAAAGTCTACAAGAATTGTTTTGACTGGCTTTGTCTTTGGCCTTCGGAAATTATTTCAGGCTTTTCTCTCATGGACTTTCCTGAATTTCTTTAGACAAAAAATCTGAAGGAATTATGCCTTTGCCTTTCAACTACCTTAAAAAAAATTTTGAAAGAAATTACCTTTGCGGCTTGCTTGAAAATGACCCTTTTGAAGGGTGCTTTTGTCGACCAAGTGCCCTCTGCAAGGGAACTTGTCCTTTAGCGAGGCTCTCTTGAACTTTTGCATTGAACTGCTCCTTTGAACCAAACATTGAACCAAGCTTTGAACCAACCATTAAACCAAGCTTTGAACCAAGTTGATGAACCCTTTGATTGAACCAAAAGTCGTTGAACCATTTGATGAACTGATTGAGTAAACCGAAGCATTGACCAATTGAATTGAACCAACTTTGGTTCAATAGTTTAATGGTTCATTCCCTTTGATTTGGCTAAGTCCTTTTAATCCTCATTGAACCAAATGCATTGAACCTGTTGAACCTTTAAACCAAAGTGCTTTAATGGTTCAATGGTTCAAGCCTCAGAAAATTGTTAAACCTTGATTGAACCTACTTGTAGAAGCCTTTGAACCTGTTGAACCATTAGTCCATTGAACCTATTGAACTCTTGATGATGATGTTGAATCTTGATGTTGAACTCTTTTAGTTGAACCTGGTCATTGAACCAACTTTGAAATTGCCTAAGTGTTGAGAGCTTGATCCTTTCCTACGGAGTCTGTAGAAATCAACTTGTGAATCTTGTTGAACTTGGCCTGCAGAGTTTGTAGATTTTCTTCTTGTAGAGTCCATAAATTTTCTTCCTGTAGAGTTCATAGATTCAAGCCTGCAGAGTATGTAGATTCAAGCTTGCAGAATTCGTAGATTTTGTGAGAAGCTTGAAAAATGAGGAATTTGAATGCTTAGAACAAATTTTGAGAAGGGAAGAAACAATTTTGGTCTATAGGACCAAAATAGTTCAAATGTTGTCCCAAAAATGAGTGATATTTTTGGGGAATAATAGAGTGCATATACTTAAGTGGGTCGATGTTGGTTATGACATAGGTCTTGTGATTGAGAAGGTAATGTCAGAGTTTAAAATCCATGAAGACTAAGGTGAGGTAAATTTTTTTGGTATGGGTGTACCAAGTTTCATCGTCTATAAGCATTCAACTTATATAGTAGATATCTTGTTATTTATGCTACTCATCTCAATGTGTAATCATTACCCTAAAAAAGTGATCGGTGGTAGAAATATAAAGGTAGAAAGGTTGTTTCTCTTTAGGAGGAACAAGGAAGGTGGAGAAAGAAGGTATTCTTTAGGTGATTCAAATTCCTTTTGACATTCTTTTTTCCACTTAAAATATATTTCTTAATAAGGTTATGTAAAGGTTGACATCTATCAGATAGCTAAGAGATGAAGCGATGAATGGATTAGAACTTCCCCTACAAACTATGAAGTTGTTTAAGGTTGGTCAAAGGAGGCATGTCAAGGATCACTTTGATTTTGGTAGGATCAACTTTAATTCCTTGAAGAGAGATGATAAAACCAAGGAGCTTTCTTAACAATACCCCAAAAATATATTTCTTGGGGTTACGGCAAACATGGTAATGGATGAGGCATTTGAAGATAATCTTGAGAACTATTAAATGACCTTTATGATATTTAGATTTCCCAATAAGGTCATCTATGTAATCCTCTAAGGTTTTATGAATAATTTCATGGAAGATGTAGGTCATAACATGTTGTTAAGTTACACTAACATTCCTTAGACAAAAAGGCATGACACTAAACTAGAAAGTTCCCCATGGGCTGATAAAAGTAGTTTTATGTTGGCCTTCAGGGGTAATCAAGATTTGATTACATATTGAGAAACCATCCATAAGATATAACATCTCATGGCCATTTATAAGATCAAAAAGCTAGTTAATACTTGGTAAATGGAATTCATCCTTTGAGTAAGCAAGGTTAAGATCATATAAATCCATACAAATGCAAAGTTCCCATATTGCTTTGGTGATAGGGATGACATTAGAGACCCAATGGGGACAATCAATGGGTTAGATGAAATTTATAGATAGGAGGTATTGAAGATCTTCTTTGATAAAAGGGATATGTGAGGGTGTATTTGATGAAGCTCCTTCTTAACAAGCTTAGCATCATAAGTAGTAATGATATTATGGGTGGTGATGGAAGGGTCGATTCTTGGTATGTTGTTATAAGACCAAAAAAATGTTATACTATGGTCTTACAAGAAAGAGGGGAAATCCTGATGCTCCAAGGAATCTAATGATTATCTAATTTGATAATTCATGGGTTATCTTGGATACCCAAGTTGACATCCATGGTGGATTCATTCAACATGGTTAAAGTCTCAAGAGGGAGATATTTATGGATAGAGGAATCTTCTACACCAAGATAGGTGAGAAGGGAGTCATCATCCTAACACTGCATGGTATTAATGATAGGAGAGTCATCTTCTACCATCTCAAGATGAATCAAATGAAATGTTATGGTATCCCCATCCTTTTGATAAGTTATGGGTCCAAGGCTAATCATGTTGACAAAAAAAGTTTAAGGGAAATGGCATAAAAATATTTAGATTTTGATGGGTAATAGGTTAGTGAGGATAGAACTTCCTCATCAATGATGATAACGGGAAGAGAATTGGTTGGATATTTAGGCAAAATAAATCTGAGACTAATATCTCATGAGGCTTTTGAGTTTTACATGATAACAACTCATCTAGTTTGTGTTCATAATGTCCTAGACTGAATCCTTCCTAAGCACACCTATGGAGGTATGTCTTGGAAAACTCTAGTTTATCTAGATAGGAGAAATCAGAGGTGAATGGTCAAGGAGAAGAGGAGGTAGAGGAGGCAAAAAGTGGTTGATCAAGTCCCCCATAGACAAGATTAGTTTGGAGATTAGGAAACCTAAAAGGAATAATTCTTTTGATATTGGAATCATAACTAGGATTTTGGTCAAGGTTCCCATACTGTTAAGGAGTAGAGAAGGCATCCAAGGTCAAGAGGAAATACTCCTCAAGAGATAGATGTTGGAATGTTGATTCCAAGGGGCATTTTTTGGGGATTTTGGTATAAGGTATGGATGAGGTAGTCGAGTCTTGGTTAATGGAAAAGGTGGAGTCATCTTTGGTTGGTGAATGTTTGGTTGATGGAAGAAAGAGAACATCATTCGATTGGTACATCATGTTGCATGATGTGAAAGTACTTGGGTCAGCTTGTATGGTAATTACTTAACCCTCATACTCAAACTTGATGAACCAATGTAAGGTAAATGGCATGAAATTCATGGAATGGATTCAAGGGTGTCTAAGTAGAACATTTTACTAGAACTCACCTTATACTATGTAGAAGAGCTCAAGAAATATGTGAGATCCTAAACAAATGTGGAGGATAATAGTTCCTAGAGTTATTTCCATAATGTCATTGAAGGAATGGATCACTATTGTGGTTTTTGACATAATGTTCTCCAGCAATTGTAGCTATTCATATGTGTGGGAGGAGATAATGTTGATGTTAGATCCTCCATCAATCATAACCTTTTTGATACAGATGTGGTTGATGTATACAGTAATGAAGAGGGGAGGATCTAAATCATAGGGATGAACAAAGAGTATTTTTGAATCCTTAAAGGTAAGAAGGGTGGAAATTTGAAGGGATATGATAAAGGCTACTAGAGGTTATGGATCTTCTAATTTAACCAATATGAACTATAAAACCTCTATCATCACTAAGTGGTGATGGGGTGAGGTATTTATTAGTTCATATAAACTCATCTTCATCGGTGTTTGGTGAAGTTGCTTTATAAATACTCTTTGGATTGACTTAAAAGGGTTAGATTGGGAGGCACTTAAGATGGACACCTTGGGTTTGGGTTTGCGTGAAGGTGTTTGGGTTTGATTGGATGATTGGGTGGTGGAGGAAGGGTACATATATGGAATTGACACCTTTTCCTTCCCTTTATCCTTTTTTTGGGCTTGTGATCATGTGACCACATGGATGGCATGGATTTGGGAAAGAGTTGGGCTAATGGTATACTTTAGTTCCTCCTCACTCTTAAATGAGAGTGTCGGGGTCGATAGGTTTGGGTTGGTTGCTTATGGTTTTTGGATTAGTAGTGGGCTCATGGGAGGATCTTCTGATAATAAGTCATCCTCATCACATAGTTGGTGGATTATGACTTAGAGAGATTTGCAATTCTTCATATCATGTCTTGGCATTATATAGTATGAATAAATCAAATAATCATTAAACCAAGATGGCTTAGGACTATGGGTCTCAAATATTTTTATAGGAGGTAAATTCAAGCAAGAATATTGAAATAATATTTATAGGATGGCTGATTAAGACTCAAGCAAAGGTGGCAAGGTTGTTGGAGTTTTGGCTTTAAATTTTTTGGTGGAAGCCTTCTTAAGAGTAGGCTTCATAATGGGAGTTTTAGGTGGTGGAATATTCTTGATAGGTGGTTTTGGAGTAGATATATTTAGGATTAATGGTTTGGAGGTGAAAGGTTTATAGGTAGATGGTTTAGAGGTAGAATGTTTAGAAATAGCAAGTTTGGTAGTGGATGGTTTATAAATAGAAGGGTTAGAAGTATAGGGCTTGGTAGTGGATGGTTTGGGGGTAGAAGGTATAGAAAGAATAGGTAGAGGTGTAACTAAAAGAGGAGGTTGGTTTGGGTTTATCTTTGGGATACTTGTTTTCTAAGTGGAAAGATGAGGTCCTAGGATGGAAAAGGATGATGTCCTAAAATGGAAGGCAAGTTAGAAATGGGTGGCAAGGTTTTGGTTTTTAGGATCCTAGGTGGCTCCACTTTCTTGGTTAGCTTAAATTGGGGTTTTTTTGGTGGGCTAGATGGTGATAAATCCAAAATTAATAGAGGGTGAGTAAGGCTCTAAGTGGGGATCATGCTTAAGTTTTTGATGGGCTTTATTGGCATGGTAAAAGGTACTTGGTTAATTTGGGTGGAGTTGGGTTGGAATGTTCAATAGGTATATGTCTCTAATGGTTTCATTGGGATGACGGAAGGCTCACTAGTGAAAGTGAAATGTTGGGTTGACAATGATATGGTTTAGGGCTCTTACTTGGTTGGATAAAGAAGCCCAAGTTAGTGCCAAAATGTGGCTTGATCCATGTTGGGTTGGGATAATAACTCTAAGTTTTGAACCATCTTAGAGAAAGGCTTATAGATGGGTTTTGTTCCTTCAATATTGGACTCAAAGGATGAGCCCATGAGTTTAGAGAGGGAAGAGGTTACCTTGTCCTTTTCTTCAATCAAAGGCTCGAAGGTTTTGGAAGGTAATTCTTCCATGGGAGGGGTAGGTAAGTTGGCCTCTTCCTTAGGATTGATTTCCAAAAGAAGAGTGGATTGATCTATGATAGCAGAGAAAGGTATGGTGGTAATGGTTTCTTCCTTTAGTATGTATTCCAAAGGAGAGGTTGGTAGCGCCACTACCTCAATAATTGGAGGGACGGGAATAGTTGCTTCTTTTGTTTTAGTTTTCAAAAGAATAAAGGGTGACTCCACTACCTCAATAATTAGAGGGGAAGAATAAGTGGTTTGGGATATGGTTTCCTCAATTATGAGTTCACTAAGAACCACACTGACTTTTTAAACTTCATAGTTGTGAGAGGATTCTGATTTCTTACTTTCATTGTTGGTGGAATGTGAATAGTTAAGAAAATGTTGCCTAAATATGTCAAGTGACTAATTTGGGAGTAAATTTAGATTACTTATCACAAGTTCCCCCTTTTCAATCAACCCTTAGACAATGCTTTTGAAGCTATTACATCTACTAACATCATTTCTAATGACATGGTGGAAGGCACACAATTTGTTATCCTTATACCAACTAGGTATAAGACATGAGGAATCAAATTGCTATGGGGATTTAATTAGAGGAAGTTGTATGATATTTTCTTTCAATAAATTTTCCAAAATGGAATTATATGACTCCCCTAGTAGAGTATATTTATTTTGGATATTAAAGCTTTTGTTTTGGTTATTCTAGTTGGAATAATTAAAAGAGTTGGGTTAGCTAACAACCAAAGGAGGGGTGGTTTTAAGGATAATTACATTCACAATTCCCTTGGCTTTGGTGTTGGTGTTGGAGTGGTTAGTGGTTTTAGAGGAAGAATCTTCATTTGAATTGAAACTAGAGTTATTGTTTCTTAATTTTAGATTTCCCTCATCAATGGCTCTAATCTCTAATTTTTATGCCATGGTGAAAGCCTCATCAAAGGTATTGAAAGTTTGGCACAAGCCTAAGAGAAAATATCAATCAACTTGAGTTGGGGAAAATAAAAAGAGATTTGGTTGATCAAACCTCTATAATGGGATATGAAATTGGTATTTGACTCATCCTCAAATTATCTAATGGATTAGAGGTTGATGATGGAAACTTTCCTAGAAATATTTATGGAAAAATGGTTTAAGAAGGTTTAAGCTAATTTGAAAAAAGAAAAGATGGATTGCTTGGTAATAGCATTATACCAATATAATTTCAAGATAGATAGGGACATGGGAAAGGTGTGAATAAGGAGAGAATCATCATAAGCAATCAAATACAAAGAGTCTCTAAATTCTTTACGATGTTATCGAGGATCTTCCTTTTTTTGAAATTTTGAAAATTTCAAAAGTTCCCATTGAGAAGGATAAAGTCAGATTGGGATGGATGGATGAATGGGTTCATTTAAAATTTGATCATATGATAAGAAGTTATGGGCATCAAAAATAGATTACTATGAATTAGTCATCTTGTCCATTAACATCTTAACTAGATCAGTTTATAGTTGTGCACTCCCATAGTTGTATGGTATGTTTTGTTGGGGTTGGGAATGTGCAAAATATGTATAAATAGTGGAAGGTTGAGAGGATTCCACATAATGGTATGTGGAAATGGATGGTTTGGAAGATGCCATGTATGGGTAAGTGGATATAAGAGGTTGGGTAGAAGGTGGAGCCATATACCCTTGTGGGTTAGGAATATAGCTTGGGTTGGGTGCAATGGGCACTTGTTAAGGAATTGACATGGGTTGGGTTGATAAGTTGAGGATGGGTGGTAACCTTGGTACTAATGGGTTTAAGGGTAGAATTTATGGAAACCAATAATATCTAAAATGGAGTAGAGGTTGGTGGGTTGGATACAATAGGAGGAAGGGTGGCAACACTAGTAGAGGGTACTCTGATGGTATTTGGAGTATAGGTGACCAATGGTTGGGTTGCTCCTATACTATAAGACTTATTGGTTAGGGTGGGAGGAATTTGGGTGCTTGTTGTTCAGATGGGTTAGTTTTGAATAGTGGTATTGGAGGTATTATTGGTAGAATAAAATGTTTGGGTGACTAAGTTTTGGGTGTAAATGGTGGCAATAAAGGTTTTAACCATAAGATGGGGTGGCATGCCATAAGGTGGCTCAATAGGTGAAATTGGAGGGGTACAGTAGGACATAGTATTAAGGTAATGTTAAAGGGCTATGAGATTGTTATCTATAAAGGTGGTGAAATCTAAATCTCTTTGGGTAACTTTTTGAGGTATAATAGGACTTTGAGAATGGTGGGGTTAACTTTTCACATCCAAATGGTACTCCATGGATGAGGAAGAAGATGAAGATTGGTGGTTGGGAGGTGGATCCTGATTTTCTTGGTTTCTTAGTTGTTGTCTTGTCAACACCATGAAAAGGAGGAAAGAAAAGTGATATCACAAACTCAAAAGAGAAGAAATCAAAATAAAAATATATCAAAGACAACAAGCATACACTAAAGTATGTTAAAATCCTAGAATACCTTTTATCTCTCTTTAGGTTTATGCCTCAATTTTAAGGAGTTTATGAAGACCAACTTGGGCTTGTAGATTAGTTACTAGAAGAATATGTCTAAGGATGGTTTAAGGTAGTTAAAGGTTCTCAATATCTATACTAAAACTTGGTATGTGGATTGATATTGGGGCTTATCCCCTCACTTCACACACCATAGTGATAAGGGTGGCGAGTGTTTAGCCAAAATATACCGAGTTGCTAGAGATTATACTCAACCAACGTACTGAGTTGGTTCTCCCCTTGGTGGTGAAATCCAACTAGGACAGTTGAGGAAAGGTGACTGATAGGTGATGAAATCCCAATTAGGCCTTATGTTGATGTTTTTATGTTTGATTGAATGTGTAATTTGGTATTATGTGTGTGAATAGAGGTGAGAATATGATTAATTTACTTGATTAAATTAAGCTATGTGAGATAATAAATACAAGAAAACAATGGATACAAAGTTAATTTTGGTGTCTTTTCAAATGAATGCAAAATAACTAAGATGCACCTAGATGTAATATGATGATGCAAAACCTAGGCCTAGAGTGAGTAATTTTGATTTTTAGAAATGAAATCAAAAATGACATTTTTTACTTTTTTATAAGAAAGTAGAAGAAACTAGAACTTGCATTTTGGAAAGGAGTAAATGAAATAATAAAAAATTAATTTTCATAAAATATTGTAATGAATGACTGTTTTATAATGCAACTAAATTTCCTATAACTATGAACCTAAAAAAAATATTAAGGGTCCCACTGGACATGCTAGGATGTTTCAGTAAAATTTTGCTTATTTTCTTTTTTAGAAATATGTAAAACTTAAAATAAGGTTAAAGTTAGTATAAAATATATGTGTTATGTTCATTTGAATATATATTATTGTTGATACTCCTCTTTGTCTAGGGAGGATGATCTGTAGATAAGCAAGCAATCTAGAAAATGGTGGATTAGTGAGATAGTAGGGTGGACTATCTAGCGTGAGCTAGATCTAAGAAGCACAAGTTTCCTTGGAGGCTATCAATCCACACTTTTAAAAAAATTAAGTTATAATTAATTAAAAATAGATACATGAAATAATAGAAGGTACTAAAATCAAATACAAGAAATGCTTGGAAATAAACAAGTGATTTTGATTAAAAATAATAGTAGATGATTGAATATTAATGTTAAATCACTCAAACTTGATTTAGAAAATAAGTTGAAGTTTTATGATAAAACAAAAACTCATAAACTAGGATTTGGGTATGGGTTTATGGGTAAAATTAACTTGTTATTGTAAAAATGGACACATAATGACTGTCAGAAGTTAGGTGACCATCAATAGTTGTTAAACATCGATGGTTAGGTAAGGCCATTAGTCGTTACTATAGAATTTGGTTTTGGAAAAGAAGTATGTTGGGGAGAGTAATAGAGAGGTTATGGGAGTGGTGTTTGGGTTGAATGTTGGTTTGAGATAGAGAGTAATGCTCAAATGTATATGGTTTAGGAGTTGGGTGTTTGGGTTATTGGAATAGGCTATGGGTGGTTTCAGGTAGGAGATAAAGTATCTAGAGTTGTAAAACTCTAACATAGGGAATGAAGTGTAGAGAATTGGAATGACCTAGGCACTAAAATAAATAAAGATAATTACTGAATCTTGACCCAAAAAAATAGATACTTAGATTTTAGGTGTTATTGGATTGAGGAGTTTTGAGGTTGGTTGAAAGCTATTATGGATCCTAGAGAAATGTTAGTAGAGTAATGGTACCTTGGCTCAAGATAGTGAGTTCTAGAAGCACCCTAAGTTTCTGACCTAGTTCCTAATTTGATGGGAATCTTTTGGATTTGCTTGGGAGTTAGGATATCTCTTGCACCTACCTTTCCCCTTCAACCTTCTCTTCATTTCTTAATATAGAGGAAAGGAGTGTTGAAATGAATATTTTAACAAATGTTTAATCAAATAGTCTAACAAATAGTCTAATCATGCATTGATCATGTGAATAGATAACTAAAATTAGATAGTTGGTAATCAATGAGTGAATTGCACTTGAGTTAAAATTGACTCCTTTGATCATGCAAGAGTTTAAGTAACCATCAGTGGTCTGGTCAACCATTGGCAGTTGAGGTTGACCACTGGTGGTCGAGGGAACATAGTCAAAATTGGCTAATTTACCAATGAATAGTAGTTAATTCCCTAAAAAATGTTTTGAGGTTAATAATGGGAGAATTAGTAAATAATCTAACCTAAAGGGGGCCAAGGGGTGGTTTAAATGTTAATGAAACATCTAGATCCATAGTGTATGGTTTTCTATTGTCTACACATGTTTTTATTTTTATTTATCTTACATGAGCTTACTTTTCACTTACATTTATTTATTCAAATTTTCTTGCATTGATATTTCAATTTTCATTCATGTTTTACATACTTCCCAATGTGATTTAGTATGTTCTACATTCCTTTTTGCCATTTATGTTTTACATTCTTTCCAATGTGATTTATCATATTTGCCAATCATTTGTCATTCATTTTCCATCATTTGTCATTATTTTTCCATCCTTTTGTCACTAGTTTTCCTTAAATATTATAACCTTTCCTTACCAATCCAAATTTTCCAATTTTATTAAAACTCTATGTCTCTACTAACCACTATATGCCTGTCTTCCAAAAAATTCAATTTTTGGCTCTCTTTTTGCACTAACTTCTACAGGTTCACCTAGTGTTCTTCACATTGGATACCTTCACTTCTCTTATAATCTACTTCTTTATATATATCACTAAGGTAAGTAGAGTTATGTGTTTTTTAATTATAGCCTTTCATTTATCTTATTTTTCTACTTATTTCACTTTAATTAGAATCAATGTTATGTGTTATCATGTTCTATTTCCTGAAGCACCATCCCATCTTACACTCATGTGACACGTGATGAGATTTGAGTGGGGCATATGTATACACATAATATTTTTAAACTTTTATTTATTACTGACACTTTTTATCTTATAGGAACCCATCGAGTCTCAATCTCCATGAGTTCATGCCTTAAGGGCTATATCAAGAAAGGGGTGGGCAAACCATTGTTGCTTCATAAGATTGTTGTCCCTTTTGCCACATGTTATCTACACACTTATCTCCTAAAACCATTTACCCTAAGCTTATTACTCTCTATTGTACCCATTCTAGAATTTTGATATATTGTATCCTCCTTTTCCTTACCTTAATCCCATTTTGCTAGTCGGCTATATAGGGTCGACTAGGTTGACCATGTATAGTTTCAAGTTATTTTCACTTAGGAGTTATTTTGACCTTTGGCCAACCTATCTCATGACCTAGTGAATTATTGTCAGAATTATATTGGGTTGACCCTGTCAACTGACATTTTTGGAAGGATTTAGGGTAAGATCTTCCTATATATACAAGTTCATTTCCCATCATTTGATAATAAAGAAGTGAATAAGAAGTAATTTTGAATGAACATCTACTTATTGACCATTTTAATTAAGAAGTAAAGCTTAGGGTTCCATAATTTCTTTGGAGATATGGATCTTGTCTTGTGGATATATCTTTTAGATGTATTGATAGATTATGTATCCTATATTTCACTTGTCTTTATTATCCTTACATACCACAGTAATTTATTGTGAAACACCTTGGCCAAGGGAGAGATTTAGGCTCAGTGGGTTCATCTTCAAGGTATGTATTCCTAAATTTATTTCTCATTTATAAGAGTAGATAGATAATGTAGTTGTGCTTCTCATCTATGCATTAGAATTATATATACATTGACATGAGTAAATGTCTTTTATGCATGTTTAGTTTTTGTTTTTATTTCTAATCCCCACTCTATGCCACAAGCTTTGGTGAGAACTAGATTAGATTTACTATTTTTATTAGCATAGGTGAAATATTAAAACCTAAGACCCCCTTAGGGTTATTACATGATTGTGTTATACTATAAGCCTTGAAACCCTCCTTAACATAGTGTATTATGATAAGTGACCCCCTAATCAGGTATAGTAGATCCCCATATTGGTCATGCTCCCACTTAACAAATGTATTCCCAATTGAAAGTGTAAGTATGATCTATTTCCTTTGAGCTAGGATTTATTTATAGACATGATGAATTTTTAATTGTATACACTATCTACTAAAATAGAGGAATAAAATTAGAGATACTTACCTTGAATATGAACCTATCAAGACTCAATTCCTCCTTTGGCCAAAGGTGCTTCATAAGAGGTTGTTATGGTTTGTAATTATCAATAAGAAAGGCCAAAGCACCCAAGATAATATTATTATCCAAGTGTAAATCCTAATCTATAACTCCTCAAGTAGAATGGCAGAAGAGCATATTGTAAAGAAGTGCAAATGAATAATTAACTATGTTATCTAAGAAATGATGAAATGAATGTGTATATATAGTTGAATCTAACCCTAAACCTTTCTAAAAGTTTAATAAATAGGGTAGGCCTAATAGACTATGTATCTCTATTGATAAAAATAAATTAGGTCTTGGTCTATGTTGATTAGGCACTGAACTAGACCCTTAATATGATTTATCAATTTGAGTGTAAGCCAATATTATAATGTAAACCATCAAAAAGGCTTTTAGGCTTAGGAAGGGGATAATGAAGTCGATAAATGCTTATAAGAGTGTAAAAGAGAGGATATAGGGCTTAGGGAAGTGTCTAGGAGAAGGTTATATTAATATCAAGTAATGGTATAGGGGATAACAATCTTGTGAAGCACCAATGGTTTGCCCACCCTTTTCCTAATGCAGCCTTTAAGGCATGCACTCAGAGAGATTGAGACTTGAATTGTATGATAAAGAATAAATAATTGATAAAGATTGAAAATACTATGTGTATACATATGCCCCACTCAAATCTCATCACATGTCACTCAAGTGCAACATGGGATGGTCCTTCAAGAAAAGAACATAGTAACACACAACACTGAAGTTAAATAACTTGTATTTTAAAGCATAAAATAACTAAAAGTAAATGACTAAAAGGAAAATAACTAAAAATAAAATTAATGTATGCATACCTTGAATTGCCTTTATCATTAGATGGTTGTTTGTTATGTTTACATTTTTTATCATAGAGGGTGTAGAAACTGCTTTGAACAAACCCAAGGATACAAAACTAAAGATCAAAAATAAATAAACACATGAAATCCAAGATAACTGACATAGTGTAGATGAGACAAACTTGGAAATTTGGTAAGTTAGTTTAACAAATGCTAGGATGGGACCAAATGACCAAGTCAAAATTTTGGAGTAAACTGGGTAACTAAAAAGCTAAGGCTACTAAATGACTACAAGACTCAAACAAGTAAACCTTGAGTAAGAAAGACAAATCAACCAAGTAAAACCAAGGATATATGTCAAAAATGGTAATCAAACTGTAGACACCAAAAATGTGTCTGCACCTTGGTCATCTTTCGTCTTCCCCCCTTGTCCCCTGTTGACCCATATCCTAACCCTTGTCCTAGCCCCCTCCATTTACCAAATTAAAATAATTAAATATTTGGCCCCTTTCCACCTCACCCTTGCCACCTTGGATCCCCTCCTTAGATCCCCCCACCTCTCTCCAAGGTTTTATTGCCCAAATCTCCCCTTTATCCTTCCTCCCGTGTCTATTTATGTCTTCCTTGACCGTTTTCCCATGACCCCTTGACCCGGCAGCGTGCAAGAACGGACAGAGGCTAATTTTAGCCTCTGTGCCCATTCTGCCCCCACTGACGTCAGTCATTATTCACCCGACATCAGCGGTTCTGCCGGCATCAGCACACTTCAAAATGGTTTTCTGCAACCATTCTACTCCCCCCGCGAATAGAAAACTCTTGACACTTTGGCATTCGCATTCTCCTTTCTCTCCACCTCGTACAGCAATAGCAGCAAGTACAGGCACTCTACATCAGTCATTTCTTCTTGCAACAGGTCCTCCACGGCTCCAACAATGGGCTCCTCCATTCTTCAATCAGCAAGCAAGAGGTAAGCAATTTCATTGTTTCATTTCATTATTTCATTTGATTTCAGTTACCTATTCTATCCACTGTCTACCACTTGCCCTGTCCTTCCCTTGAGAGGCTGAAAAGCCTTCTCAGACCCTGTCTCCCGTCCATCTTACTTTTGCCCTATCACCCTTTCAGTCTAGTCCCAGATAACATTCTCAACCCCTCAGACCCAAGACAAGTCCCTCCCACCTCTAAGCAATCCCTCAGACCTCTAAACAAACCTCCCTGACCCTCAAACAAGACCACAGTCCATTCTGCGCATACATAGACCCTATCCACAATCCTAAAACCTAGCCCGACCCATCCCTGACTACTGCCATGACCGACCTCGGCCGGTACCCATACTAACATCGGCATTATAACCGACATCGATGACCTTCCTGACTGACGTCAGCAATACCACCGACGTCGGCGACTGTGCAAAGGCAGATAGCTTCTAATAGGTACGCATTTGTCTTAAGTTCTTTCTTTTTATTTTCCATCATTTATCACTTTCTATTTCTGATCAGCATTCTATTTTTAACAGTGGACTGACATCCTCCAAGAAGCCTTTGCGCTTCTAGGACCAAGCTCTTGCTTGGCAGTCCACCCTTTTGTCATCTAACATTTTTCGTGTTTAATGTCTTTCTCTTTCAGGTGTCATTCCTCCACAGCCAAAGAGGAGTTCTCACAACGTCTAAATTTTGGTGCACACGTCTATAATCTGGGTACGTACAAACCCTCATCCATTTTCTTTTAGTTTCTCATTTCTCTATCTTTTGAATGTAGAAAGCGATTTAGCGTAGAAACATTATGGCACACCCGGTGGGACCTTAGGTCCTTCCTTGGGTTCCTTTTCTTTTCATTCATATAGGGTGCATTAGGATCCTCCCTTTTCACCTCTTTCTTCTCTTCTAAATGACATCATAAGTAGGGATAAAAAGAACTTTTCTTTTCTTTTCTTGCAATCTTAGACTAGTCAAAAATCATATTCCTCAAACCCTTTCTCAACTTGTTTTTCATCCAAACTTAACATTTTGACTTGGGGCTTAAAACACTTTGCATTCCATTTCTGCTTGTGCTTGCATTAGTCCACACTTAGTAATTAACAAACGCATATTGAATTAATCATAGATCACTTGATGTTACACAACCTAAACCACTTGCACTAAATCTAAACATCAAACTTACTTGAGATAAGGCCCGACTGGGATTTCATCCCCTAGCGGATACCTTACCCGTCCCGGTGATCCTACTTGGATTTCATCACCAAGGGGAAAGCCCACTCTGTTCTCTGGCAGAGTCTAAACTCTAGGGAAAGTATATTTTGGCTAAGCGAGACCAGTTTATCACTGGGCTCATGAAGTGAGGGGAGCTTGCTCCTTAGCACCAGGCCATGTACGGAACCTAACCCAGACTTCTTGAGCGCCTAAACAAAACCTGAAACCATCCATAGACTACCTCTCCTAAGACTTGACTCAAAAGCCAATCTTCCTACACACACTTCTAAGGCATAAGCCAACATGATCTTAATAAATTATTCCTAGGGATTTAACGCTTAGGGCCTGCCTGTCTCCATCTATTTTTTTGTTCCTATATGCTTGTTTGAGATAGTTAGGATGTTTTTCTTCTTCTCTTCTTTCCAAAAACTTTCAAATCCTCTAAGTTTTTGGAAAGCACAGTCACCGACATTGGTTTTACCATCGACGTCGACAAACTTTTCTCTCATCGACATCGGTCACCTGACCAACATCAGCACTTATTTTCCACCGACATCAGTTTTTAAATCGACATCGGTATCTGTCCGTAACTTTTTTCCCAAAATAGCAAGCTAAAAACTGGCTTTCTTGCTGTCCAACATCCATCCTAGTTTTTTGAAACTAAAAAACACAATTTCTAAAACCTAAACCTCCCTTGCCTTCAATTGTTCTGACTCATAGTCAAGTCAAGGCTCTAGTCAACCACATGAGGCATCAACCGCTGCCATCTACTCTATCCATAACCAGTCCCATAATGGAGTTCCACTCAAAGACTGAAAGAACTCCTACTCGCTTGACCCCGCCCCAGACTCCTATTGTCCTAGAAGTGGACCAAGATTTTGCATGATTCTTGGACCTCAACGTCAAAGCCTTGTAGCACTATCTCACACATAGCTGAATGCGAGACTCCTTGGGCAATCTGATTTATGAAATGCTGACCTCTCTTGTTGTGACTATGGCCGTATCGACAGCGTCCATAGTTCAACCTTTAGACACCCAAGCTATCACCTCAACCAATGACCAGACCTTGACCAACCCTCCAGGTGTGGCCTCTCCCTCCATCTTTGGGCCCACTTCCACAGGGGTTTCAGCCCCCTATCAACCTTAGCCCACTCAACCGCTCTCTACTCCCTTCCAGAATCTAGTCGTCTCTATTCTACCTACCCTTGCTCTTATCAACACTAGGATGGCTTCCTATCCATTGGCCCCTATTACCGCAATCCAACCTCTCATGGCAACATCAAGCCTAGTTATGCCTTCTACCCAACCACCCTTAGTCTTCTCTTCTATCCCTATGACTAGTTATCCCTATGTTGCACCCTTACAGGGACAACCAACTACGTCGTATGCCTCCTCTAGCCTCTTTCAATCACCCTACAACCTAGGGGGTGCTCCACCCACCAATCCATTAGCAAATATAATCAAAATTCTGATGGACAAGATATCTAGCCTAGAGACCTCCATTTTTGGCTCACGCAATGCTCTCTCATATGAGCAAATTTGCAATGAGCCCATTCATCCTTCTGTCTTGATCAGGCCATATCCCAGCCAGTGGGAACTTCCTAAGTTTTCTCATTTTCAAAGCAAGGAAGACCCATAACAGCACTTACAGGCATTCAAACATGCCTGTTACCTTATCACCCATGACGATGCATTGCTTGTATGCACATTTACTATGTCCCTCTCTGGTGCTGCGCTTGACCGGTACAGCTCCCTTGCCAGCCATTCCCTCTTCACATTCACACAATTGGCCCAGCTCTTTCTTGATCACTTCTCCATCAACATCACCAAGAAGCTCTCGATTACAGACCTCTATTCTATCCACCAATTTGAGGATGAATCCATAGCTGACTTCGTTGCCTGATGGAGAGGCCTCATCAATCAACTCTCCTTTTTCTTACCCCAGCCTGAACTTATTGAACTTTTCTCCCAGGCCTGTGCCAAGCATATTTCTTCCACCTTGAGGGTTCAGACCTTCCACACCTTTGATGAAGCCTTCACGATGGCCTGCAAACTCGAATTACGTGCCATTGAGGAGAATAAAGTCAAGTAACAAAGTAATAATCCCAACTCTAAGACCAATGACTCCTCTTCTTCTAAACCTTCATCATCCAATCCTAAGTCTAAAGCTTCAACTAATGCTATGGTTGTCAGACCTTCATCCTCTTTGCCTTCAACCAATCAGCCTGAGCCATCCACATCTCAGAGTGCCACCTGCCAATTCCAGCAGAGATATGTACAATGAAAGTATACTCCTCTCAGAGAATCATACGCGTCTATGCTGGAAAAACTTGTTAGGCAGGGGGTTCTCAATCTCCCCCAGACCCGACCACCTCCACAATTTGATCCCTCATGTGCCATCCCTGCGTGGTATAGGGAAAATGACTTCTACAACTACCACCATGTTAAAGGACATTACACAGGAAACTACAAAACCCTTAAAAACATAATCCAAGACATGCTTGAAAAGGGTGACCTTGTCCTAGACAATCCCAATGCACCACCTAATCAGGGCATCAATATCTTCAAGTAACCATTCCCCAATCATCCCCCAACTCAAAACAATGTCCAGACCTTGATTGATAACACTCATGAACACAACATTCGAACAGTCAATACGGTCTCACCCTTCATCCCCAACCAACCTCAAGAGGTGAGTCCATCTATCAGTCCATCACATGTGGATGAGCCTCCTTTCCCGATTAGTTCTCTGTCAACCTCTCTCATTTTGGAGGACACTTAGACCTTACCGGCACCACCGGTCTCACCATCCTCCTTCTTGCTACCTATGGAGGACCCGACCCTTCCTACTCCTCGACCGCAAGTGGAGGGCACCATCATCCCTGCCCTTTACCCACTCGAGGAGCCTCATTCTTTGGTTTCTTCTCCACCCAAGGAAGAACCTGCCTCTCCTTCATCTCTAATCACGGATGAACCTATCACGACTTCACAATGCCTTGGGATCGAGACTGCTACCCCCATCTCATCTTCGGCCTCGCAACCATCAACATCTTCTCAAGAACTCAAATCTCATCCAACATCTTCTCAGCCATTTTCCCAATTAGTGGAGAAAATCAGACTTCTCCCTTCAAGGAAAGCGACGCATCAGGTATTATGGGAGCATCTTAAAGCTCTTCAGCATACCCATGCCCTCTCGTCTCATGCTGCCAATCCTCCCAAGGTAGAATCTCCTCAAACTCTCAACAAAGACCAGACTCCCTCTTCTAAACCTCAACTGACCCCATTAAAACCAAAACCCACATCTGCCCCATCTAAACCTATCAAGTCACTTGGCATTCACCCTGTCTCTACCCTCACTCACCCGCAAGTGAAGGTGGACTTAGACCAGACATCAACCAATAGTAGTCTTACAATCAAGTCGAAGAAGACTGCCAGACCACAGAAGTGAATGCCTCCTCCCCCGTCACCATTACCTTCTATTTTGGGCCCCCATCCTTCGACCCTGACCAGAGTCCTTCCCACTCCAACCTCTAATCAAAACCAATTGCCTCCTTTACTTCCTTTACCTGCCTTCGGCCTACCCTCTCCTAAAAAGGCAATACCTCTCATGAAGAAAGTGCCATCTACGCCTGTCACCGCACCATCAACCCACAAGGTGGTATGAAAACCTCCTCCAACTCCACCTAAGCAAAAGTCACCAACATCACACACATCAACTAGCACAGACCCTTTAGTGGGCTCATACTCGTTGATATTGCACCGACTCTTGCAAACTTTTAGCATAACCCTTCCACCCATCAAGCCCTTCCAACCTCTCAGGTCTAAGCCCTCCTAGTTCAATGATATGAAGATTTGTTTATACCATCATATGCCAGGACACGATACCGAGACTTGCTTTGCCCTCAAGGCCATTATTTACTGCTATATGGAGAAGGACACTCTTCTCCTTGAGGACACTCTTGACCAAACCTCGACACCTTCCCATCCAACCTCTTCAACCACATCAACATCTCACCAGCAGGCCACGACCCCTTCTTCACCTCCTATCTTTGAAATCAATGCTATCCATATAACCACTAGGTCACAAAAGGACAAGGCAAAAGAAAAAGCTACCATTCCTTGGACCTACCCTTTCATCAAGCCACCTCTAGCACCCAAGCCTAAAATTTCTATCCTTGGTGCATCTCAGCCTTCTTCATCTTCCTCTTTAGGGGCGATTCATGACTCCATGTTGAAACAGCTTCACCAGATGCCTGTGAAGATGTCCCTTTATGACCTCATCCAAACGTCACCTCAGCATCGTCAAGCCCTCATCAGAGCCCTACAAGCAGCGGAGGTCCAACCTGAGGACCCCCAACCACTCGCTGCCCTCGTCTACTCTTTAGCCCCTATTGCCTCCATCACATTCAGTGATTTTGAGATTCCCACATGTAACACGAAAGATCAAGATGTCGCCCTCTTCATCACTGCCTATGTTGATCAGACATGAATTAAATGCATTATGATCGACGGAGGCACTAGCATCAACATTATCTCCACCCATGCCTTTGATCAATTGGCTCTTCCCAAGAATTGTGTATCCAAAACTGACATAATCTTGTGCTCCTTTAATGACACTACTGCCACAACCATTGGCACAGTCATCCTTCACATTCGCATTGGCCCATGCACAATCCCAGAGCTCTTCTATATTATTAAAGGATAGTTTCAATATAACATGTTGCTGGGCCAACCCTGGATCCGTGCCATGGCCTGTGTCCCCTCCACTCTACACCATTATGTGAAATTTGAACATGATGGGCAAGTCCACACCATCCCTGCTGACCCTTCACCCTTCAAAACTTGTAACACAACCTACCATCCAAATGATGTTCTTATTCCTATCAAGTCATCAACCCCGGCACCACCTCCATCTGCAAAAGCTTCAACTAGTTTGCAACTGGTGGTCGCCCTCACCCCTCCTCTTCAAGTGATGACCAAAGACCCCATGGAAGACATCTTCCAATGACTTTCTCTAGGGGAATATCGCTTGTTGGCCTTAGACATGTTCCAAACTCCACAAGAGTATGGACACCTTCATCTCAGCCCTACTTACAACCATCGGATCAGGATGGTCATGCCTTATGGTCCTCCTCACCTCTGAACCAACCTTGTCTATGGGGGGCTCAATCAAGCTCCTACTGATGGCAATCCTCTCTCTTCACCCCAACCTTTCACATCAAATTTCTCATTTCTTGGCAACCCCACCTTTGCACACACTTACCTTTACAAGTGTGCATGGAAGGGTTTTGGTTTTGGATGTTATGAGCAGGGCTCCCATCAACCCATCGAGCCGCTCAATGATGACGATGCCAAGAAATGGTATGGCCTGGGATACCACGACCCCACTCAAGCCCCTGCAGACCTTTGTCTTGAGCCAACCATTGACCAATCTCCTCCAAGCTCGCCTGTCTCTCCCCCTTCACCTACGAAGTCGGTGGTTTCCATCCCTCCTAGATTTTTTTTTGCGTAAACACCATCTACCTGGAACCCCTGACCTATCAGCTCGATGGGGTGTCCAGGTCTCTCCCTCTCATTTTTCCTAGCATGATAGAAGATGAGTTGGCAACCATTCACACTGTCCACTATGTTGACGATGACACCATCCTTTCCTACATGGGTGCCGATGACTCTTTCATCTAGCGCTCCCTCCCTTCTGAGACCCAGGTTATGTTAAATGAATCAACCATTGACATCAACCTCCCTTCTTCTGATGTTCCTCACGTCTTGAAGATTGGCCAATCTTTAGACACTCAGGAGCAGCTTGACTATACCCACTTCCTCTCCGACCATAGCAAGGCATTTGCCTAGACTTACAGTGACATGCCTGGCATTAACCCCACCATTGCTACCCATAACATTGTCCTCATGTTGCACTCCTTATCAAAGAGGAGCTTCAGCGCCTTCTTTCTGTCTCTTTTATCCAGCCCATCGATTATCCACAGTGGTTCTCTAACATTGTCCTAGTCACCAAAGCGACTGGGGGGATTTGGATCTGCATGAACTATCATGACCTTAACCTAGCCTATCCCAAGGATGACTTTCCTCTTCCTAACATTGACCAGCTTATTGATCTCATGGCTGGCCATGAGATGCTATCTCTCATGGATGGGTTTTCAGGATACAATTAGATCCTGATTGCACCAAAAGATCAGCACAAGACCACCTTTATCACCCCATGGGGGACTTTCTGAAATGTGTCTTTGGGGTCCTCTCTGGCAAGCTCCTAGGCTTCATCATTTCTTTTCGTGGCATCGAGATAGATCCCGCCAAGATCTGCGCTATCCTAGAGATGCTACCCCTGACCAATCTTAAGTAGCTTTGCAGTCTACAAGGGAAGCTCCAATCCATTCGTCGTTTCATCTCGCAGATTTTTGACCGTTGCCAACCTTTTCATCACCTCCTTAAGAAGGACATCACCTTTAAATGGGATAAGGACTATCAAGAGGCTTTTGAAGCCCTTAAATGCTATCTAGTCTCTCCACCAGTCCTCATTCCACCTAAAGATGACCAACCCTTCTACCTTTATATCTCTGCCACCAACCATTCGTTAGGTGCCATGATCGCACACCGAGATGAGCACCACCATGAGCAAGTGGTCTACTATATTAGCCGAACACTAGTCAACTATGAAACTCGATATACTCATACCAAGAAACTCTATTTGGCATTAGTCTTCACCACTACCAAGCTCTGCCACTATCTTCTCAACCACAGAACCTTCATCATCACTCACACCGACCCTCTCAAATATATGCACTCTAAGCCATATTAGAATCAACGTATGGCTCAGTGGCTCATGCTGCTTGCTAAGTTTGACCTTGAATTCATCTAGCAAAAATCTATCAAGGGGAAAACCATCGTTGACCAACTAGCAGAGTCCCCTCTTCTTGACAATCAACCTTCACAGTGCGAGTTTCCTGACGAATCTATCACCGCGCTTTCCACCGATGACACCATCTATCAAATGACCATGTTATTCAATGGCTCCAAATGTCAACTTGATGGGGGTGCAGGAGTCATTCTCATCCCACTCAAAGGTGAGCCCATGCCTCTATCTTTCAAGCTCAACTTTGATTATACCAATAATATGGCTGAATATGAAGCCTTAATTTTGGGACTTTAAACCGCCCTTTCTCTCAGTATCAAGTCTATCAACATCTTTAGCGACTCACAGCTCGTCATCAATCAAGTCAATGGTTCATACCTCTGCAAAAATGAAGTTTTGCAAAGGTATAAAAACTGTGCTAACCTTCTTCTGGCATCTTTTGACCATTACCTCTTGCAGACTGTTCCTCGATCCATGAATAAGTTTGCTGACACCATCGCTTCTCTTGCTTTGCATATCTCATCTTCATCATCGTCATCTCAACTTTTTGTCACGGTCCATCATGTACCTTTGCCTTCATACATCTCTCCTCACATCAATTATATTAACACTGTCAATTCTAGTCCACAGGATGATTGGTATAAGCAACTTGTGGACTACTTGTCTCTTTTTGTCATTCCTCCCAACTTCTCTAGCAATACGCGGTGAGCTTTCATTAAGCGCACAGCTCGCTATACCATGCTAGGGGGTCTTCTCTATAAGCGAGGTTTTGACGGCCTCTTTCTTTGCTGTCTAACCTCCACTGAAGCCTCTCAAGCCATTAAGCAAGTCCACGATGGGATTTGTGTCAGACACTTCAATGGGAACTCAGTTGCCAAGTGCATCCTTCGCCTGGGCTATTATTGGCCAACCCTTCATCAAGACTGTAGCGACTATGTCTGGCATTACATCAAGTGTTAGCAGCACTCTAACTTGCTTCATCTCCCTAGCCACGCCTTACAAGTCACTCAAAATTTTGAGCCTTTTTCTCAATGGGGCTTAGATCTCATCGGTGAGATTAACCCTCACTCGTCTCTTCATCATCAATCCATCATCACTGCCACTGAGTATTTCACCAAGTGGGTGGAAGCCATTCCTCTCATCTCCACAAAAGCTGACAAAATTGTCGACTTCATCAGCAGCCACATCATCTGTCATTTTGATGTTCCTCACAAAATCATCACCAACAACGGCAAGTCCTTCAAAAATAAGACTATCCAAAAATTATGCGACTCATTTGGCATTAAACTCAACTTCTCTTCGCCTTACTACCCACAATAAAATGGGTAGGCCAAGGCTTCCAACAAAATTCTGACTAAAATTCTCATGAAGGTGGTCAACGAAATAGGAAGGGATTGGCACATTCACATTCCCTTCGCTTTGTGGGCCTACCGCACTAGCATCTGAACCTCTACATGTGCTACTCCTTTCTCTCTCGTGTATGGAACAGAGGTTGTCCTACCTCTCAAAGTACAGATCTCATCTCTTTGCATCTCCCTGCATGACATTCTCTCCAATGATGACTTTCATCAAGATCGCTTAGCTCAACTTCAGCTACTTGATGAGTCTCATCTTGCTGCCCTCAATCACCTCCATGCCTATCAAAATCGCATTAAGCGAGCCTATGACAAAAATCTGTGAGAATGAGATTTCAACATCAGAGATCTCATCCTCAAAGAGAATCAACATGTGACCAATATGGAGCAAAGTAAATGAGGAAAGTTTGCCCCTAATTGGCTTGGACCTTTCATCATCATGCACAAGTATGGGTCAGGGACTTATTGTCTATCTTCTCTCGATGGACGGCTAGAACCTGAGCCTCTTAATGCATTGCATCTGTGACCATTCCACTATTAGTCAGGTACTCGTCCACTTGACATTTAACTTGAGCTCATCCCTTGAGCAATCCATGTCCTCTTAATCCTCAACCTTTTTCACCCTATTTCCCTTAACAAATCCTCTATAACCCTTTTATAAAGTATGGATGCTTTGTCCTAATAAAAGGGAGCCCTTGACCTTCTGCAGTCTTGTCCATGACTCACATTTCTGTCAAAAAAAAAGTCAAGATGTCAAAATATCCAAGGTCACAAAATCAAATCAAAAAGTAGACTGCTCCCTCGAAGGATAGTTGTACTATCATTGTTGTAGCTAATAGACTACTCCCTCGAAGGACAGCTATTCAAAAGCCCTAATATATAAAGCAAAAATATAGACCACTCCCTCAAAGGATGGCTATGACTAAATATTGCTATAAACAGCACTTTCTTAGAAGCTTCCTGCATCGATCAGCTTTGCAACTGACCACCAAACAAAATGACATCTCTTCGCAGACTTCCCACATCGATCAATCTGCAACAACAAAAAAAAAAAAAAAACAGGTCATGGACTTGGCTTATCATTGTCTCAGGGTCTCCTATAAAAAGGGGCAAAGTCATCTCTACTCTTAAAATAGGTTACCCTGTATCGTCCTCTCCTAACACTTACTCAAGGGACTTCGAGCTCACTTTATTGTCAAAGTGATTTGATTACTGCTCTAACACAACCTCTGGTCAATGACATAATGCATGAATGGGGCTCTTAGTTCTAACAACCCCTATCTATGCTATCATTTTGGTCCTTGTCAATGGAAAGATGATTATGCCTTTCACTTATTTTACACTTGGGTCACATTCAATCATTTATCATTTATCAAATCAACTCAACCCTCTTTTTGACCAACCACCTAGCCTATTCACATTGGTTTCTATGGACACCAATACACATGGAAACTGTAGAGCACTCAATTTATGTCCAGCATAAACCATTACTTGCTGGCGCATAAATAGACTCATTTCACCTTTGGCACATGTCCATCACCTAATATGGGCAATTGTTAGGGGTAAAAAACCTTGACTTTTTTCATCATTTCAAGCATGTTCCCTCAGACACATGGATGTGCTAGACCATTCTCATGACTAGACCAATCATCGACCGCTTTATCTCCTTGTTTGAACTACATTGGTCTGAGGCCCTAAGACTGGGGCTATGTAGGCACCACTCAGATACACGACGTTCTTTGAGGTTAGCTCAACCACCCTCGTTTGGTCATCTCTCTGATGGATAAACCCTCTTTCCTCCTTTTGACCATGACCATGACCTCGTCCAAAACCAATCCATGACCTTGACCTCGATCAAGACCAATTCCACCACTTTGACCCTTCCTCCCTTTTAGGGAGAACTACATTGGCATGAGGCCCTTAGGACAAGGGCTATGTAGGCAGCACTCAGTTGACATGGGGTCTTCTGGGGTTAGCTCGGCCATCCTCTTCTTCCTTTCTCTCATCTCATTCTTTTGTCACCTGCCAGTCACATCACAAATAATCACATATTTTCATAATCGTTAACAAAATCAAAACATCAACATCAACATCATTAATCATCATCATATCATCATTTCATTAGCCATCACATTCATCATTATATTAGTCATCATAATCACAAACATAGCATCATAACATCATCATCATACACATCATATTAAAACATGCATCAAATCAAAGTGCCATAAACATTAAACACATCCATAACAACTTCC
The DNA here is from genome assembly GCA_037957365.1 of Torreya grandis. Classification (NCBI taxonomy): domain Eukaryota; kingdom Viridiplantae; phylum Streptophyta; class Pinopsida; order Cupressales; family Taxaceae; genus Torreya; species Torreya grandis. The sequence goes on along the minus strand of JARHVA010003830.1, from coordinate 811,394 downwards.
AATATATTTTGAAGTTTTATATAATCGCACAATCTATGCATCTCTCTCTCTCAAAAGTCAAATACATCTCACATCATCGGTAGGCAGACCAGTATATACATCATGTCAAAACTCTGCCCTCAAGGCTGTGGCTATGGTGGTGGTGGCAGTGGCTGAGAAGACGTTGTATCCTTCCCACCTCTAATCTGTGCCATCTACGTGAACCTGTAGCAGTTGCCCGTGACATAAAACATTGTCGGCTCTACTCTGCCCTCATCTCAGAGTATCGTTGTATCTGAGGGAACCCCCTAATGGCCCTCTCATAATACATGATCTCGTCTAGTGCATCACTGTATCTAACTAGAGATATAGTCTATGGTGGACCCATCCGTCCTACTACCGTGCCCTGTGCTAAACTCTATGGCTGTGAAAACCCTGGCTACACTGACACTGACTGTGTGGGTTGTTGAACTAGCTACTGAGATGGCTACTGCATCAAGCCCTGTCCCCTCAAGCCCTATCCTACCGATGCCTATACCTAGGCTACGGCCAGCTGACCCTGCAACATAGTGACCTATCCTATCAAAGCAGCCACCTGTCCTATCACCCCTGCCAACTACCCCTATAAAACTATGACCTATCCCTATAAAATGGTCACCTGGGCCTGTGTCGCATCCCTCTCTTGCCGCGCTATGTCTCTCTCCTCACAGGCTACATCTCGCTCCCTGGTGATAACCTATAAATCTGGCTGTGGCCCTGCCTGAACTCCTATGTACTGCCTTGCCCACCATGCTATGTAGGCCTCTGTATAACTGGGGTCAGCCATCCCAAGTCATACCGATAACTCCTCAAAATATGGCTCATCTGTCTCCTCTGGCATTGGGAGTGGCACCTCAGTATCATCCCACCTGTATTATAGGAATGCGGGTGGTACATCCTATAGCAGCCCGTACTGGCACCGCACTCTCTCCACGAGCACCCTCTCGAGCTCGCCAGCTCACCTGCCCCTGACCCATCTCAGGCTCTGTACTCTAACAAGCTGCTCTCCCTAGTCTCTAAATGTGGGATACCCCAAGTATGGTCTCCAAATGATATCTACTGAGATCAGTACCCCTCTATAATGGTCAATATCTCTGACCACTCTATCCACTCGCGTCTATGCCATCACCTCGTGCCATCATCTGAATCCAACCCTGAAGCCAGCCTGGATAGCCACTGGGAGGCTGAGAGGTCATGTCACCACGATGTGCTCATACACCCAGCAATGCAGAAGGTGGCCCACGCACAAGCTATACCGCCACCACCGGCTAATGCCCCACAGCTCCCTATAGACCTGGGCCAAAAAGACTGGTGCCCAGGCAAACACTATCTACTGCTTAATCATGTCTATCAAAACTCCAGTCATGGCAACTGGAAACCTGCCTCCCTCTACATCTGGCAGTGCATAGACTGTGACCCCAATCATCATCAGGATAGCCAACCGATGTGCGCCCTCATCTGCCACATACAGAGGCTCATAGGCAAAACTCACTGAATGGTAGCTCATCTCAACAACATGCTCCCCAAATAGCGTGACCATGTGTATGTCGTGCACCTCTCTCGAGCATGCATAAATGTCTGCTCTATGTACCGGTAGCCATAAAATTTGGTACACATCCTTGACCATCACCGTCATCTCCCCTGTCGGTAAGTGGAAGGTGTTGGTGGAATGATTCCATTGCTCGATCAAAACCACCATCAGGCTCACGTCCCTCACCACCTGACAGTATTATTGCAGCCCACCTAGTCCCACTACACTCATCTGTGCTCACTCCTCCCCGATAATGCCCTGGTGCATCCGTGTCAGCAAAGTTAGGAGGTGATCCCACAGCATCAGATTCTGCCTCACCTGCAAACCAAACCCAAGTCAATCTCATGCCTACTCTTCTTATTTGACCAATTATTTTGACCATCTATGCCTATCCCGACACTCAAGAAACCCTTGGGGTAACTTTAACCCTTTGACTTGACAATTTTCACTACCCTTGACCAGGCAGCCACCAACATCGGTTAGCAAGCCAGTGACGACACTCACATAATCGACGTCGGTCATTTAGTGATTGACGTCGGCAAGTCAGTGACCGACGTCGGTCGATGGTTGGCCAACACTGGCGAACCCACCAATGTTAGTGACTGGTTCAGCCTAAGGGCCAAACGGGGTGAGCCCTAAAAATTAGGGCTTCCCCTTTAACCACCCTTTCACCCCCCCAAAACCCTCTAAATCACTCCTAATTTCTCCTAGACCTATCCCCCACCTTCCTAGCTACCCTCCCCCCTCAATTTCTACCTAAAACAACTAAAATTTCAAAAACTAAATCCAAAACAAATAGGGTTCAGGACCCTCCTACCTCATCCCAGCATCGCTGACAGGGTGGCACAATGGGTGCCACTGGTGGTGGACCTCCTGTGGGTCCTCTACTCCCCTCTACCATCTCTGCTATGTCTCTCTACCCTCATGCTTCCCCTGGCCCACAAATGCCTCTGCAGCCTCTAATCACTCTCCAACTCGCTCCCTCTCTTCACCAATGCCTATCTGCCACCTCACTGCTTCTCTAGTCAACTCTAGGTCACTTTCACTTACTTGGCTCTAGAGCTCTTTTCCCTCAGTCAACAAATAGCAAATGACTTTTGGTGGGCCACCAATCTAGTTTTGTCAAATTTGGCAGGCCACCAACGTCGGTAATGGCATGCCCTAGTCTGCTAACATCAGCCTATTTCTACTGACGTCGATCCATTTTGGGAACTGACATCGGTTTTATCACCAGCGTCGGTGGACCTCCATCCTTTTTTTCATCACCTTTCCCTACAATCACACCCCCGATCAGCCAGTTCTCTAGCCCAAGTTATCTTTACCCCCTGGGGCACCCTAGAGACCACATTTGCCCCCACCCACATCGAACACCCGACCTTGGCGATCATGACCATCTCCTCTGACCATGACCGCTTCTAAGACAAACATTGCCTTGGTTGTTTTTGCATGTCTGCTACCTCACGAATGGTTAGCAACATTGTGCACAGCCCATATTTTTGACCCTCACAAGTATAGGATCACAAGCCGATTGATCCCCACTACTTGTGACATTTTCATGTTTTTGGGAGCACTTCCTATGCCTGGGATACCTAAAACATGACGACCAATTGGAGCTTTAGCTTAGATTGAATAACCCAATCAGTAGATGACTAAATGCTGGGACTTGATTATCTCCATTTAGGCACTCCTCGACCTTCGACATGCGACAATCTGACCTAACCATCTCGTGAAGTGGTATACGCGCAATCACCACTATTGTAGCATTCACACTCACCCCCTCTCTATCCATCTCTCTGTCAAATCAACACTCAATCTCAGGTTCCCTTCTCCTGACTCTCACTTTGAGGGGGGAACACTTCATCCCATACCTAGGGCAACCAACTCCTATTTTTGTCTTGCAGTTCGTCAAGAACAACCAATAAGACAAAAAGGGGCAAATGTAGACACCGAAAATGTGTCTGCACCTTGGTCATCTTCATCCTCCCCCCTTGTCCCCCGTTGACCCATATCCTAACCCTTGTCCTAGCCCCCTCCATTTACCAAATTAAAATAATTAAATATTTGGCCCCTTTCCACCTCACCCTTGCCACCTTGGATCCCCTCCTTGGATCCCCCCACCTCTCTCCTAGCTTTTATTGCCCAAATCTCCCCTTTATCCTTCTTCCCGTGTCCATTTATGTCTTCCTCAACCATTTTCCCATGACCCCTTGACCCAGCAGCGTGCAAGAATGGACAGAGGCTAATTTTAGCCTCTGTGCCCATTCTGCCCCCACCGACGTCGGTCATTATTCGCCCAACATCGACGGTTCTACCGATGTCGACACACTTCAAAATGGTTTTTTGCAACCATTTTGCTCCCCCCACGAATAGAACACTCTTGACGCTTTGGCATTTGCATTCTCCTTTCTCTCTACCTCGTATAGCAATAGCAGTAAGTACAGGCACTCTACATCAGTCATTTCTTCTTGTAATAGGTCCTCCACAGCTCCAACAATGGGCTCCTCCATTATTTAATCAACAAGAAGGAGGTAAGCAATTTCATTGTTTCATTTCATTATTTCATTTGATTTCAGTTACCTATTCTATCCACTATCTACCACTTGCCCTGTCTTTCCCCTGAGAGGCTGAAAAGCCTTCTCAGACCCTGTCTCCCATCCATCTTCCTTTTGCCCTGTCACCCTTTCAGTCGAGTCCCAGACAACATTATCAGCCCCTCAAACCTAAGACAAGTCCCTCAGACCTCCAAGCAATCCCTCAGACCTCTAAATAGACCTCCCTGACCCTCAGACAAGACCACAGTCCATTCTGTGCGTCCATAGACCCTGTCCACAATCCTGAAACCTAGCCCGACCCGTCCCTGACTACTACCCCGACCAACCTTAGCCGGTACCCATACCGACGTCAGCATCATAACCGACGTCGGTGACCTTCCTGACTGACGCCAGCAATACCACCAACATCGATGACTATATAAAGGTAGATAGCTTCTAAACAGGTATGCATTTGTCTTAAGTTCTTTCTTTTTGTTTTCCATCATTTATCACTTTCTATTACTAATCAGCATTCTATTTTTAATAGTGGACTAACATCCTCCAAGAAGCCTTTGTGCTTCTAGGACCAAGCTCTTGCTTGGCAGTCCACCCTTTTGTCATCTAACATTTTTTGTGTTTAGTGTCTTTCTCTTTCAGGTGTCATTCCTCCACAGCCAAAGAGGAGTTCTCACAACATCTGAATTCTGGTGTGCACATCTACAATCTGAGTATGTACAAACCCTCATCCATTTTCTTTTAGTTTCTCATTTCTCTATCTTTTGAATGTAGAAAGTGATTTAGCATAGAAACACAAACATTAATATTAAATAAATAACAATCCTTAAATAAATATGGGAAAACAAATGGCAAAACAACATTGATGAGTGAGTAGTAACAATCCTTATTTAATCATCAATGGAAAAAGTGCATGAAAGGAAAAACAACATTGGTGAATGAGAAGTAATAAGCCGACATCACTTAACAATGTAAAAATTACATGAAAAGTAAAAATGGATGTAGTTGTTTGAAAAAAGGAGGGTAGAATAATGTAAAATGGTAAAATAAACCAAGGTAATGCTATAAATGTAAATCAAATGGTGGAAATAAAATAATCCATAGACACTCAATCATATTGTTTTATTCTGAGGATAGATAAAACTAAAAATAAATTAGTACTATCATGTTTTTAAGATGTGAAGAAAAGTAAATATATAAGTGGGAAAATAGATTTCTAATCATATTTGTCTATCAAGGGGGGAATGAAATGAGTGGAGGGGAAAATAAATGAAAAATCAAGGTAGAGAAACTCCTTATCAAATTTAAGACACATAAATTAGGTTTATCAAAACAAGATAAATTTCAACATTAAGGGCTCTTAATAACTTCTCCTAACCACACAAATCTTAGTTCCATACACAAAGTATGAATATCATCCCATGAAGGCTATATGCATGAAAATAAAAATGGACCTACCGTACCACAATGTGTTCCCCATTCCTCAGGACCCCTTATAGAGCCACTAGTCTATTGTGAAGATTGGGTAATTAAATGAAAAATTAGGTAGAACCATAGATTATTTTGAATTTTCCTATCCTTATCTACTAGCCTACCATACCCCAATGGACCTCATCTTTATCCTAAGGCCAAATGTGGAGTTTGAGCTTTGATTAGAGATAGGAGATGTGTTATGAATCACATCTTTTGGTGAGATTTTGACTTTTGACTTTGTGTGTTTCTTTTTGATCATTTCCTTTTGTTTCAAATGATTTATCTTTTAACTTTTTATGGATTTTTTATTCCTCTTCCTTATGGATTTGGATAACCAAACGTGGGTGTTAAAGATTACTATCATTTAAAAACTTTTGACTTGGTTGATAGGAAGGAGAATTTAGAGAGCATGGAATCTAATATTCTTATTAATTCAAGTGAAATAAAAGTGTTATCTTGACTTTAAACTTGGTTTATATAAATTGGATTGAAAGGAAAGGAAATCAAGAGGAATAAAACATGAAATAATTTGAACTACTTCAAATCATAAAAATTAAGACAAAGGTGGAAAAGGGATACAATGATAGGTAAGTGTGATTCCTTATCATAAAAATGTTGGAAGTGTAGGGAAACATGCTAACATAGTTTATTGAGAAAATTTGATCTACAAGAGAAGCAAAAGCTAAAGTTGAGAACAAGGGTTATAGAATTGTAACCATTACTTGACATTCTATCAAAATAATACTAAATTAATTAAAGTTGGTGATTTTATGAGGAATGCCTGGTCTTATCCATGGTCATAAACTAAAACTCATTAAATAGAAACCCAAGCAGGTACAAAAGGCATGTGAAAATAAAAAATGAAAAAGATGGTATTTGTGAGGAAGGCTTGGTCCTATCCATGGTCTTACACTACAACTCACAAAATAAAAAACCAAGGGATGGAAAAATCATTGGAAAGTAACAAGCTAATAAAATGAATTCATTAAGAAGATTGGGTCATATTCATGGTTTTATAATTCAACTCATGAGAAAAAAGAAACCAAAGGACCAAAAGAAATAACTAAGGTTTGTGGAAAAAGAAATTACTATAGGGGGTGAGACCCATGTAGATATCCTAAAAAAAGTGTTAGTAGGATAGCATATAGAAATCATGATTAGAAGAGAAAAATCTAAGAAAAATACTTTATCAATAACTATGCATTAGTGGGCGCTTTGAAAATACGGCCTTCAATAGTTTGGAGGTGATAGGTGCTAGGACCAAGTATGTCTTTTACTAAATAAGGGCCCTACCATTTTTGGGTGTATTTTTTTATTTATCATGGGTATATTCTAATTTAAGGATGATATAAAAAAAATTTAATTTTCATACTTTAACACTTTTGTTATATTGTTTGGAAAAATGAGCCTTGTATTGGCAATTGTGTTGTAGAGTGAATAAATGGTGTTCATCAATAAGATCAAGAGCATGAAGGCAAGCTTCATGTAATTCATCATCAGGTATGATACCATGAAGATATATACAAAGAGATTAAATCTTAACTTATAATGGGAGGATAGATTAGGAACCATATACTAGCAAAACTAGTGTTTCCCTAGTGGCAGTGTGTACGTTACTATGATAGACTAAATGAAGATGCCAATATTTTCAAGTTTCATGGATTGTATTTTGGATAATTTTATTTAGAATTTTTTTAGTAGCCTCAGCTTGGTCATTTTATTGTGGATGATAGGGTGTGTAAAATTTTTGAGAGATTTTGAATTTAGCACAATGTTGTTTCAAATATTTATTTTTGAAATTACCATCATTATTGAAAATGATAGTATGGGAACTCTAAAATTACAAATGATTTGATTTAGGATGAATTTAGAAATGGTGGTTCAAATGGCATTGATGAAAGGCATGGCTTTGACCCATTTGGTAAAATATATGATAGTTATGATGATAAAGACATGCCCATCCTATGATTTAGGTAGTTTTCTTATGAGATCTAATCCCCACATTAAGAAATTCCAAGGAGATTCCATAGTTTGGAGCTTGGATGGTGGAGAATGAATTAGATCATCATGAAATTGGTGAGGACTAAACTCTTTATCAAACTTGATAGCATCCTTTTCAAGAGTAGGCTAGAATTATCCCATATGTAAGCATTTGTGTGTTGTAGCATGTTTGCTATAGTGACCACCACAAATTTCCCTGTGTCCTTATTCAAAGAGAGGAGGAACCTCTTATTTCATTACACAATTATGGTACTTTCAGAATTATGATAATAAAGTATGTTATAATGAAAGACATATTTGAAATCTTATTTGTTAATTTGAGTCTTTTCATAGGAATAAACATTTGGAAAATAGGTTTGATGCTCAAGGAATTAGATGATGTCTTTATACCATAGTCTCTATTGAATGATGATAGCCTCAATATGGTAGATAAGTGAATCTTGTGTTGGAATGGAATATGGGGATTTTATTATTTAAATAAGAAAGGTAGAATCAGTGAGAACTTGGTGAAGATAAAATAAGGATGTTAAATAAGTAAGTGAATCAATAATAGAAGTTTGATCTCTAAGGATGGGCTCGATAATAAAAGAAGCAAATTCTTTGCAAGAGTAGTGTTTATTTGATGATAATAAATAATATTTTTACTTTTACATTGATAATAAACATTAACATGTTGGAAAATGAGTTGGGAGTCACCCAAAGCATGCAAATATGTAATGTCTAAGTCAAGTGTCATTCTCATCCCTAGGATTAATGCTTTGTATTCCTCCATGTTATTAGTAACATCAAATGTAAGGTGAAATGACAAAGGAATAATTTTACCATGAGGATTGGTGAGTATAAAACCTTCCCCACCTCTTTTAATGAATTTGGTGCCATCAAAATGAAGGTTCTAAGAGTCTTCATGTAAATCAACGTTGATTTTAAGAAGTTCTTAGATGACTACTTTAGATTTAGTAGTATTGGGGAATATAGAGGACTATTCTTAATTAATTGCTTCAATATCAATAGTGAAATTATGGAATTAATCTTAAAGAGATATATCTTGATTAAGACCTTTAATATAGAGGATATTATTATTGGGGAAACTATCTTGAAGGTGATTGGTAGGATGTATGGGAACTATTGTGGGTTGATCAGAAATGATTTATCCTTTAATATATTTTTACATAATAATGTGGAGATAAAATTCCATTATAAGGACAATCCACTTACCAATTATATCTCCAAGGAGAAAGGTTTTAGAGAAAAAGTGATGGAGTGGTTCAGAATGCATGATAACATAATTTATTTGATAAAGCATATAATGAAGGAGCCTTTCATCTTCAAAATAGATAGTGAGGCAATCATGTTCTACTTTGGTATAGTTTTTTTCATAATCAATGAGACCTCAACTTATATAATAGATGGCATACTCTCTCCCGATATCATATTATTAGGAAAGCATTGCCCTAACTGATATGGGTATGGAATAAGTGTAAAAGATTAAAGCATAGTAGAGGGTAGACAAAGGGTGGGTAGATGAAGCAAAGATTGTTTCATATTGTCAAATGCTCTCTAATAAGAATTAATCTATTCAAGATCATTGCCTTTTTTTTAAATATAATTAACAAAATAGATGTGTTAATCCATTTTGGGTACAAATCATCTTATTTCCCAAAGCTTTCCAAGGTAAGTATGAATATTTGGAATGGAACAAGGAATGGGTATGTTGAAAATAACATTGATCTTAGTAGGATCAAGATAAATACCATGAATAGATACTAATAACCATATTAATTTACCATATGTGACTCCAAAGACACATTTTTAGGGGTTTAATCTAACTTTATATTTGATGAGTTGATTGAATATGATAGCAAGATTAGAAATATGAGTTTTTCAGCTTTTAGATTTGGTAATGAGATCATCTACATATGTTTCCACAATATTATGGATAAGGTCATGGAAAATGTGGGTCATATCCTACTGGTAAGTATCTCCAACATTCTTAAGGCTGAAGGGTATTTTAATGTAGCAATAGGTGCCCCATTCCATGGTGAAAGTTGTCTTATGTTGATATTCAAGGGAAATTTGAATTTGATTATAGCTCAAAAAACCATCCATGAGCGATAAAATTTGATAGGTAGTAGTGGAATCGATGATGGAATCTATGGAAGGTAATGGTAATTTTTCCTTGGGACAAGCAAGATTGAGGTTATGAAAATCAATACAAATATGAATAACCATGGTGAATTTTTTTTGAATAGGGATAATGTTTGAGACCCATTTAGAATAGTCCATAGGTTTGATAAATTTTTCATATAAAATTTTAATGATTTCTTTATGGCATAAATTAGAAACTTTAAGGGGAAATTTTTGTTTTTTTTTTTTAACAAGTTTGGCATCAAGATAGGTGATGATATTATGCACCACTATACTAGGATCAATGGCGGGCATGTCCTCATATGAACAAGCAAAGGTATCATGAGATTTATCAAATAATAAACTAAAGTTATCATATTTAGTTGGTGTAAGTTCTCTAAAGACTGTTATAGGTCAAGGGCATGAAGGGGTGCCTTATTCAATTTTTGTAAGCATATCATTTCCATCTTTAAAATGATATGGTGCATTAGGCATAGAAGAAATGGTATTTGTTTTAGGATAAATGTTAGTGATGAAGTTTTTAAAATGGAGATATTTAAGCTTGAAAATCCCAAGTTTATGATATTACCAAAAAAGTTGAGATTCTCAGGCATGGATTAATTCAAGAATGGCTTCATCATTAAGGAAAGTAGTAAGAGGGCCATAATAGTCCACATCTACTTTGATATCGATGATTTTTTTATCATGGTGGTCATACTAAGAATGTATCTAGCGTACATTTTTGAGGTTGATCTCAGAGCAGGTGGAACAGTAAAGGAAGGTTGATTAGATTTAATTATTTTATCATTAGTATTATTAATGGGGAGAGGATCGGATAAAATAACTAGTACAGTAAAAAATGTTGTAATTTTTAGATGTATAGGGGGTAAGATTTGTTCCACCACCCAATGGGTATCAAAAAGTGGATAACTAGTAGGAAGTATATGACCTTTAGGTGATAACTCTAAATCTATGTAAATGGTATGAACATCATAGTTGAAATCTTATATTTGTGCTAAATTTTTCTAATAATGTCAAGCATCTAAGTCTTGTGATTGAGCTTGGGCCATGATATAGTTATCATCGTAAGTTACAAAAATGGCACACGCTTGTAATTTAAGAATAACTTCAAAAGGGAATATGCCTAAATCATTGAATTTACATGGATATATGATTAAAGGATCTTGAAATAATTTATCCACTCTATAATCATTACACATGAAGTCATCTTCTTTATAATTTGCTTAATGGGTATTGCATGGAGGAGGGAAATTGGTGATCTCATTAATGAGAGGGATGGTATGATCATGAGGTAATAAGGATGAAGGTAGCCACTCTAATATGTAAGGAGGTATCTTAGTAGTGTTGCACATATTTTACAAGTCATTAGGCTCATCATCAGAATCAATAACAATGATATATAAATCTATAATCATATTGATGAATTCAAGTAAAGGGGCACTATTTATCTTTAGAATAGTGGGAATTTGATGTTGAGATTTTGGATTAGGGAGTTATATACTCCATGGATTAGGATTGGCCTCATGTTTATACCTTTTTCCATTATGAAATAACTTGATATATTGGTTGTTAGAAGAGGTGATAGCCCTCATTCAATGAGTCCATGGGCATCCTAGGAGTATATTATAAGACAATGGTAAATTAATGACAATAAGCATAGTTTGTATAGTCTTAGGTCTAATATTAAGATGGATCCAAATACAACCAAGTGGATTTTTATTAATTTTTTCAAATCCATGACATGTCAAATGAGTTTTTTTAAGATGATCCTTATTATATCTAAGTTATTGGATGATCCAAAGAGATGCGACATTAATACCAGACCCTTCGTCTACTAATAATCTGTGAATAAGAGTGGTATTAATGGTTATTTTTATGAAGAGAGGTGGATCATCATTAATCATGTCTTCTTTGAGTAAATCTATAGAGGGTTTCAAAAAAGGATAAATGGATTTAATGTTATGAACTTTGGTTGGTTGAATCTCATGAGAAGGTGGTTCCTCTTGAAAAGGATATGGCTCTTTAATTTCTTGAATTTGTTACATGAGGAACTTACAATTATAAGGAGAGGTATGAACTAGCTCCATGAGAGAAATTTCTCAAGGCATGGAGTTGATTTCTTTTAGGAAGTTATAATGGGTTTTGGAAGAATAAGAACTATCATGAGGCTTAAAAGGTAAAATAGGTTTAGGAGGAAGAAAAGTGGTTAGAGGTTTGGAATGAGGAGATGCTTTCTTGTTGGTTTTCAAAGCTAATTGAGTAATAGTGGTATATTTGAGAAGTTGTTCTTTCAAATATAGTTTCTTAAGTTTGGTTATGAGATATTTGTTGGTTGGTTTACATTAATAATTGATCTTATCCATGTTTACATATTGGTAATTGGTGTAATATTAGTCATAATCAGCATCAATCACATAAATACCCTTTTTTTCTTGTTAAGAGTTAGATGTGGAGAAATATTTTGGGTTGTTATAATATGAATCTTTGGGATCTTATCTCTTTTGATAAATTATAATATAATATTGATGATGGAGTTGAATCATGAATTTGTGATTGAATGAATCACCAAGCATAAAGGAAATAATAAATTTTGTAATCCCTCCACATGTTTCATGAGATTGTCATTTATCAGTGTGGAACCAAAAAAATTGATTAGGATCATACCATTTAGGGGGATTATTAGGGTAAGTTAATGGTTTAGAGGGTAATAAAATTTGTTTCATTTGTTTCATAAATAGTGGCATGTGAGAAAGTTGGGGATTGTCAACTTTGGCTACTCCTGGTTTGGGTTAAGGAACATTATCAGTTATCACATTAGTTGAATGTTGAAAATATCCTTTAATGACTTTATTATTAGGCTCAAATTATTCCATTAAGAATTATTATAACTTAGCTTGGTCAAGATCTTCATTTAATTTTTGGGGAGCAAACTTTAAAACCTTGTATTGGAGTGAAGGTGTTAATGTTATTGTAAAGAGTTTAAATAGATTATCATAAAATCATGAGCTGATTCAGTGGGAGATTGCTTAGAATTGATAAAATTACTAAGGAAACTTTTGGGAAGGTCATTATGTGAAGACTCTTTAATTAGAGGATTTACTAAATCCTTTTTTTGCCATATATAATGATGGGGAAGTTATTTATACCATTCTAATACATCGTCAGTGAAATTTTTAACTAAAAGTTTGGTTATGGGGAAAGTATTAGTTTGGATCCACTCCTTATAAACATTGTCAAATGCCTTAAGAAAATATGCAAGATCTTTAGTCACATCATATTTAATAGTTATAAATATATTTCCAATGTCAATATAAATAATGAAATAAGATAAAGGCTCATTTTGGATATGTTGAAGCATCTTATTGTGCATGATAGGTTTGGGGATGACATTCCTCACAAAATCTCTAAGAGGTGGAGGAATAATTTTTTTATTATTTTGAGGGAGAATAATGGGAGTTTTATTAGCCATGTTGATCAAATTATATTGTATTTGAATCATTTAATAGGTGTTATATGTTTGCATTATGTTCATTTCTTACACTATTTATGCAAGAATTTGGGTTGTATCAATTGGTGGGTTGGTGTTTGTATGAGAATTCCCTAAATTGGTATTAGGGGGAGGATATATATGTGGTAGATTCTTAATGGGGTTATTATATAGACTTGTGTCAATTACCCCCACATTATGGTGAGATGTTTGAATATGGAAATTATCTTGATAGGTATGAAAAGGATCTGATCTACCAATCTCATTTGCTTGAGTGATTTGAACCATGTTGAAATTGAAAGATGAGGGATGAGAAGAGGTGTTATAAGAGTGATGATCCTCTTGGGAAGTAAAGATAGGAATAAAATATCATCCCATATAGTGTCTAAATGGATTCAAGTTGTCCAAAAAGATTCTAATAGGAGATTTCATTATGCTTATATAAAAAATTTGATATTAGGAAAAAAGAATGAAAACTAGGGATAGAGTCATCCAAATAAATAATAATGTCAGTCAACAGGTATAGAGTTGATGGGGTTGATAAAGTTTGTGAAGAAAATTCACATAACAAGAAAATAAGAGGACACAATCAAGTTGGTCAACTATGTGTTAAAGGGATGAAATTTAAATAGGCTAAAGATAATGCACAATCATATGGGTTGATAGTATACTACTAAATAGGGAATAGACCAAGAAAAGAAGAAGAAGACATATCCAAATAGATCGACTATGTACTACTTAGATATGGGAATAAATAGGGAGATAAAAGCACATAGTCAGGTAGGTCAACTATGTACTATAAGTATATAGGATAAACAGACTATAAGAGATTATGTTGATATAAATGATAGTGTTATAAAATATAGAAAGGTTTTACAAGATAAATTTTAATAAAATGAAATTAAGCACACAAGTAATTGGATCAATGTGACTGATCTAATCAAAACACACAACATAAACCTTGCACCAATGCTAGCCACCACAAGTTTTGTAACACAACATACAATGATCAAAGAGAAAGTAGTAACTTTAAATTAAATGCTAACTAACTAGTCATCCTAATGGTTATAAATTTATAGTGAAGTTTAATTTTAATGTGATGAGAAGCTGGTTATAATGAGAAACTAGAAAGTAATTGAAGGTTGGTTTCAAAAAGTTTAGGCTAAAAGGGATCTGTATTGGCAATGGTATTGGCTTAGTATTGGGGCCTGCCCCCTCACTTTATAATCCCTCAGTGATAAGTGTGTTAGGTGTTTTACCAATACATACCATTAACAACATGTTTATAAATGGCCCAAAAACCAAGTCAACTTCCCCCTTGGTGATGAAATCCAAGTAGGTTAACCTTGGGAAGAAAAATGTTCAATGATTTTTTAATGTAAAGTGATTTGGAAGTATGTGTAAAAGATAAAAATAGTGTGACTAAATTGGTAAATTAAAAATCACCTAATTATTCTATGTTTATTACTCTAAGATTGCAATAAATTAAAATGAAAGGTGAATTAATTACTAACAAAAAGAGGTTAATTTCTTGATTATGAAGAGTACAGAGTTATTTTAGGGGACATTGTATTTAAAAATTGTAAAGTAGAGTAAATTTAGTTTCTACTATTCTATAAAACTAAGATCTAGAAGAACACAGTCAAATAGTTCAACTATATCTTTAATATATAAGATAGACTATAGAACTATGTCATATAGGTTGACCTATTTGGCTATAGGGTTGTAGTTTTATAGACTAAAAACTTGTGAAAAATAGTAATAAAAAATAAAATATGAAATTATAGAGAAGAAAGAATGAACCTTGATGGGATTTAAGATGTTTAGACTTAAAAATATTATGTTGTGATGTTCAAATGTTGATTCAAAATTTATGCTAATAGGTCAACTAGTTTGATGAAGTTTGTAAAACCTATACATTAAAGAAGAAGTTGTAGATAAAGGAAACTAGTTAGACTATGTTTAAAGACATGTAATTCATTTAAAAGATAATTGTGAATAGATTTGACTGGTTTGACTATGTATGAAAATATAGAACTAAAAAATAATATTGTCCAAACTGATTGATTTAGTAACCTATATTTGGAAAAGACCTACGTAAACAAAATAGACTCATTTTGGAGTGACTATGTGTTAAACCTATGCACATGCTATTAAAACTATACTGACTGGTTTGATACATTATTCAAAAAATATAAAAATATAATATAATGATAAAATAAAAGAATGAAATAAAACCTACAAGGGTTTGATTCATGTCAGGTTCACCAAAATGTATAGAAAGAGAAATTAACTGATCTATTAATCAATCCTAGTTTAGAGAAGATAAATCTTACTTACACTTTCAATTGTTAATACATTAGATATTCAGGTTCATGACAAAGATGGATCCATTAGACCTAACCAAGGGATCTCTTACCATAATAACATCACTAGAGAGGGTTATAAATCCTCTAGTTGAACAATACCATGCAATAACCCTATTTAGGTCCTATGTTTTCATATTCACAAAGTATATTCAAAGCAAATTAAAATCTAATCTAGTTCTCACCAAAGCTTGTGGCACAAAATGGGGGTTAATAAACATAAAAATAAACATGCATAAGAGAATCCTAATTAAGCTATGTATAGGTAAGACCCTAATTCATGGAGAGAGTAATATATTTAAAAGCCATTAATTATACTACTTCTAACTATATACAATCAAAAAAACATCATGTCTATAAATCAATCCTAACTTAGAGAAGATAGATCATACTTACACTTTTGATAGGGGATAATTTAGATAATCCAGAACATGACCCATATGGTGATCGAATAGACCCAATGATGGGATATCTTATCATAATAAACAATATTAGTGAGGGTTCCAAAGCCTCCAATAAATCACAATCATGAAATAACCCTAACTAAGCCCTATGTTTTCATATTCACTAAACTAATAACAAGTAAAGTAAAGTCTAATCTAGTGCTCACCAAATCTTGTGGCACAAAGTGGGGGTAAGAAACAATAAAAGTAAAGATGCATAAGAGATATATACTCATGTCAATGTATATGGAATCCTAATGAATGGAAGATAAGTACAAATACATACCTATATAATCTTACAAAAGAGGAATAAAATTAGTAATACTTATCTTTGAAGATGAACCTATCAAGCCTCAATCTCTCCCTTATCCAAAGATCTTTGCCAAAGGTTGTTGTGGTATGTAAGGATGAAAAGGATAAATAAACTCTAGGATACACAACTTATCAATGCATCCATAAGACAAGATCCATATCTCTAAAGAAAGTATGAAACCCTAAGATTGATCCTCAAGTAAAATGGTGGATAAGAAGATGTGCAATAGCTCTTACTTCTTCTTCTCTTCTCTAAATAATGGTGAAATGATCTTATATATGGGAAAATTTAACCCTAATCCCTTTCAAAATTTCATCTGATAGCGTCAACCCATTCGACCTAGTATTTTTATGGATAAAAATTCACTAGGTAATGGTCCAGGTCAACCAAGAGTTAACCTAGACCCTATATGAATTTTACCCATAGGAGTATAGGGTCGACCTAGTGCTATAAAAAGTCAAAAGGGGTATTAGGTGAGGAAAAGGGGGATCAAAGGTGATAAAATACTGGAGGAGTGTATAATAGAGAAGAACAAGATTATGGATATGGTTTTTAGGAGACAAGTGTGTAGATAACAAGTGGAAAAAGGGACAATAATCTTGTGAAGCATCAATGGTCTGCCCACCCCTTTCCCAGTGCACCCCTTAAGGCATGCACTTATAGAGATTAAGACTCAATGGGTTATTTTAAGATAAAGAGTGTTAGTAAGTGATAAAATATTTTAAATATTTTGTTTATACATATACCCCACTTGAATCTCATCATGTGTCATGTAAGTGCAACATAGGATGGTGCTTTGGGAATAGAACATGATAACACATAATGTTGATGCTAATTAAAATGTAGTAAGGAGAAAATAAGATAAATGAAAGGACAAAATTAAAAAATACATAATTTTACTTACCTTAATGTTTTATATAAATAAGGTAACTATAAGATATTTTTAAGGTGTCTAATGTGAAGAACATTAGGTAAACATGTAGAGATTAGTGCAAAAATAGCAAAAAATCAAAAAAAATGGAATATAGGTATATAGTAGTGGAAAATATTATTTATGATATCATTATTCCATAAATTTTTATGGTTCAAAAAATGAGTGAGTAAAAACAAAGATATGATCTAAATAAGGAATTTTATGGTAAATATTTGAAAGGTAAATAATTGTGAATAGTAAGTTTAAATAGGGTGAAAAGAAAATCATTTGTTATTGTTTGACTTATTTGGAGAAAAAGATAGATCTCTACGATACTAAACAAAAGAAAAAAGAGCTAAGATGGTGAGGAGATAATAGCTGAGATTCGAGGGATTCCTAGCAGCCACAGTGAGTGCAGCACAGGTAGGCAACTAAGAATTTCAAACTTATTTTGAATATTTTATTAGAAATTAAGTGTTTTATTAAAATTTGTAATTTAGATAACTTTTATGAAGTGAAATAAACCCCAAATAATTGCTAAGGGTAATAAGGGATCAAAAGGGAAATGGGTTGAAAGGAATCAAAGTAATAATTGACAAAGGCATTTATTATAAGTAAGGAAAAGAATCAATAATTTGAACCAACTAGGTTGACCCAATTGACCTAGTAGGTTGAAAATCTTGATTCCATACTATTAACTTAGCAGGTGTGTGCCAACTTAGTTTGTTGAAGTAGAGTGATGACTTAGAACCACTATGCCACTTAGTAGGTTAATCCACTCTATTGACTTAGTACTAAGGGGGGAAATTCAAGGGTTGACTTAGTTTATTAAGTTTATAGGGTCAAACCAGTACTATTTGGTCAACTTACTATGTGACTAAGTGGTAGTATAGTACTAAAATGTAATAAATTGGCCAAAATAGTATGTGTAAGCCCCATGTTGATCGAGTGAGTACTAAAATGGCCAAGTACGCTAATAATAGGTGAAATTGGTCAAAAATGGATAGATTAAGGTGAATTATGGTTGTTTTGTGTAAAAAACATTTAAAAGAATGTATTTGATTATAAGTGACATGAAGGTCTAATACATATTTTATTGTTTGATGGTTGTAGGGCCATCAATGATTTTGGTGATCAGTGGATGTAGCATGGCTACCAAACCTATTAGAGTGATTGACATTGGAGAAATGATATAGGTTAGTCACATTAGGCCTAGGAGGTATCATGGATATGTGCTAAATTTCACTGAGCACAAATCTTGTAGTCGTGTTCTTAGGATATTGATTGGAAGTGTTTGACTAATACTTTTAGATGGGTAGTGGATGGGGATACCATCAAGGTGGGTATCACCCTAGAGGATGTCCATGTTATTCTTCAAATTTCCATAAGAGGGACATCGATGAACATAGGGGTACCAGATAGATAAGAGGAGAGATGAGAATTAGCCTAATGGATGATGTGCTCGAATAGGATATTTCTCAAGCTAAGAGTCAACATTTTTGACATGTATATAGCTTAAATTTTAGAAAACCATAAGGCAATGATAGGACTTGTGATATCATATGTGTTGTGTCACAAATTAGATGATAAGGTACTATTAAATGTGATAGCCTTATGCCAGTCTATTTTAGAGTAAGGGCACTATATGATCTAGGTTATATCATCTAGGTTCAACTCATGCATGATATATATGGTATGTTGTCTAAAGGATAGAAGACCATGGGTTTGATGATTTTATTGAGTAATTAGATATATAAGAGATTTTTTATGTATTGATCAGTTAGGTTACCCCATGTGTTCAATGATCAATTGCCTTGAGTGTAGAGATGGAGGTAAGATCAGGTGACATGGGCCATACCCCACATGTCAATGTTATAGATGATCATGTGAGTAGATATCATGTGGCATCCATTTAGGCACATCATGACAACATGGCTAAGTTTGAGGATAGTGGCACTAGAGTTGGGATGAGTACAAATTATAGGTTTTATACACCCTAAATTGGTCAAGCAACCACACATATTATGTCTTTTCATATTCATCTTTATAGGAGACTCCAACTAGAGAATAAAAGCCTTATTTACACTAGCAATGTCTTTTATTTTGCTTGTCTTGGTCTTGTTTCTTACTTGAGTCACCTTTTTGTCCATAACCAATCATCTAAAACCTTTTGACTAGTCATTCCACCTCAACTAGGTAGTGTTCCCTATGCCAATCTTGTTCCCCTAGGTCTAGAGCCTAAAGGATAAGAGCATTGGAATTAGACTATAGCACTAGACCCTAGGGTGTCCCATTTTTGGCACTCCTATCCTTTGGCATTTTGAGTCCCAATGATCATTTATCTTCACTCAAGAGGTCCTAAACCCTTCTTAACCCCTCCCTTAAGTTTTGTTTGTCTTTTTAATGTCGATTAATGTGAATAAAATCTCTCAAATTCAAAATAAATAGTTTCTTATATAAAGGACTTCAAAAGTTATTTTATATCTAGCACTTACTACTATGGCACACTAAGTAATTAAAAATCAGTCAATAGTATAGCTCAGAATTTTGCATCATATAGAGATTTACATACTTGATCAAAGAAGGGCCTAGGAAAAAGTTAATTATTACATCCACAATGAACATTGATTATGCATTTTCCTTAAGGGAGAACTACATTTATCTAAGACCCTATATTGAGTGTTAATGTAGGTATTGATGAGGATAGTAAGGGTTCTACATTATGTGATCATACTTCCCCTAACCCAGTTTTTTTCTTTTATTTTTGATATGTTTTTTGTTTCATGTGTGTAGATAAACCTAGGTTTTTAAGATTAAAAAATATCTACAATGGATTCTATCAACATTCAACACCCAATATTTCATAGGCAAGATCACACAAGAACAATGCAAAGAACCCAAAAAATTTAGGTCTTTATGACTAGTTTGGACAATAATGGCAGGAGTGGACAATAGTACTGGACCCCAAAGTGTTTTATTTTTATCACTCCTATCCTTTCATCAAATGAAATCTAGATCTAATTTCACAACACTGTCCCAGTCCTATTAAAAAAATTTCAACCTCTGAATCATCTATTTTAGCCTATTTTTTGAAATAAGTTACTTCTTTTCCTCATGTAATTCATTTGACCAATATGATATCAATCTATGTTTTAATGCACTTTATTATATTTCACCCCTTAATCCAACCCTTTTATTTTTAAGGAACTAAACCCTTAGTTTCCTAAAAATAATAAAACATTTGGTGAACCCAACTTACTTTGAACAAATTCCAAACCTAGGTACCCTTAGGGTTTTTCCTTCATATTTTTGTGTATAAATTCAATTTCTAATTTCTAATTTTTGTATAAATTTTTATGAATTTATTTTATTCAAATTTATTTTATAATTTAAACTATTTCAATAATTTTCAAAAATTCCAAAATCCCAACCCCAAACCCTAGATTTGCAAACTAGGTCCTCAAACCCCAAGCCTTCCTCCCTTACAATTTTTAGATAAAAATTTTGGAATTTTTGCAAATTATTTGGAGTGTCAAAAATATTTTAAAAATATTTATATATTCTCTTTGGTGAAAGCAATAAAATGGCCGCTAAGGCACTTCTTCCCTCTCATCCTATGGATAAATTTCTAAAATTTTCTCATAATTATGACAATGAATGGACATATTTATAAAATTTCACATTATCCAAAAATGAAGAAAATGATTTCATTTATAATGAAGACAATTACTATTGTTGTAATGAGGAATATTATGATGCACATGAAAGTGATAGTGAATAAAAATTAGATGCATCTTCTTCTCTCAAACCTATCTCTTTTCTTTCCTCTTCTAAAAAAAACAATTTTGATAAATGAGAAAGTTACTTTTCACCTCATTTTCCTATGCAAAATACATCAATTGTACAAATTAGTCATGCATTTCTAAGAGAACCTATTATTGGTGATAATTTGCTTGCATTTGAACCTAGTCTCTCTCTCTCTCTCTTTTGTTACTTTTATGTTCAAATTACAACAATATAAATGTAATAGAATAAAAATTCCAATGCATAGTTCAAATGATCCATCTCATGTTCTTAACTCTACTTTGTCATCTCAAATGATGACAAAAGAATGTCTAAATGATAACTCTCTTACTCTTACATGTCATATTGCAAATGAAAATAATGCATACATTCCATCCAAGGATAACATAGATGTACATAATATTCCAATTTCACATGACAATTTATTACATATTAGAAAATAATTAACATCTTCTCTTACCCCTCTCCCTAGTGATAATGGAAGTGATAATTAGTATAATAGTGGAAATGTAAATGAGTATTAAAATGACAATGAATATGAAAGTGATACTTCTACTTCTCCTCTTTCAAATGAACAAAATTCTAATTATGATAATGCATGGAATAATGATGACTATTATGCATATAGTGAAGAACAAAATGCACCTCATGCTTCTAACTCTTCTCTCACTCCTTTTATTAAACATAATGCATTACAAAATGTTGCTTCTACTTCTAATCATGATTCTATTTCAAATGATGCACATCTCAATGATAACATCACATTTTTATTCAATTAGAATGTGATTCACTAAATACTAAAGATACCAATGAATCTTCCAAGCCACCCACTACTAAAGTAGCACCTATTTCTCACTCTTCACCCAAAGAGAATGGTATCTCACATCCCTCTACTAAGGTCCAAGTTAGCATTCCTCAAAAGGTTCAAGTTATCACACCCCTTCTTTATGATCTAATTACTAAATGTAGCAGTTATATGGCTAAAATAAATGATCAAATTCAATGTTTAAATGAACCACTTCAAGATACTAATATACCATCCCAAGAGATTAATTCTTTGATTCATGAAGTTGGTGAATTACAACACCAAGTACATATCCTTACTTTGGAAAACAAGGCTTATAAGTCTTGGATGGATGCCAATGACTTACATGGTAACCCTATTCTAAAAACTTTTATCAAAGCTGCATTGCCTAAGCATTTTTAGATACCATCATTACCTCAATTTGATTAAATTGGAGATCCATTCGTACACCTTAAAGCCTTTCAAAAGGCTTTACCATCTCATGTGATTCCTTTGATCCCATTTAAATGATTCTAGTAGACATTAGTAAGTAATGCATAGAATTGGTTCTTTTACCTACTCCTTGTTGGTTCCTTGCATACATATGGAGTAATTTCTCAAATATTGCATAGCCAACATGGGCCCTCATGTTACATATGAGAAACTTTTTGCATTGCATCAGAATATTTTAGAGCTAGTTGGTGATTATATCTTATAATTCAAAATGCACATGTTAAGATTGATCTATAAACTAATAGATTTGGAGATTCACCATATCTTTATTAAGGGGCTTCATCAACCCCTCCTAGAGCATATATTATATTAGATAGAGTCCTATTTTAGGCACTTATGTTATACAGTTTTAGCCTTGGAAAAGAAATTGGTATTGATTGAGTCAAATTCAGTTGATTGGATTACTTTGGAATTCACAACATTACCTCCATCTAAAACTCCTAGCATTTGGCATCCACCTTGTCCAAAATAAGATAAGATACCATAGCTAGAAAATCAACAAATTAAGAATTGAGAACTAGTTTCCAGAGTACCACCTATAGTATGCACTATAGAGAATAGCAGTAGGGCACCACTATAGTTTGATTCAAAGTGAGATAGGCCATATGTCATATTATCAGCACTACTAGATAGGAGGTTAATCACATTTCCTTCTCATCATTGAGATCCACAACTCCTACACAGGCAACCACATCATCCCTTTTGTAACTATCATCATATACATGGACATAGACACAATGATTGTTATAGACTTAGGGACTATATAAATAGATGTGTTGATAACAGCATCATAACATTCACATCAAGATCTCCTCCATCATGGAACCATATACCTCATTCCTCTATGAATGAGTCATCCCAAGACATTCCTTCATAGGAATCATCAATTACTTATCATGAGAGTAATGTGGTTTCTAAGACAAAGCCTCATAAGAGATCTGTTATCCCACCTAATCAGAGGGTTTGGAGACTAGTACAATGAGATCAAACTACATATAATAGTGTAGTCTGAGGAGTACATAGTGCCATTCCATATACATATCTAACATATTCACAAGCACCATAGCAAAGTTTTTAGGGTCCTATCTCATGTAGAAACCCATTACGATTAAGATTAGATAATCCCACATTTTAGAATATTGTCCCAAATAGATATTTACAATAGCCAAGTTTTTAGGGACCTTTTCATGTAATAACCTACGATAATTAAGATAAGATGAGCCCCCATCATAGTTTATAATTCCATCATGTTATATTTCTTAGTCATATACATCATAGCAAAGGCCACAGGGTGTTATTTCATGTAGCAATCCACTATGATTGTAGATAGATGAGCCTCATTCATATCACATAGTTTTAGTTGCACATCCATTGAGGTTGTGTCTAGTGGAGTCTCAACATACAGCTATAGTTAGTTTACCACAAATAGTATCAAATACAAGGCATGTTCCTACATATCATAAGTAGTATGGGCACTTATTTAGTTGGCCATCCGGGTTTAGATAGTGATATAGTAGTCAGGGGGATGATATGCATAGAATAATATCTTACATCCCCTTCTATTAATAACCAACATTCCTAGTTCCAAATAACCATCCCTAGCTAAACCAAATTATCCAATTCCTAATCCTACCAATATCCTATTTTAATAATCTTAAACTAACTCACTTTATCAAATAAATTTACCAATTATAAAACAAATAAAGTTTTTTAACTCACATACAATTCAAAATCAAAACTAGAATCACACTTAACCATATCAACAACAATCAAATCTCATCCCAAATGACACTTACCAAACATATGCAACCTTAACATCAATGCCAAATCAACTATTTTTAATCAACAATTTGAAACAAATATACCAATATACTACAAATTCCATAACATAATACACTTGTGTCAAAATCAAAACAAATATCCATATATATATAATGAATTTTTCAAAATATATACATCATATCAAGTATAATTAGTCATGAATAGGCATCATTCCTTCACTCTTAGTCTCACTCTTCCCACCAGTACTAGTCCCATAAACCACCTTATCACTAGATGACCTTGAACCTCCTTGAGCTACCATATGCCTCTTGTGATGACTCTCTCATTATAGTAGCCCACCATACTCCTCACACAAGTCTGCATATCACCTCTAATATCTATATACTCATCCATGATCCTCATGCTAATAGAAAAAAAATCAAGAGGAGCCATCCTATGCCTATCTAGCTCAGCTCTCAACTCATCTCTCTCTCACGTTGCCCTAACATATGCAGCTATCATTATAGTATTCTTATCAAATAGATGAGCATGAATGCCAGTCATGATTGTCACTTGCTTTATCAATACCTCCTCCACTACATCATCAGGTACATGTTGTGTGAGCTCTCAAACTATCAACTCAATTATGGTCTACCAATAATCATCATATCCACTTTTTACCCTAGCCTATACTTCATCCTACACACCTCCCACTTCACCTGCACACAAAGTATGAAACTACATTAGCTATATACTTTGAAATCAAACTAAAATCTAAAATTTATACATAATTCAAATGTAATCATTATTTACCTCCCATCATCTGGATTAACTTAGGATCTTCATACTCTAGAGCATCCCCTACATTAGTAGGGTACAATGGATCCCACTAACATCAATCCCATCACATGGTATACATGTCTATACATCCAATGTCATCCACATCTAGAATATATATTGTTTCATCCCTCACATCTAAAGGTAATGGTGTAAGCTTAGCCTTAGTAGGTCTTGCACAAGCTCTTACCCTCATAAATGCTTGTAGACTCCTCACCCACACCCATGCTATTAGGGGAACATCCTATGGTACCCCAAACTATCTATGCATGCACTCATATTGAAAGTGATCATATGTTCTAACCTAGTGGTCATGTATATAAAAACTGACCCTCATATATTATAATTGTACTCCATCCTCTACCCACCCAAGAAATCCTCTTAAAGGCCTCCATATGATGTCACCTATCACTAATTTGTCTAGTGCCCACCTATAATAATCCATCTCAAGGTATTGAATGGCCAATGTGTTCATCTACCACTCTTTGAATTGTTGGGGGATCAAACCAACAATAGATTACACTTGTGAAAGCAATAAATGCGGAAATAAATCAGATAGATAAGTAACTGAAATGATAAATAGCACAGAATAAGATATACAAGAAAACACCCTGAAAACTTGTATTGAAACTCTTTACAATAGGAATACAATTTGAAGAAACTTCGTTCTTCCACACCTCTCTCAAATGCACACAAGATCTCTCACTAGATCTCTATTCCTCAAGAGCTCTCTCTCAAGTACACTCAAATCCAACAACCTGGATTGATGCAACTCTGTACTGTCCTTCAAACATTCACAATGTTCTACTATTACAGTTCTACACTTCTCTTTCTACTACACCTAAGCTAAGAAGATCTTCCCTACATATAGAAATAGGAAACTTGAGCATGCTCTTACAACAAACAGTTAAGCCTCTTCAACAAGGGCTCTAAAAATAATATTGCTAATAATAGAGATGCAAGCTTGAGTTCACGACTCAAACTTATCATGCAAACACTCGCTGCTGTCCACGGAAATAGCTTTTTGGACACGCAGGTAACCGACGTCGGTTCCTGCCTGTTCGCCTATGACCGTCGCTAGCCGACCCTATTGCCGACGTCGGTGCCTCTGCAACTGCTACTGATCGACGTCGGTCGCTCCTGACCGACGCCGACGTCTATGTAGACTTGAACCTGTTTAAGTATGCTCCTTGGTGAAGCTTTTAGCTCCACACCCTAACAATCTCCCACTTGGAGATAAACCAGCTACACCAACCTGTACAGCAACATCTTCTAGCTCCTCCATCTTTAACTCAATTATGAAGACCAATAGAAGTTGAATGTAAGTTCAACTTCTCCTTAGTAACTAGCTTTGTTAGCATATCAGTAGGATTCTTGTCTGTATGGATCTTCTCC
This sequence comes from Torreya grandis, assembly GCA_037957365.1. Lineage (NCBI taxonomy): Eukaryota > Viridiplantae > Streptophyta > Pinopsida > Cupressales > Taxaceae > Torreya > Torreya grandis. The sequence goes on along the minus strand of JARHVA010003830.1, from coordinate 785,064 downwards.
AGCTTCAACTCACCATCTTCCAATACCTGCCGTATGAAGTGGTACCTTAGCTGTATGTGCTTGGTTCTAGAATGAAAAGCTGAGTTCTTAGCCAAATGGATTGCACTCTGACTGTCACTATACAATCTGCAACTCCCATGCTCCCTTCCAAGCTCTTTCATGAACCGTGTCATCCATATCATCTCCTTGCTAGCTTCTATAGCTGCAATATACTCTGCTTTTGTAGTTGACAAGGCTACAACCTTCTGCAACTTAGATATCCAACTAACCACTGTTCCACCTACAGTAAAAACATAACCTGTGGTGCTCCTCCTACCATCCAAATCCCCTACCATATCTGAATCTACATAACCATGTAGAGAAGTATCTGAACCTCCATAGCACAAATGTTTGCTGCTGGTTCCTCTCAGATATCTAAGGATCCATTGAATTGCCTTCCAATGTTCATTACCTGGATTGGCCATATACTTACTGACTACTCCCACTGCTTGGACAATATCTGGTCTAGTACACACCATTGCATACATCAAACTCCCTACTGCAGAAGAATATGGAACCTTACTCATGTACTCTACCTCATCATGTGAATTGGGACATTGTTCTTTGCTTAACTTAAAATGTCCAGCCATAGGTGTACTTACCAGTTTTGTATCCTGCATATTAAACCTCTCCAACACCTTGTTCACATAATCTTCTTGAGACAATATCAACCTGTGATTTTTCCTATCTCTCCTAATGCTCATGCCAAGGATCTTCTTCGCTGCTCCCAAATCCTTCATAGCAAACGTTTGAGCTAACTTCTCCTTAAGCTCAGAGATGTCCTGCATGTGAGACCCTGCAACCAGCATGTCATCTACATACAACAATAGAATAATATATCTATCATTATCAAATCTCTTGAAATACACACAATGGTCCGATTGACACCTACTATAGCCATGCTCAGTCATAAACCTGTCAAATTTCAAGTACCATTGCCTTGGAGCTTGCTTGAGGCCATACAAGCTTTTCTTTAACCTGCACACAAACTTCTCCTTACCCTTGACCTCAAATCCTTCTGGCTGTTCCATATAGATTTCCTCATCCAAATCTCCATGAAGAAATGTTGTCTTAACATCTAGCTGCTCGAGATGCAAATCCTCAAAAGCAACCAAAGACAATACAACCCTTATTGAAGTCATTTTAACAACAAGAGAAAAAATTTCACCAAAGTCAATACCTGGCTTTTGTGCAAATCCTTTTACCACTAATCTGGCCTTATATCGCATCTGTCCATCCTCACTTTCCTTCAACCTGTAGGTCCATCTATTCTTCAGTGTTCTCTTACCAGCTGGCAACTCAACCAAATCCCATGTTTGGTTCTCTCTTAAGGACTCCATCTCCTCAACCATGCCACGCTCCCACTTACTCCTGGACTCCACCTGTAATGCTTCTTCAAAACTCTCTGGTTCTCCACCATTAGTTAGCAACAAATAATATAAGGAAGGAGAATATCTAATTGGAGGCTTACTTACCCTTTCAGACCTCCTGATGGGTGTCTTGGACTCGTTCTCAACAATCTGTCCACCCAAATTTTCTGACAGTGACCGACCTCGACCACCTGTAGACCTGTTACTAGCCATCGTCAGTTTTGCCTGACCGACCTCGGTGCCTGGTCTGCCAACGTCGGTCTCTGTATGACTGACATCGGTTTCTGTACTACCGATGCCGGTTCCTAATCTGTCGACGTCGGTCTCTGTGTTTTCCTGCAAGTGATTATTTCTTTTTCCCGCGAGCTCATTTTGGACCATAACTTCATCCAATTCACTATTGCTCTACCCAGATTGATCTAGCTTCCTTATCTGATCACTGTACATCACTCTTTCATTGAAAACAACATCACGACTCCTGATTACCTTGTTAGTTCCTAGATTCCAAAATCTGAAACCAAAATCATCTAAGCCATAGCCTATAAACGTGCACCTCATAGACTTAGGATCAAGCTTCTTTCTATTTTCCTTATCTATGTGCACAAAGGCTTCACTACCAAAAACTTTGAGATATGAGAGATCTACCTTTTTACCTGTCCATGCCTCTTCTGGAATTCCACCATCCAGAGCTGTAGAGGGTCCTCTGTTAATTAGGTACACTGCAGTGTCAACTGCTTCTGACCAAAACTCTAAGGGCAACCCTGCATGCAATCTCATACATCTTACACGCTCCATGATAGTTCTATTCATCCTTTCATCAATACCATTCTGCTGAGGTGTCCTTGGAACCGTCCTTTGCCTATGGATTCCGTGTGTATAACAATACAATTTGAAATTAAGACTGCAAAACTCACCGCCATTATCAGATCTCAGGCACTTTAATTTTCTGCCTATTTCATTCTCAACCATAGCCTTCCAAAACTTAAAAGTCTCAAAAACATCAGATTTCTTTTTAATACAGTAGATCCATACCTTTCTTATGGCGTCATCTATGAATGTAACATAGTACCGTGATCTGCCAATAGAGGCTACCTGAGCTGGTCCCCACACGTCTGTGTGAACAAGCTGCAACTTCTGCCTTTTCTTAGTAGACCTGGTCTTGAGAAAATTAACCCTTTTCTATTTTCCAAATACACAATGCTCACAAAATTCTAGATCCATACTTTTCAAATCTGAAAGCATACATTTAGACTTAAGAATTGACATCCCCTTCTCACTCATGTGGCCAAGCCTTGAGTGCCACAATTTACAATCCACAGCTAAAGTAGATAAAATTGAAGGAGATTTATTAGTAACACAATTACATAGATAGAGAGTACCTTCTCTCTTACCTCTGGCCATAACGAGTGCACCCTTGGTCACCTTCCAAGAATCTGCTGTGTGAGTTACTGTACAACCCTCATCACCTAGCTTACCTGTAGAAATCAAATTTCTCTTCAAACTAGGAACATGCATCACATCTCTCAACACCCATGTGTTGCCATTCTGCATCTTCAGCTGCACTTTACCTTTGCCAGTAATCTTACAAGGCTTATCATCCCCTAAGTACACTATTCCAAAATCTCCATGGATATAGTCACTGAAATACTCTCTGTTAGGGGTAGCATGGAAAGATGCACCAGAATCTAATACCCAAGATTCTATGTTATTATGCAAAGAGAAAATTAAAGCATCCTGTGCAATACCTGCAACCTTGGCTTCTTCCTTTCCTTCGTGTTAGTTGTCCTCCTTAGGCTTTGACCAACAATCTCTTCTTATGTGCCCCATCTTTTCACAATTCCAGCATTGTGGCTTCCTGCCATTTCTGGATTTGGATCTTCCTCTCACCTTAGACTTAGATCTTGATCTCCTCTTGCTCTTTTCTTTTTGCCTTCCCCTGCTCTCAAAATTTAAAGCATTCCCAGATGTCTCTTCTATGCTTTTCCTGCGTATTTCCTCATTCAAGATAACACTAACAACATCCTCTACTTTCAAAATATTTGATGCAGATGCAGTATTAGAAACTGCCATTACTAAGCCATGCCAGCTTTCAGGCAAAGAACATAATATCAAAAGAGATTTTATTTCATCTTCAAATACAATATTGACAGAACTTAATTGATTAACAATTCCATTGAAATCATTCAGATGAGTAGAAACAGATCCACCTTCATTCATATGCAAATTAAATAACTGCTTCATAAGATATACCTTATTTGAAGCTGAGGGTTTTTCATACATATTTGCTAACGTAGTCATCAACTCTACCGTTGTTTTTGCCTGTGACAAATTAGATATCACAGTGGAGGCCAGACTCAGTCTTATAGACCCAAGAGCCTTTCTGTCAAGAACTTCCCATTCTTCATCCTCCATGTCCTTGGGCTTCTTTGCTATCCCACCTAATGGTAAGTAGAGATCTTTCTGATACAGATAGTCCTCTATCTGCATTCTCCAATGTTGGTATTTCTTGCCATTAAACTTTTCCATTCTCAACTTACTTTCTTCTGCCATTGCTTCTCCCACTCAAACAGAAATTCCTGCAGAAACTCCTGTGAGCAACCTGTAATCTGTAACCTGTAACCTGTAACCAATGCTCTGATACCACTTTTTGGGGGATCAAACCAACAATAGATTACACTTGTGAAAGCAATAAATGCAGAAATAAATCAGATAGATAAGTAACTGAAATGATAAATAGCATAGAACAAGATATACAAGAAAACACCCTGAAAACTTATATTGAAACTCTTTACAATAGGAATACAATTTGAAGAAACTTCATTCTTCCACACCTCTCTTAGATGCACACAAGATCTCTCACTAGATCTCTATTCCTCAAGAGCTCTCTCTCAAGTACACTCAAATCCAACAACCTGGATTGATGCAACTCTGTACTGTCCTTCAAACATTCACAATGTTCTACTATTACAGTTCTACACTTCTCTTTCTACTACACCTAAGCTAAGAAGATCTTCCCTACATATAGAAATAGGAAACTTGAGCATGCTCTTACAACAAACAGTTAAGCCTCTTCAACAAGGGCTCTAAAAATAATATTGCTAATAATAGAGATGCAAGCTTGAGTTCACGACTCAAACTTATCATGCAAACACTCGCTGCTGTCCACAGAAATAGCTTTCTGGACACGCAGGTAACCGACGTCGGTTCTTGCCTGTTTGCCTGTGACCGTCGCCGGCCAACCCTATTGCCGACATCGGTGCCTCTGCAATTGCTACTAACTGACGTCGGTCACTCCTGATCGACACTGGCGTCTGTGTAGACCCGAACCTGTTTAAGTATGCTCCTTGGTGAAGCTTTTAGCTCCACACCCTAACATGAATGGTTGTAGAGGTGCCCACTTTGCCCTCAATAATCCGATCATCTACACAACTACTATGTAATCATAATCCCAATAATGTAATAAGGTTGTTGCACTCACCCCACTACTAAATGACTCCTATGTAAACCTATATAGATCCCTATATAAGTGGGCAAGCATAGTCCTCCCCCATGAGAATACAATGCCATATACCTCCACACTATAGACAATCTTATGCATCCTATATGCAATAGATACTCCACTCCCATCCACAATAATAAAAGATGCCTAAAAAATAATTAACCACTTCCATAAGCAAAAAACACTAGACTATACAATAACTGATAGTAGCACATCACTATCACTACCTCTCTGATGTATACCTGAGGGCACACTAGTAAAGTAAAAAGATACATGATCAATGGCATGAGCACCTATATCAATCTATACCATTACTCATCACCCATTAATTAGTAAATACAATATATGATACACATCCTCTAAAGTCACAGTCATCTCCCCTATAGGAAGTAATAAATTACATGTAGCTACATTCCATCTCTCACATAAAGTAGTCATCAAATATCAATCCCACTACACCATACGTAGGTCACACACATGACCCAACCTTTCCCTACCATGATATCCCTCTTATCATTAGATAATGGTAACAACCTCAATGTCTCCATCACCTAACTCTTACAAAACTCTCTCATTTATACCTCACCCTATAAAACACCATAAATAACACATATAAAAAATCAACAATGCCAAATCCAAAGACAAAATAGAACAACAATCAAAAATAAAGTAGCATGATTAAAAAATTAGGCCTCTAGGATAATAATGTTGGATATAGGATAGCAGTGCTAGATAGGAGCACTACAACCTAGATAGGAGCATTGAAACCTAGACATGAGCATTGGATACAAGATAGGAAAACTAGAAATAGAAAAAAAAATTATAGACTACTTTTAAGAGCTCAAAAACACCAAAATAAGTCCAAAAATTTGGCAAGAATCAAGTTTTTGAGCTGCTTACTAGGGTCACATCACCACCAACCTAAACTTACACCACTAACTACTTGAACCAGGTTGTAGTAGGTACTCATCTCCTTAGCCTTTTCCTCACTCTAGAGCTCAAAATCTCAACCTATTCAATGCATAAATGAGTCAAGAATCAATCCAATTTCCTATATTAGCTAAATTTTTCAATCAAAACAAAATACCATTTTATCTATAACTCAAACCTCGTAACTCCATTTTTCAAGCATCACTCTTTGACTACCTCATCTACCTACTATGGCATGAACACTTCTATATTTCTCTTGTATCTAAACACACAACTTGGCCCTCACCAATCCAAACATGTTCCACTTTCAATAACTTAATCTAATCAATAAAACAACCTATCAATCCATTCACAACATACCAACCTTGTTTCTATTATTGTGCCACCAGTCATCACTTTCATCCCTCTCCTTAAAAGAGGGGTATCATTCATATAATTCCTATTTCTTCACTTACCTAGCATACCCATCCACTCTCATAAGTGGATACACCATTATTCTTACACATCTGAAATTTAGATTATTAAATTTAGTTTAGATTAGCCAAGATATACAGTGATTCAAATTATATGGGTCACTCGGCATTACTCAAGACATTCATAGGGATATACCTCCAATTTATAAATGCATAGACTATTTAGATACAATGGTTCAGATTATATGGATTCATAGTGATTTTGGCATAGGTATAGACTCAGATACCAGATTTGGGGTCATGTACATATTGCACATTTCACACATACAACATGACATGGTTTTTAAAAATAGATAGTAGAATATAGACATAGTGTAGAGAATAATGTTTTGGGTCTCCAATTTTGAACATGAGGCATGGTAATACATGTCATATCACATGTGGTTATATGAATTACCAAATTATATAGATGCATCACTCACATACCATATTTGGGGGAATGGCACAGATGTTCATGTTCTTCATCACTCAAGATTATACATATGGAATGCCAAGACATGTTATTTTCTTCTTACACATTGACTAAAGTTTCAAATTAAATCTAATTGTACCTAGGTAGTCACTAGGTTGGACCACATGGCCATCTATAGTGGTTGGTCCATCATATTACTCAGATCTAGACTACATGATTTTATAAGGGATAGAGGAAAAACATTGGTTTTAGGCCTCCAAGCATTTTTTAGTTCCATTTTAGATATTTAGATTAGGGGCATGATATATTTTTATCTTCACAACATATATATTTTATAAATACATTCCAAATTACATGAGTTTATGTGGGACAGAGGATGGACATTAGTTTTGGGCCTTCAAGCATTCCTTATTTTTAGCTAGATTTAGCATAGGGGAAAGCATTACCTTCTTTCTCCATGTTACATAGATTCCACATTTAGATTTATTACAGGGGGCATCCACTTTAGGGATTCCTTTTCTCTCCAAGCACTATTTATCTCTCCATCCACTTCCTTGGCTAGGAAGTGAGTTAGATCCTTACATCATATTCACCTCCACACAAGTAAGTTCAGGTATGCATTTTATTCTTCTTTATTTTACTCTAGTATTTCATTTCATTACATCACTATAATAAAATGGGGACAAATATATACACCCTAAATTGGTCAAGAAACCACACATATCATGTATTTTCATAGTCCTCTGTATAGGAGACTCCAACTAGATAATATGATCCTTGTTCACACTAGCCATGTCTTTTATTTTGATTTTCTTGGTCTTATTTGTTGCTTGAGTCACCTTTTTATCCATAACTAGTCATCTAGAACATTTTGACCAATCATTCCACCTTGGCTAACCAGTGCTCCCCATGCCAATCCTATTCCCCCAAGTTCTAAGCTTGTAGGATAGGAGCAATGGATTTGGACTATAGCGCTAGACCCTATGGTGTCCCATTTTTGTTGCTCTTATCCTTTGGTGTTTTGAGTCCCAATGGTCATTTATCTTTGCTCAAGAGGTTTTAAACCCTTCTTAGCCCCTATCTTAAGGCTTTTTCTTATTTTGAATGTTGGATAATGCAAATAAAAGCTCCCAAATTCAAAATAAAGAGTCTTTTATATAAAGGACTTCACAAGGCATTTTATTTTTATCACTTACTACTTTGGCACACTAAGTAATTAAAAATTAGTCAATAGTATAGCTCAGAATTCTACATCACACATAGATTTGCAAGTTTGATTAAGGAAGGGCCTAGATAAAAGTTCATTCTCACATCTATCATGTGAATTTATTATTCACATTCCTTAAGGGAGAACTAAATTTGATCTTAGACCTTAGCTTGAGGGTTAATGTAGGTAGTAATTAGGATAACAAGGGTTCTAGATCATGTGATCATATTTCCCCTAACCCAATTTTTTACCTTTTAGTTTTGATATGTTTCTTATTTCATGTGTGTAGATAAACCTAGGGTTTGAAGAACAAAACATCTCCATAATAGATTCCTTTGACATTCAACACCCAAGATTTCATAGGCAAGCTCACATAGGAACAACATAAAGAACTTAGAAAATTCAAGTCTTTGTGACTAGTTTGGACAATAGCAATAGGAGTGGACAATAGTGTTGGACCCTAAAGTGTCATGTTTTTAGTTTTCCTATCCTTTCATCGAATGAAATCTAGATCCAGGTTCATGACACTATTCCAGTCCTACATAACAGTTTTCAACCTCTAAATCATTCATTTTAGCCTATTTTTTCAAATAAGTTACTTTTTTCCTCATGTAAATTCATTTTATCAAATTGATATAAATATATGTTTTACTACACTTGATTATATTTCACCCTTAATCTATACCCTTTATTATTTATTAAATAAACCCCTACTTTCCCAAAAATAATAAAACATAGGCCATTATACTTGGTAGATAGAGCTGCATCTAGTGGCATGCATACCAAGATAGTTTGGATTCCCTCACCTAGTAGTTCTAATAGTGGTGCCCACATTTTGGGCTATAAATACAAGAGAGAAAAGGAGGAGAGGAGGAGTAGTACCACCAATTTTGAAACCAGAGATCAGATCATGGCATGAGAGATTAGATCATGGCATGAGAGATCATGGGCAAGTCAAGCATGATGGCCATTAACTAAAGAGGAGATGGATGTGGATGTAAGAGTGTCAGAGGTACCATAATTGGTACCATAATAGGAGTTATTACCACCTCAATCATAACATTGAAGGATATGTTAGTGATGAGTATGAGCATAGAGGGTGGTCATTCAAGATAACCCATCAGTCAGCCAAGGATAGAGTTAGTCTATAAAAGTACCACTAAAGTATATCTTGAGATAGGCATGGGTGGTGATTTTGGGGTTTGTATTGATTTACAAGAATACCATGAATGAGGTACTTAGAGGATGAGTTGATGGAGAGATCATGCTTGGTGGTCACACAAATGGGGAGATGGTGATAGGTGATATTCAGATAGGTAATAATAAATGGTTGAAATTTGCTTAAGTTTTTTTGAGATAGATTATAGATAGATATATTTTGAGATATATCTATGATATAATATCTATTTGGTTTCAATTTTATATATCCTATGAATTATTAAGATAAAAAATGGAGATCCATGGTAAGGGGAGCACTCCATGAGATCTTGGATGAGGCACTAATACCATACATACCTGTCACACTAGATGATCTTATGGTACTATCTACCCTAGCTCAAGTGAGCTAGTTAAAACTAAAAAGAGAGGCCATGAGGCAATTAAAATCATATGGATATGTGCTACATCAATTATTATGGTTGGGAGGGGGAGAGGCATAGGTATGGTAGGCTTTGGATCAAGAGAGATCCATGCATATGGCTACCATAACTTAGTTAGCATAAGTATAGTCCTAAGTGACCAACCTATAGGGGCAGGTGATAGGTTTTAAATCTCAAAAAAACTCTTTAAATCATACTATTTAGAGGGGAATATTTAATACACTTATGGGTAGCATGGCTAGGTCACAATATAGACATGATAGAGCCCAGCCTTGGAGCTAGAGCGAAGTATTATTATACTTTTGTATCAAAAACACGTGATATATATAGATATATGATTTTGATAATTGAATATTGATATTATGTGTTTATATTATCATTTTGATTATGAATACATTGATATATTTCTTTCTATAACATTTATTTAGCTTTTTTTATATATGTTATAGGAAATATATGTGTTGTGGTTCCTTTTCTAGCATTATGTAAGACACATGCATAGCTAAAAAGAAATAGGTCAAAAAGAGTTGGTAAAATATAATAAATTAAAAAAAAATGTACTACACACCATTTCAAATTAGGAAATGCACAATAATAATAAATGACTAAGTATAAGAAACCAAAGAATGGTAAGCAAGAGAGCAAAATGTTTGTTTTTAAACCATGAGAAAGATTGTCACCAAATTAAAATAAGTAAAATCACACTAAATCATGTTGGAAAGTATGAAAATAATGTAATAAAATGGAAATCATGGAAAGATAAAATGGTATAAAAATAAAATAAATTAAGTTAGTGAATATTACTAAATCATGTTGGGAAGTATAAAAGAGAAATAAAATTGGCAAAGTTTGTCTTAAATTAATCACACTAATTCAAGTTGGGAAATATGAAAAACTTAAGAAAAAGTTGTATTATTACATGTAATCATAAAATAAGAAGATAAAAGTGAAAATATTAAGTAAATAATTAGAAATTATAATAAATCAAGACGAAAATCATGTCAATGATGTGTAACTTCATAATCAATCACATCTTATCTCATAGTTGACACATGTAATTTTGGTGTGACTTGGGTATTAGAAAAAATTTTGAGGAAGGCAAGGTCCTATCCATGGTCTTAAACAAAATATCATAAAAGTAACACTAATGATGTGTAATTAATGTGAAAATATGGTAAAAATGGATGTTGGTAATAGTAATGTGAAATTATGGTGATTTGAGGAAGGTCAGGTCCTATCGATGGTCTTACAATACAACTCACAAAATGGAATCCCTATGGGAGTGATCTTTGAACAAAATAATATTTCTTAAGGATAAATATTAGGAGTTTAGGGAGTGAAAAATAAAATGTAAAATCATGACTTAGGTGTCTTATGAGAAAACCTTAGAAGACATGAGGCATGCTAAGGACATGAGAAGACACTAAGTGACTAGTGACCATTAAGATACAGAGGATACATGTTTGTTATAGACACAAAGGTATGTGGGAAAATAAGTGTGCTAATAAGATTAAATCATGAAGATATATTGGTATAATAAAAATTAAAATGGACCTACCTTCCCACCACATATTCCCCATTCCTTAGGACCTCTTATAGAGTCATCAATCTATTGCAAAGATTGGGTAATTACATGAGAAAGTACGTAGTGCTAAGAGTTTTTTTTATTTTCCTTTTCTAATCTACTAGCCTACCACACCCTAATAGACCTTGAATCTATCATGAATACAACTATGGAGTTTGATCTTAGACTAGAAGAAGGAGATGTTCTTGAAATCATGTCTTTTAGTGTGATTTGACTTTTAAGAATTTGAAATGTTTCCTTTTGGATCATTGCCTTTTGTTAAAAGATTTGGATTTTGAATGTTTCTATGGATTTTGAGATTCCTCCTCCATACGGACTTAGAATGACCAATCATGAGAGATAGAATGATACACATGACTGAGATTTAGGCTTTAGATAAAAGAAGCTAAATATCTAGGGATGAGACTAACTAGAACACTTAGGATTAACTATGAATCAGTATGTTATCTTAGGTCTCAACCATGTGTATGCTTAGTTTGAAAAAAAGTAATAAAGGGGAATAAATAAGATCCAAATTTGACCAATAGTGGGATATTATAATGAGATGAATTATTTACTAACTAGTCACTTGGTAAAGAAGGAATGCCTAAAGGGAGAAAGGTTTTCATAACTAAGTCATAATGATAATTATTTGTGTTTGTAGAGATAAGATAGAAAATAATCATGAAAAGAGAACAATGTATTCTTAAGAAAGAAACTCAAAAAAAAGAAGGAAATGATAAAGAATAAATCCATGAGAAAGTATAAATGAAATTATAATGTATAAAATCAAAGTCATTGTGTAAGATAGATAATAATTTGGCATAATGTTAAATAACATAACAAATAGATAAATATAAAGATGGATCACACATCCAATCCAAATGAAAATGTAAGAACACCATACATGTGCTCATGAGTAATAATATCTTTATCCACACACATTATCCATAAAATCTAATAAGTCTTTATGTAGTTGAATACAAACTGTAGCAAATGTATCATCGATCTTCAGTGAAAACTATGAAAATACTTAACATCTAATCTCCTCAATAGAAAAGATAGGAATTCTTGATGAATTGTGTTGAGAAAGGCTACCAGTCAAGGGATGATTATGAGAATGCATGGGAATGGACTCTATAGGAGATGAAGGGGTCACTGATGGGTAAGGAGCCATGGGTGAAGGGCTCATGAGTAAAGAAGAATCCAAGGTGATGGAGGGTCCATGGCTGAGGGATTCATGGGTGGAGAAATAGGAGGTTATGAAGGGACCATAAGAGGATATGGAACCATGGGAGGTGGAACCATGGTTGAAGAAGAGGGAGCCTTATTATGGGAATAACCTATGGGAGGAATGATAGAAGGTGTAAGAATGGTTAAAAGATGATGTTAAAGGATATAGAAATGATCAATGTGATGGGTGCCACATTGGTGCTAAAGATAATATGCCTTATCATACTTAGGGATATATTTAGGTAGTACATTTTGGGGAGGCATGGCCATATCTAAGGACTGAAGAGTAATAGGATTCAAAGTGTTAATATATTGTCATAGCTTGTTATAATGTGTAGATGAATTATTATATTTGTCATGGAATCAATAGATATGCCTATGATAAATCTTGGTAGGTGTACTCATAAGAGGAGGTGTAATAGAAGTGGAAGGAGTTTGGTAAGGTTGATTGGCCCATTTATTGGATAAAGGAGCTAGTTATGGTAGAGGAAGCAAACCATTACCAAGAGAAGGTGGTGCTGGTGGAGAGATTGGACAAGCCTCAATAATAGGAGTGATAAGAGTGGAAGCAAGATTAGACTTAGCTAAAATGGGTATGGAAATGGGATCCAAACTGGGCTCTACTAAGGGAGGGGTGGGATCTACACAAGGCTGAATGAGATTTTTATGCATCTCAAGGATGAGTAGGCTATAAGGGTTATGATACCTAGAAAAATGATAGGGCCTAATCATAGCATGATCTATAAGCATACTCCTATGAGGTTCTTCAAAAATTGGAGGTGTATGTGCCATTTCTACCCTATAATATAGAGTAAAAAATCTAAAATAAGGAATTATATATGATGAAACATGGGAAGATATACTAAAATATTAAAGCAAAGAGGAATGATAATGAATAATCTCAACATCACAGGCCTAAACTATACCTCTTAAGAATAGATTGTCTAAGGTACAGCCATCATCATAATCTAGTGTATGAATATTAATAATGTAAGTAAGGATGGCATTGTCATCTAAGGTGGCATGATTAATTTAATATTGAGTCTTATTTAAGACTATAGGGATGTCATCACAAGCTGGTTTATGAAAATGAGTTTGTAAAGAAGTGGGAAGCTAATAGATGAGATGAGGTGAGAGATCAAAAGTTTTAATCTTGAGATTGATCTCATCAGGATCATCATCATCAAAATCTAATAGGTTAGGGGGAATATTCCCAATGATTTTGGGTTAACCATTGTAACCTCAAGTGAAATTGATGGGAAAGTTGAATTGGGGAAACTTAAGAAATGGAACACTTGGCAAGGGTTCAAGGGTAGGAATATTGAATACACCCTAGTCTTGGAATTGTTTAGAATTCCAAGGGTTAGTGTCACCTTGAATCCTATAGATGGATCCATTGTGATGAAATTTAATACATTTTTAAAGTGGAAGAGGTAACAAATCTCATACAATGAGTCCATGGCCTACCAAGTAAAATGTTGTAAGATAGAGTAAAATTAAATATCATCACCTTAATGTGAATGGTGATAGGTAGGATTGTAATGGGGAGCCACACACAACCTAAAGGAGGAATTTTCATTTAGTTATAGCCTTAACATGTACTACATGTGGATTTGAGATTGTATTCTAAATATCCAAGGGTTTTGATAAAATTGAGGAAGGCAACACAAGTTTTGGAATCCTTATCAATCAAGGCCTGCTTGACTTGGATATTACCAATTTAGACTCTAATAAAAAGAGGAGGATCATCCATATGAAGTAGAATCTCATCAGGGATCATGTAAGCAATGGGAGATTTGAGGGAAATATAAGTTTCCATTGTTTCATCAACATGGATGGACATTTCTTCACACTATTACAATATGCTATCTTTAGATCCAGATAAGGTTATTTTACATCCTATTAAGGGAAGATGAGGGATGTTAATTTTGAATTAAAGCTACATAATATGGTTTTGATGATGTTGATAGGTCATCATAAGCTCAATAAATGAGATTTAAGATAGTAGATTAGTGACTTTTAGGATAGGATCCCATTCATCATAACCTATAAGAAGATTATTGGAAATAGGTGCATAGTGTTTGTTAAGGTGTGGAGCCTAAAAGCTTCACATATGATTGCATTACCAAAGTTGTAGGTTTACACAGTCACCAAAGTCGGTCAGGAGCGATCAACGTCAGTCAGGTGTAGTTGAAGAGACACCAGTGTCGGCAGATGATCGGCTGACGTCGGTCACAGGCAAGTAGGCAAGAACCGGCGTTGGTTACCTGTACATCCAGAATGCTATTTCTGAGGACAAAAGCAAGTGTTTGCATGATGAGTTTAAGTCTTAGTCTTAAGTTCACATTTCTATTATTAGTAATATTGTTTTTAGAGCCCTTGTTCAAGAGGCTTAACTGTTGGTTGTAAGTGCATGCTCAAGTTTCCAAATTCAATATGTAGAATAAGATCTTCTTAGCTTAGCGTGATTATTGTAGTAGTTCATTGTATGTGAATGTTGAAGAACAGTACAGAGTTGTATCAATCCAGGTTGTTGGAATTGATTGTACTTGAGAGAGAGAGCTCTTAAGGGATAGAGATCTAGAGAGAGATCTTGTGCATCTGAGAGAGGTGTGGAAGAAAGAAGTTTCTTCAATTGTATTCCTTTTGTAAAGAGTTTAATACAAGTTTTCAGGGTGGTTTCTTGCATCTCTTGTTCTTTGCTATTATCTGATTCTAGTTACTTATCTATCTATTTTAATTCCATGGTTTATTGCTTTCATAAGTGTAATCTATTGTTGGTTGATCCCCAACAAGTGGTATCAGAGCCAGGTTGTAGGTTTAGAGTTTGATATCCAATAATTGGTATCAAAGCTCAAGTTCACTAACAGGCAGTTTAGATCTGTGTAGTGTGTATTGATTACAGGTTGCTCACAGGAGTTTCTGCAGGGATTTCTGTTTGAGTGGGAGACGCAATGGCAGATGAAAGTAAACTGAGAATGGAGAAGTTCAATGGCAAAAACTATCAACATTGGAGAATGCAGATAGAGGACTATCTGTATCAGAAGGATTTATACTTACCATTAGGTGGGATTTCAAAGAAGCCCATAGACATGGAGGATGAAGAATGGGAAGTTCTTGACAGAAAGGCTCTAGGGTCTATAAGATTGAGTCTAGCATCTACTGTGATATCTAATTTATCACAGGCAAAAACAATGGTAGAGTTAATGACTACTCTAGCAAATTTATATGAAAAACCCTCAGCTTCTAATAAGGTATATCTTATGAAGCAGCTATTCAATTTGCATATGCAGGAAGGTGGATCTGTATCTAATCACTTGAATGATTTCCATGGTATTGTAAATCAATTAAGTTTAGTCAAAATTGTATTTGATGATGAAATAAAAGCTCTTTTAATATTATGTTCTTTGCCTGAAAGCCGGCATAGCTTAGTAATGGCAGTTAGCAATATTGCATCTACATCAAATATTTTAAAAGTAAAGGATGTTGTTAGTGTTATCTTGAATGAGGAAATTCACAGGAAAAGCACAGAAGAGACATCTAGGAATGCTTTAAGTTTTGAGAGCAAGGGAAGGCAAAAAGAGAAGAGCAAGAAAGGGAGATCAAGATCTAAGTCTAAAGGGAAAGGCAGATCCAAATCCAGAAATGGCAGAAGGCCACAATGCTGGAATTGTGGAAAGATGGGGCACATAAGCAGAGATTGCTAGTCAAAGCCTAAGGAGGACAATCAACACGAAGGAAAAGAAGAAGCAAAGGTTGCAGGTATTGCACAAGATGCTTTAATATTCTCTTTGCATAATAATATAGAATCTTGGGTGTTAGATTCTGGTGCATCTTTTCATGCTACCCCTAATAGGGAATATTTTTGTGACTATATCCATGGAGATTTTGGAATAGTATATCTAGGGGATGATGAACCCTGTAAAATTATTGGCAAAGGTAAAGTGCAGCTGAAAATGCAGAGTGGAAACACATGGGTGTTGAGAGAAGTTATGTATGTTCCTAGCTTGAAGAAAAATTTGATTTCCATAGGAAAGTTAGGGGATGAGGGTTGTACAGTAACTCTCACAACAGAATCTTGGAAGGTGACCAAGGGTGCACTTGTTATGGCCAGAGATAAGAGAGTAGGTACTCTCTATTTGTGTAATTGTGTTACTAACAATTCTCCTTCTGTATTATCTTCTTCAGATGTGGATGCAAAATTGTGGCACTCAAGGCTTGGCCACATGAGTGAGAAGGGGATGTCAATTCTTAAGTCTAAAGGTAAGCTTTTAGATTTGAAAAGCATGGATCTAGAATTTTGTGAGCACTGTGTATTTGGAAAATAGAAAAGGGTTAGTTTTCTCAAGACTGGGTCTACAAAGAAGAAGCATAAGTTGCAGCTTGTTCACACAGACGTGTGGGGACCGACTCAGGTAACTTCTATTGGAGGATCACAGTACTATGTTTCATTCATAGATGATGCTACAAGAAAGGTATGGATCTACTATATTAAGAAGAAATTTGATGTATTTGAGACTTTTAAGATTTGGAAAGCTATGGTTGAGAATGAAATAGGGAAAAGATTAAAGTGCCTGAGATCAGACAATGGTGGAGAGTTTTGTAGTTATAAGTTCAACTAGTATTGTTACATGCATGGAATTCATAGGAAAAGGATGGTTCCAAGGACACCTCAACAGAATGGAATTACTGAAAGGATGAATAGAACAATCATGGAGCATGTAAGATGTATGAGATTGCATGCTAGTTTGCCTTTAGAGTTTTGGGCAGAAGCTATTGACACTGCAGTGTACCTGATTAACAGAGGACCCTCTACAACTCTGGATGGTGGAATTCCATAAGAGGCCTAGACAGGTAAAAAGGTAGATCTCTCTTTTCTCAAAGTTTTCAGTTGTGAAGCCTTTATGCACATAGATAAGGAAAATAGAAAGAATCTCGATGCTAAGTCTATAAGGTGCACATTTATTGGCTATGGCTCAGATGATTTTGGTTTCAGATTTTGGAATCTAGGAACTAACAAGGTAATTAGGAGCCGTGACATTATTTTCAACGAAAAAGTGATGTATAGTGATCAGCTGAAGAAGCTGAATCAATTTGGGCAGAGCAATAGTGAATTGGATGAGGTGACGGTCCAAAATGAGC
Organism: Torreya grandis; assembly: GCA_037957365.1. Taxonomy (NCBI): domain Eukaryota; kingdom Viridiplantae; phylum Streptophyta; class Pinopsida; order Cupressales; family Taxaceae; genus Torreya; species Torreya grandis. The sequence goes on along the minus strand of JARHVA010003830.1, from coordinate 767,597 downwards.
TTGCGAGAAAAAGAAATAATCACTTGTAGGAAAACACAGAGACCGACATCGATAGGATAGGAACTGGCATCGACAGAATAGAAACTGATATCAGTCATACAGAGACCGATGTCGGCAGGACAGGCACCAGTGTCAGTCAGGAAGAACTGGTGTCGGCCAGTAACAGGTCTGGAGGTGACCAAGGTTGGTCACTGTCAGAGAATTTGGGTGGACAGTGTGTTGTGAATGAGTCTTAGACACCCATCAGGAGGTCTGAAAGGGTAAGTAAGCCTCCTATTAGATATTCTCCTTCATTATTCTATTTATTGCTAACTGATGGTGGAGAACTAGAGAGTTTTGAAGAAGCAATATAGGTGGAGTCCAAGAGTCAGTGGGAATGCGGCATGGTTGAGGAGATGGAGTCCTTAAGAGAGAACCAAACATGGGATTTGGTTGAATTACCAGCTAGTAAGAGAACACTGAAGAACAGATGGACCTACAGGTTGAAAGAAGGTGAGAATGGACAGATGAGAAATAAGGCCAGATTGGTAGTGAAAGGATTTACATAAAAGCCAGGTATTGATTTTGGTGAGATTTTTTCTCCTATTGTTAAAATGACTTCTATACGGATTGTACTATCTTTGGTTGCTGTTGAGGATTTGCATCTTGAGCAGCTAGATGTTAAGACAGCATTTCTTCATGGAGATTTGGATGAGGAAATTTATATGGAACAACCGAAAGGATTTGAGGTCAAAGGTAAGGAAAAGTTAGTGTGCAGATTGAAGAAAAGCTTGTATGGCCTCAAGCAAGCTCCTAGATAGTGGTATTTCAAATTTGATAGGTTTATGACTGAGCATGGCTACAGTAGGTGTCAATCTGACCATTGTGTGTACTTTAAGAGATTGGATAATGGTAGATACATTATTCTATTGTTGTATGTAGATGATATGTTGGTTGTAGGATCACACATGCAGGATATCTCTGAGCTTAAGGTGAAATTAGCTCAAACGTTCGCTATGAAGGATTTGGGAGCAACAAAGAAAATCCTTGGCATGAGCATTAAGAGAGATAGGAAAAATCACATGTTGATATTGTCTCAAGAGGATTATGTGGACAAGGTGTTGAAATGGTTCAATATGTAGGATGCTAAACCGGTAAGCACACCTTTGGCTAGACATTTTAAATTGAGTAAAGAACAATGTCCTAATTCACATGATGAGGTAGAGTACATGAGTAAGGTTCCATATTATTCCGCAGTAGGGAGTTTGATGTATGCAATGGTGTGTACTAGACTGGATATTGCCCAAGTAGTGGGAGTTGTAAGTAAGTATATGGCCAATCCAGGTAAGGAACATTGGAAAGCAGTTCAGTGGATCCTTAGATATCTGAGAGGAACCAGCAGTAGGCACTTGTGCTATGGAGGTTCAAATACTTCTCTACATGGTTATGTAGATTTAGATATGGCAGGTGATTTGGATGGCACGAGGAGCACTACAGGTTATGTTTTCACTATAGGTGGAATGGCAGTTAGCTGGATATCTAAGTTGCAAAAAGTTGTTGCCTTGTCAACTACAGAAGTAGAGTATATTGCAGCCACAGAAGCTAGCAAAGAGATGATATGGATGACACGGTTCATGAAAGAGCTTGGAAGGGAGCATGGGAGTTGCAGATTTTATAGTGGCAGTCAGAGTGCAATCCATTTGGCTAAAAATTCAGCCTTTCATTCAAGAACAAAGCACATACAGCTAAGGTACCATTTCATATGACAGGTATTGGAAGATGGTGAGTTAAAGCTGGAGAAGATCCATATAAATAGGAATCCTGCTGATATGTTAAACAAGCCAGTTACAAAGGAGAAGTTGAATCTTCATTCAACTTCTGTTGGTCTTCATGATTGAGTTGAAGATGGAGGAGCTAGAAGATGTTGCTGTATAGGTACTGGTGTAGCTGTTTATCTCCAAGTGGGAGATTGTTAAGGTGTGGAGCCTAAAAGCTTCACATATGAGCACATTACCAAAGTTGTAGGTTTACACAGTCACCGGCATTGATCAAGAGTGATCGACGTCGGTCAGGTGCAGTTGAAGAGATGCTGGCATCGACAGATGATCAGCTGACGTCGGTCACAGGCAAGCAGGCAGGAACTGGCGTCGGTTACCTGTGCATCCAGAATGTTATTTTTGAGGATAGAAGCGAGTGTTTACATGATGACTTTAAGTCTTAGTCTTAAGTTCATGTTTCTATTATTAGTAAGATTGTTTTTAGAGCCCTTATTCAAGAGGCTTAACTATTGGTTGTAAGTGCATGCTCAAGTTTCCAAATTCTATATGTAGAATAAGATCTTCTTAGCTTAGCGTGATTATTGTAGTAGTTCATTGTATGTGAATGTTGAAGAATAGTATAGAGTTGTATCAATCCAGGTTGTTGGAATTGATTTTACTTGAGAGAGAGAGCTCTTAAGGGATAGAGATTTAGAGAGAGATCTTGTGCATCTGAGAGAGGTGTGGAAGAAAGAAATTTCTTCAATTGTATTCCTTTTGTAAAGAGTTTAATACAAGTTTTCAGGGTGGTTTCTTGTATCTCTTGTTCTTTGCTATTATCTAATTCTAGTTACTTATCTATCTATTTTAATTCCATGGTTTATTGCTTTCATAAGTGTAATTTATTTTCGGTTGATCCCCAATAGTGTTGAAGGAGGTCCTCAAAAGGAGGAGCCAAAGTATATGTGAATTTTTGTTGACAAGAGATAGAAGGTTTAGTATGAGGTAAAGTTTGTATATTATGTTGAGAAGATGAAGCAGTTGATGTAGGTGTGGGTTGAGGTAAAGTAGAAGTGTTGATGGAAGCTTGAGTGTCATTTTTGATAGGTAAATAAGATGGAGGGATGGTAGAAATTGAATGGGAAGTGTTATCCAAGGGAGGAGTTAGAATTGGTTCATCAAAAGTTATAAGGACATGTTTCTACAACTCATTTAAGTGAGTTGGATAAGAATTTTGGATAACATGAAATGTGCGAGAAAATGAAGGTGTGTATATGGGTTGAGGATTAATGAAAGAAACCACCCTTTACATATTAATCATATTAACATCATTATCTTCAGGAGTTGGGTCAATCAAACTTTCTACATTATTGGTATAAGGGGTAGGTTTATCTTGGTTATGTTGGTGATTTGGAAGAAGATCTTTATAGATGGCCAAATTAATATTATTGGTAGAAAGGGTAGGTTTATATTGGTGGTTATCTTGAGATTTAGTATTTATTTCATGGGCTTGTTGGTGTTGACGAATGATAGTAGGGGTGATACCTCCTATATTGATATTAGCAATTTGAGATGTAAGAGGATCATTTTGAAAATGCTTTACTATCTTGTTGACAAGAGGTTGAGGGATAATATTACCATGGGAATATTGAAGAGGAGGTGGGGTAACATTTTGATTATATGTACTCCATGGCATCTATTGAGAGTGGGTGTGAAGATGGATAAGGTGGTTTTGCATTTGCATCACTTGATTTGCATTTTTATCTTGAAAATAATTAATTTGAATAAGAATTTTTAATAAGATATAATGGGTTTGAGTTGAATTGTTGGCATTGTTTGAAGCATTATAATTATAAGTAGTGTCTTGAGCACCACTATGAGTGTTAGTAGGAGCTTGAGAAGAACTGTTAGAATGTGAGGCACTAGTGGCATAATTTGATTGTGTGTTAAAAGATGGATTCATAAAGGGATGAGAAGAAGAATCACTAAAAGCATGATTACCATGGGTGTAAAATGATTCACTAATGGATGAAATGAGAAAAGTGGGTCTTGGAAGAGGCCCACCAAATGTAGAACCTATCATGTTAGTAGAGATACTAGGCATGGAGGTATAGGAAGTCAAAGAAAAAGAAGTCATGGTATAAGGAGTTAAAATATAGGGAAAAGGTTAAGAATCAAATATGCTAGTATCCCAAAGTTCATATGAGAATGTGGGAGAAGGTGAATGAGGCTCCTCAACTTGACCATTAATCATGAGATGATAAATGGTAGAAGGATCATTTCCTTAATGTTGAGGAAACTTAGAGATGAAGAAGAGAATTACTAGTGTATACTCTAATTTGGGTTGATTTTCAAGTGAGAAGAGAGGATTAAAAAGAAAATAATAATGAGGATAGGTCCCAAAATTTGTAGTGCATGTGGCTATATGAACATTACTTTCATCCAAGAGAGGAGTCATAATATACTTATGGGAGACCCTATGAGGGTTGGTAATACTCATCATATCTATTGAATTCAACTCAGTGTTGTCTTCGAACAAGAATTTCATAATGAAGAAGAGGAATTAGGAAATTAAAAAGTGATGAAAAATCAAAAAAATACAAAGGGATAGATAAGAGTATAGATTCAACTGGGTTGACCTAGTATTGGAAATAGGCATTGAAAACTAGGAAAATAAGGATACAAAGTCAATAGGGTCAACCTAGTTATATAACCTAGGATATAAAATAATTAGATAAGGATACATATTTGATAGGTTCAACCTAGTAATATATCTTGGGAGTTAGAAAAAATACTATGTTAATAGAGTCAACTTAGTACTGCAAGCAGGGGAAATAGATAGTCTATAAGATACTATGTTGAACAAAATGATAGTATACTAAAAAAATTAAAAAATATATAATTACTTTGAAATAAATAAATGAAATTAAATATATAATCAATTGGGTCAATGAGGATTATCTAATTGAAGCACACAGCATAAAACCTTTCACCAATGCAAGTTTTTGCAATACAACATACAATTGAGCAAAGAGAAAGTAGTCAACTTGGAAAGTAAATATTAACTAAGAGGTCATCTTGAATGTTGTTAGATTATTAAGTATTGTTTTAAGTGTGATAGGTAAGTTATCTAAAAGTAAGGAATTATAAATTAATATATGGATTGTTTCAAGATGTTTAGGCTGAAAGAGATCTATGTTGGTAATGGTTCTGGCTTGGCATTGGGCCCTACCCCCTCACTTCACACACTTTAGTGATAAGGGTAACAAGTGACTTTCCAATATATACCATTAACCATTTATTTATACTTGGCTAAAAAACCAAGTCAGCTTCCCCCTTGGTGATGAAATCCAAGTAGGTAGGCCTTGGGTAGACAATTATTTAAATGCATTTTAAGATTAAGTGATTTGGTAGTGTGTGAAAGAAAGATAAAAATAGTGCAACTAAATGGTATATTGAAAAACCACCTAATTAGAATATGTTATCTATTCTAAGCATTCAAATAATTGAAAGTGAAAGTGTTAATTAATTACTAGTATATAGATGTTAATTTCTAATTTGAAACATAGTATAGAGTTAGTTCAGATGATAGTGTATGCAAACATTATAGAATAGAGTTGATAGTGTCTCTACTATAATATTGAAGTAGAGGTCTATTAAGAACTATGTCGGCAATTTTGACTTAGTCTTTCAGATAGAAGATAGAATACAAAACAAGTTTGACTAGATCAACCTATTTTTCTTTATAAGGGCAGTTTTAAAGACTACAAATTGTGAAAAATAGAACTATAATGAATAATAGAAATGACAGATAAAGAGAAAAAGGAACCTTGGTGGGTTAGATGATGTAGAGGAATGTGAGATTGCTATTGAAGTGCCTTAATTATCACTTACAAATTCTACCAACTGTGTCGATTGGGTTAGCCTAGTTCTATAGTTTCCTATTTTTTTGAAGCCTATGAAGATGACTATACCAGCTTGGTTAACCTAGTATATTTTTTAGAAACTTGTAAGTGTACTTTATTGACCTGTTTGACCCAATACCCTATTTATAAGTGAAAACCTATACTTTTTTGACTTGTTTGATCTAGTAACTTATATCTGATGAATATTTGTACAAACATAATAGAGTCATATTGATGTGATTATGTGTTAAACCATCACACAAAAGTTAGAAACTATATTGACCCTATCGACTTAATATCACAAATATATAAAAATAATAAATAAAAAGATAAAATAATGAAAAGTGTGAAATAAAACTTGCAAAGGCTAGATTCACGTTGGGTTCACCAGAATATATGCAATCATAAATGAATCATGTCTATAAATCAATCCTAACTTAGAGAAGATAGATCATACTTACACTTCTGATTGGGGATACATTAGATAATCGATAACATGACCAATATGGGGATCCATTAGACCCAATTAGTGGATTTATTATCACAATAAACAATACTATGGAGGGTTTTAAAGCCTCTAGTCAAACACAATCACATAATCACCCTAACAAAGCCCTATGTTTTCATACGCACTAAATTGATAACAATTAAAGTAAAGTCTAATCCAGTTCTCACCAAATCTTTTGGCACAAAGTGGGGGTAGGAAAATATAAAATTAAACATGTATAAGGTAAATATACTCACATAAATGTATATGGAATCCTAATGCATAGAAGAGAAGTAAAAATGCATATCTATCTACTCTTACAAATGAGTAACAAAGTTAGGAATACTTACCTTTGAAGATGAACCCAGTGAGTCTCAATCTCTCCCTTATCTAAGGTGATTCACAAGAGGTTGTTTTTTTTATATAAGGATGACAAGGATAAATTATCTCTAAGACACACAACCTATTAATGTATCCAAAAGACTTCTCCATAAGACAAGATTTGTATCTCCAAAAAAGTATGAAACCCTAAGCTTATTCCTCAAGTAGAATGGTGGATAAGCAAATGCACAATAGATCTTACTTCTTATCTTCTCTAAATAATGGTGAAATGATCTTGTATATATAGGTAGATTTAACCATAATCCCTTCTAAAAGTTTTGGCTAACAGGGTTGACCCAACTGACCTAGTATTGTTATGGATAAAAATTAACTATGTCACGGGTTAGGTTGGCCAAGAGCTGACCTAGACCCTAAATGAATTTTACCCACAAGAGTACAGGGTTGACCTAGTACTATAAATAGTTGAAAGGCATATTAGGTAAAGAAAAGGGAGTTGAAAAGTGGTAAAATACTAGAGGATTGTATAATAGAGAAGAACAAGTTTAGGGATATGGTTTTTAGGAGACAAGTGTGTAGACAACAAGTGGAAAAAGGGATAACAATCCTATGAAGCACCAATGGTTTGCCAAGCCCTTTCTCAGTGCACCCCTTAAGGCATGAACTTAGAGATATTAAGACTCAATGGGCTCTTACTATTATCATAGGTTCTTGATACAATATAACATGCTAAGGATGAGGATAGCTAAGATTATTATACTATGTAGGATAATGTAGAGAATTCATATTTACTAAAAACATGTTAAATAGGAATTATCATGTGATAGATAAGAATTAAGATCAACCAAATTTTTATTAAGGTTTAGAGAGCATTCATATTACTTTAAATAATATTAAATAAAACATTAAACAAATGTACGCATACAAGGAATAACATAATAAATACAATAGATAACCATAACCAAAAAGTTTATATTGATTTCAACAAAGGTTCATCATCTTCTTCATACAAGCATATGTATTTATGGACATTTATAGTTCTTGACTATTCACATTATTCTCATACATTGGTGCAAAAAAGAGGGGACTATTCATCTTCTATCTTTTTACAAGTCATGGAGGATAGGACAAAATACATATAGCCAAAAAATCTATACGTATCGTATGAATATCTACAGAATATCTTGTGCAGCTTTACTTATCCATTTTCTTCTCCGAACACTTTCTCAAAATTAAATTTTTATCTCATCCTAACACAACATCATAGGTTCACCTAATTCTACACTAAATAAAAGCTAAAAATTTGGGTAGACTAGTAAGGGTCGCAGTAATCACTCAAGACACCATTTCTGGTTTGTACCTCTTGTGCACTACTTAGCTATCCTTTTAGGTTTTCAACTAAGTAGTGTATCAGCCTACCACCCTTTTGGGTTTTCAATAGGTTGGCATAACTAGGTTACTACCCTTTATGGTTTTTCAACCATCCTAGCCCCACTTGTCTTACTAATCAACCAATACAAAAAAAATATGTTTAAAATTTTACAAAATTTTGTGCATTATGCAAGACTCAACTAGAAGGGGGTGGCATTATTGAGGAAGAATACTGGATAGCAAGATCCTTGGCCCCAAACTTAGTAGTTGTGTGATGTGTGATTTATTGTTGGAGATTAGATGGTAGCTTGTATATAAAAACACTTAGAATTAGGTATACCTTGATATAAAATATATATAGATCAGTTTTGAATGTGTACTAGTTGAGCATCACTTCTTAAACCATGTAGATCAGTATGTGCATTGATGTATAAAATCTAATGAGTTCTTTTAGGTTTAAATCCTCAGTGGTACTCATGTCAGCCTTTGTATTACTAACCTTTATTTAAATTTTTTCACTCACCTACTTTAACTTTTCTACATGGCATTCTATCTGAAGACCTACAAATGCACTATGTTGTAGGCCCTATTTCCAGTTAAGGAGTTGATCACATATATTATCCCTAGAATTGAATTATTAATAGAGAGTAAGGTTAGTTTTATCTACTGATAAAATTTGACTATGCATGGTTGTCCTAGCCATTATGACTATGGTGAAGTCTATATTAGAATTGGTAAGATAATTATCAAGTTATTGCTTCTAGTATAGAAGACTACAAGCAACTTGATGGGCTTAGAAGGCTATAATGGCAGTCATTATTTGATACTCCTTTATCTGAGTAATAAAATCTATGGCATAAGTCTTAAAATTATAGCCTAGAGTGCCAACTCCATGAAGTTGTTTAGTTATGCACCAATCTTTTTTGATCTCCAAGACCAAGGTCTTGAGCCTATTATAGTCAGACATCACTTAGTCCCCAATAATTTGAGAGGATAAGTTTGGGTAAGTGTATTTGATCATCTTTGTCTCTTCATGAAGATGACCCATGAGCTCAACATTCTATGCCTTTGTCTGATCATGTTCTTACTTTAGGGAGGTGGTATTTTATGTCATGGACTCCTAAAAAGATACAACACCCTATAAATATTTATTTAAAGGTAGTTGAGACATGTCTAAAGAGGCTTCTTGCTTGATTGGAAGAATGGCCAAAGTGTTATTGGATGTTGCAAGTTCTAAACATGGCATGATGGCTAGTGGGAAAGAGAAGGTAGTACACTAAGTAGCTACTGAGGGAACATCCTAGAGCCAAACACCTCCTACTATATGGGATCCTACCTACGTTATGGGTGATTCTTATTATTACACTATTTCCTCTACTAATAGCTTACTTTATTGTGTAGGTTATTTATCCATTTTCCATTTGGTCTCCTCCTCTTCCTCATGTTATTTATTTTTGGCTTCTTCCTCCTTTTTCTCATCCTCTTCTTCTTTATTTCTCTTATCTTCCTCTTCTATCTTTTTCTTTTCTTATGCTTCCTCTTTCTATTTCTTCCTTCTCTTGTCTTCTTCCTCTTTGTTATTTTTCTCTTATTCTTCCTTCTTCTTCTATTCTTATTCTTCACTCTTCTTCTTCTCTTATTCATGTGCATCTTGGGCCTATGCCTGATTTTATGTTTGTGCTTGTTTTTTTTGTAGGGATTCATCCTCTTATTCCTTATTCTTTCTATAAATTTCCTCTACTTATCACTATGCTTGGCGTGTTACATCTTGTTTCCTCTTTTCTTCTTCTGCTTCCTTTTCCTTATTTTTTCTCTCCTTCTGCACTTGCTTTGATATGCTAGTTGCTTCTTAGGCATGTTTGGCCCTCTGTATGTCTACCTCTACCTCCTTGGCCTTTTGTGTAGCCTCAACTTCTTTGGTTTGTTATGTTGCATATGGTTATTGTGTTTCTTATTTATTTCTCTTATTTTCCTCCTTCTTAAGCCTATGTTTAGCTATGTAAGTGGCTTCTTCCATAGTGGATTATTGTTCCTATATGATTGGTTATCCTATTGCAAACTCCTTAACATCTTGAGCCTATGGTGATGGTGGTAAATCATCTTGTCACACCCCAAAATTAGAACCTATACCTTTCTCTTACTGATTGTGTTTAGTCTATATCAGGGTGGTGGTGGAGAAGATTCATGAGAAGATTGCACTTCCTACATATCACCTGGTTAACCAAACATGCACTCCTCTAAGGTAGGGGAGACTCTTACCTCCCTCCATGTTCTGGATCTACACATAATTTTTTCTGGTAGGCTCTCTAGTAGGGGTGAAAATATGATGTTAGGTGTGAATTTTAGAGTAGTTTAAGGCTAAAATAAGTCTATTCTACACTCTATTTGATGTCTTCTCAGACTATGTTGATAATGATGTAAGGTGGGAAAGATGGATAGTCCACCCAAATCTCTAAGGGAACCTATTTTTAGACTTGTACTATAAATACCACCTTCCAAAAGAAGAATTATTTTTTTTCTTCCTTCTCATAATAATCTCTAGTTATGTCAACCACCATGACCTGGTAAACTTCATATTCATCGATGCCCATTTGAATGAGATTATAGGAGTTGGCTATTTGTAGTACCTTTAGATCATCCTTCTAAGTTGTAGTGATGCATGTTGTTCACTTTGAGGGATAAGATACTAAGTGAGTATATACTTTGCACTTTTCCTTCTACTATTGTGAGCTATATGATGTCTCTCATTATTTTGCAATAGGAATATATGTTCTAGGTGGTATAAATTACAAGGGAGTTGTATGACTAGACATGTACTCTTTTTGTTGGGCCACTTTAACCTATGCCATATCCATTCTGATAAAGAAGGGGAGTGGTTTGAATGGTGAGCATCATATCTCATGGATTGTGATAAAAACTCCTTTAAGTAGTAGGGTAACTATGGCATGCTAACCTAGGTACTACAAGACATCGAGTGGTGCTCATGGATGTGTGGTAATGAGTTCTAGGCACTCCTCCCTAATGTGTGAGAGCTCCATGATCCTGTATCCAAGTGAGATTGTAGAATTATTGTGTTGGCTAGTAGTTTGTGCCTGGGTGCACTTCACCCTCTAGTGACTTTCACTACATGAAGCAAAGCAAGAAAATGAGGAACTAGTATTGAAATGTCTACTTGGGAGATGTGAAACACTTCTTGATATTTGAAAAAAAATCCTACATAAAGTACTCGAGCCAATTGAATTGCTTATTTCTATGGATTGTCTAGTGGGTGATGTCCATAACTCCCTTAGGTATTTACTTGGTAGACTTGATCGTCTACCAAAAAATTTTGATGATGCATTACACAAGAATGTGCACTAGTCTATCTAGTATTTCATCAATATGAATACCTCAGTTGGCCCACACATATAGATCCCAAAATTCTTATAAGATGGGAGGCATTTTTTCCTTGTAGGGAGCAAAGATTCTCCTCACATAGGTATGCCCAAAGTTCATGCCATTACTTGTGTGTTTATAACCATAGTCTCATCAAGACCCAAATAGATTGTACACTCATTATATCACCCAAAAAATACTAGAATGATCTCTCTTAGGTCACCAAATGTGGGAAATCTCAATAGGTTCTCAATGTCTATGTTCTAAAACAAGTGGGGAGCTATGAGGGTGAGTGGTTGTGCATTATCAATAGGGTTAGGATGGAAGAGATTTTTCTCAGCTTGGTGAATGTAATCAAATGTCTTTTGGTCACTATACTTAGTTTATTAGAGCACCATGTTGATGTGCATAGATTTTTTTGATGCATCTTTAAGAGCCCTCATTAGCTATGAAGTATCCATGGTTACGTAAGATGGTGAAATTATAATTCTCTATATGCTCTATGCAAATAAAATGACTTGGCTCTTGATAGTTTTAACTCATGAAAAATATGCCCAAAGATGAACCACCTTGCTATTTGAACTTGGATTTTATAGATTTGACACCTCTTGGCTTCTAAATATAGGTTATGCTTAGTTGTCTACTCATCTTGAATGTAATGGTAGATGTGGCAAATCTATATCCAATCTGGTTATTAAAGTAGTTAGTCATTAGCACATGTGTGAAGCTATGTCCTTATGCTCTTTGATGTCTGTATAAAAGGTAAAAATAGATGATGTTAATGAGTTATTAATTTATTGAAGATTGAATTAATTAACCCTTGGCTCATGTGTTTACTTCTAGTGGATGACCATTATCTAATGGATATCTTGTTGATGGGATGTTTTTGCATCTTTCCTAAACATAATATTTTTTAGTCATTCCTTTTTAAATTTTATGGCTACACACATGGATCCTCTTATGCACATCTGGCACACGTGATGCTTGGTATTTATAATTCACAAATGTTGTTATTGAGATCATCTAAAAACAAACAATTATAAAAGAAACACACACACATAAAGCATGAAAAATAAGGAAATCTTAAGCTACATGGTGTTATTCAGCACCTAATTAGATTATAGAATAAGATCAATCAACTACTGGTATTAGGGCTTAAGCCTATATCCATTTATCCACCCTAGTAATATGGTTCCTAGAAGATCTTTAAAAACCATGGTTCCTTGTTTTATTAGGTCATGTACAATGTAGGGCCCTTTCCATCATATCTATAGCTTACCCAAGAATGTTTTGAATTGACTGTCATATAATAAAATTAGTTGATCCTTATGAAATTATTTTTAGCACAAGTTTCTATCATGCCATGCTTTCTAACTCTACTTGTGCACTTCCTACATCTAGGCTACTCTTCATATAAACTTTTCCATTTTATTTAATTATAGGAGTTAATTAGTAAGAGATTCATTTTCTCTGAGTCATAATGACCATGGTAATGCACGAGCTAGATACTAAATATTCCATTAGTATGACTAATTTTATACCATACACAATTGGAATGGTGTAAATATTGTAGCCCTTTTTTAATGTGTGTGATATTCCCACAAGATCATAGGAATTTGATCTTCCTAATCATCCCGCTTGACATCATATATTTTTATCAGCATCTTACCCAGTACTTTATTGGATGCTTTAGCTTAGCCATTAGCCTGGGGATGATACATAGTGATTTTCTAATGAGAAATCATAAATTATTAAGTCATAGCCTTAATGGTATTTTTCAAAAAGTGTATTCTTCTATCAATAACTAATTTTATAGGGCATCCAAACCTTGAAATGATATTTTCAAATAGAAACTTCATTGCATCTTTTGCATCATAGCTAGTGGTTGTAGCAGCTTCAACTCACTTAGTAAAATAGTCAATCATTATAATGATGTACCTTGATTTAATTAAATATTTTGGTGGATTGATCAGTCTAATAAAATAAATGCCCCATTTTTTGAAAGGCTACTTAGCTAATAAAGTCTATCAAGGTATCTCATCTTTTTATAGCAGTTTACCCATGTGTTGAGAAACATCGCAATGTTGTGCAACTCTATGTGCATCTTGGAAAACATTTGGCCACCATAATCCACTTTGTAGTAACTGTATAGCCATGTATTCTCTTGTAAAAATCCCTCCTATGATTCCTTTATGGGTTTCTTCTAAGAGTTGAGGTCACTCATGTTTCAGAACAACTCTACACAGGACTTCATCCTTTCCCAAGTGATATAAAAACCCATTAATGATGGTATATGGTAGTGCTCTAGTCATAAACTAATTTTTGTCTCACTCTTGAAAATGTATAGGGAAGATTCATTTCTTGATGAATTTTTTAATGGATTCAAAAAATTTAAGAATCATATAGACACAGAAAAGATGGGCATCAGGAGAGTCTTCTTAGAATTCTTCTGGATCTTCCCAATTTGGTATGTGACTGAGATGGTCTAGTCCTACATTCTCTATTTATGGTTTGAAATTTATGTATAATTTAAAACCTTATAATAGCATCAATTGTCAAGAGATACATCTTCCTAGCATTAATTTGTTGACCAAATATCATAGGGTTTGATGATCAGTGAAAACTTCAAATGGTGTTTGCAAATAGTTAGTGCCAAAAATTTTGAATTGATAACACAATGGCTAGTGCTTCTCATTCTATGGTTATATAGATTTTATCTATGTCAGACATTTTATTTCTAGTAAAATGAATAATATATTCCATCACATTATCTCTAGGCTGTGTAATCATAATATCGACTACAATTTTTTAAACATCCACATGTATGTGAAATGGATTGCTCTAGTCTAAAAAATAAGTATAAGAATAGTAACTAATATCTTATTTATCACGATGAAATATACTTGGTATTTTGAATTTTATACAAACTTTGCATTATTTCATACTAAAGATTCTAATGGAAATGAAATAGTTGTGTACCCTTTTATGAACTTACAATAGTAGCCTATATGCTCGAGAAAAGAACATACTTCGGTAGTGCTAATAGGTGGAGGCATTCTCAGTATTATTATGATTTTAGCCTAATCTACCAAAATACCTTTGATACATACTACGTCCAAGCAAAACACCAAAAGGTATGAAAAATATATATTTATTCAAATTCAAAGTGATGCATAGAGTTTGGCATTATTCCAACATTAAATACAACTTAGACAAGTATTATTTGAAAAAGGAAAAGACTACCCAATCATCTAGATAAACTTCCAAGAAATCATGCATAACATCCTTAAATTTTGTAACCACTACACAAGATAACACTACAGGTGCATTCTTCAGGCCAAAAATCATGACCTTATATGGAAAAGAACCCCATTCTATTGCAAAAGTCATTTTGGATTGATCTTCTTCTATGATCAAGATCTAATGATATCCTTTGAAACAATCTATTAAGGAATATACTTTATGTCCTTCAACATACTCCAAAACTTCATCTATGAATGGTATTGAAAATGGATCATTTACACAGGCATCATTTAATATGTGGTAATCCCCAGTGTTGTATCAATGTCCTTGAGTGGTTCAATAGGTCACTCTAGCTTGAATAAATCATTTAGATCTAAGTCACCATCAGAATCAAAATCTTGATTGTATTCTACCTCATCTTGGATCTGGTGCATAATGCACATGATCTAACCATATATTTTCATGTCTATTGATGCAGCATCACCATTAGTAATATCTTGATGTTGAATATTTTTCAACATCTATGCAGCTTCATACATTAGGCTCTTCTTTATAGTCATGTCTAGATATTTATCCTGTTTAAATTTTCTAATGCCCTAATCTTGAGGTATCTCAACATCATGGGCCTAGTGGAGGTAGCCCTTGTTCTGTGTGTTGTTATCACATAACAACATTCAAAAATGCATTTTCTTTAGGCTCCATACTTACCATATTCACATGTTGAACAGCTTTATCCTTTTTTTGCTTCTCTAGAATAGGGTAATCTTCTATGTCATGTTGGTCAGAGATTCTACAATATACATAATACAACTATCTTTGTGGGTTCATCGAGCAACTCTATTGGACATGATTGTATACTCCACATAGGTAGCATTATAGGGGAGTCTATTGGTAGTTATTTCTTCTACCACCTTCGTATCCTCATTTATAACCACCATGACCTCCTCCTCTATTATTCTAATATCCACCTCGATATCCTCTTTGTTTTTTTACAGTATTCCACTGCTAGTGTTATTGATTGTTGTCTCTAATTTTGAATTATTATTGCATAACTAGCGTGGCCCAACTTATTTTCTTATAGTTGTGTTATAGGTGAGCTCCAAGGTGATGCATATAGGTATTGAGGAAATAGAGGTGTACAACTTGATAAAGGAGGGGTCCATCTAGCCAGACCATGAGGCTAGTATTATAATGAACTCAGAATCCATTATGGACCTATTTGGGTCACACAACCTTTATCGAGCTTTGGGCCTAGAATTATTTTCTTTAATGAGGATATTTATTATACTATGATGGTGAATAAATTTTTGGAGATGCTTTCTTTAAGATCATTTAAAGTCCTATAATTATTCTCATCATGGTTAAGTGACTTTAATAAATTATAATATAGATTCTATAGATTATTGATATATTATTGTAGAAGATGCCATTGTGTTGTGGCATGCCCTACTACTCGACAAAGTTCATAGAATTATGTCTTGACTTTTGAAAAATCATTTTGATAGTGTCCTTATTTTATGCATTCTATACACCATAAGTTCAATTTAGGCTTATCCACCTCATGGTATTACTCCATTTTTTTCATGAAATCATGTAGTTTGTTGTTAATTTTGGAATTATCAATAAGGGCTTCTCCATAATGTTTAATCTATTCTATGCATATTGTAATAGTTTTGGCATCTACTTTTGTATCATATTGAATTTGCATAGTGTAAAACTAGATCTTGGTTCATAATCCTAAAAGGAACCATGTTACTTTGTCTTTATCTATTAAGGCAAATTATACTTTATTCATCACATCATAGAATCTATGATCATAGTTGCAAACTGATTCTCCAAATTTTTGCCTTATCTCCTTCAATTCCTATATAGTCTAACTTGTACATTTCTTAATCTTAAATTTTGTGAAGAGCCAATCATAAATGTATTTTATACTTGCCTATTGAAGGCCTCTTTTTTATATAAACTCTAGTAATCTCCTAGTTAGGGCCCCTACTAATTCACACTTTTGAAAAGTTTCATCAGTGATGCCCTTAGCTTGTCATTTTAATTTCCAAATTAGCATGTACTATTTAGGATCCATGGACCCATCATAGATGGCTAAGTTTAAGAATCCTCCTAGATTATTCATCATATTTACTAGTGTGGATGGAGTCTTCTACATAGATATTATCAAAGGTGTCTACATTTTAAGTAATCCTACCTATGTACTACTCTATACAACAAAATAATTATCATGCACACTTTGCTTGTCTATGATTCCTTTTTGTTGTTGTTCTATTTCAACTAATCATATAGATTCCAAAGTCTTATTAATTTATTTTGTATGAATTTCCATACCCAAATGATTCATATGCTCTAAAAATGGTCTTTCTCAACTATTATCCTCCTACTCACCTAGATGAAAATTTCTATTAGAATTTAAAAGATTGGGTTATGGGGATGTGTACTCTTCTAGTGAATAATTATTTCTATTGAATTCTTATATTGTGATTGAACATATGATAAACCTATGACTCTACTCTATTTCTTTGCATAATTTTTCTTCTTCTGATACTACCCTTTCTTGTAGCTACATACTACAATTTTTTATCTATTTTACTCCTAAACTACTCTCATCTTCCTTTTCACACATCTCATATTCATCTCATTATTCATACTCTCATTCTATCTTTCAAGATTCATCATTATCCTTATTCATCCTTTACTTATCCTTTTTTACATCACATCTTCATAGTCATTCATCATCTAATCTACTACTACTCTTACCTCTACTCATAGCTATTTGGGTATTTTTCAAGTGATTCCATCTATTCTATTGTCATAGTTCTCATTTTGAATCCAAATTTTTCTTCTAACTCTTCTTCCTTCATGTACCCATTTTAGATTCAAGTTTAATCTTTACTTAATCATCTATCCATCATTCACTATCATACACACACATCTCAATATGTCTGAGGTGACTACTCTATATTGGCTGGAGTAGGCACCATGGCCTTATCCACAACTAACATCTTTAACAAGAGAGGTAGTCACTACAAAAATATTCCTCTAATTCATTGGATAAAGTGGCCTTGCATAAATTCAAACACTATATATCCTTGTATAATGAATGCGGTGATGTATCCATCTATGATGGTGGTAACCCAATAGTCTATCACTCTCATCCAATCAATTTCTAGTTTTAACAACTGGTTTATTTTCTCTTCATTCCAAGTGATTATTTCTTGCATTATAGGATTGAATAAATAGTATTACAATCTTGTCAACAAGTTGGTCAGTAATTAGGGTAGTTCACACCAAAAAACATTATATATTTCTCCATAGATATGTTTCTAAATAATTTCAATTGTGGTAAGACTAGTCCTTTTATATTCTTCTTCTATGAAGTTCCATACTTTATGTTTTAACCATGTTTCAATGTTTCCCTACCCTAATAAGCATCTTAGCATAGCTTCCTCTAGAAGGAATGTTTCCATTCTCACCACACCATTGTTAGCAGAGGTTCCTAATCAAATAGAACATGATAAGGATGAGGATAGCTAAGTTTTATTATACTATGCAGGATATTATAGAGAATTCATATTTAATAAAATCATGTTAGAGAGGAATTATCATGTGATAGATAATAATTAAGATTAACCAAAGTTTTCTTAGGGTTTATAGAGTATTTAGATTAATTTAAATAATATTAAACAAAACATTGAAAATATTAATGCATATAAAGAATAACATAATAAATATAATAGGTAACCATAACTAAAATGTCTATATTGATCTCAACAAAGCTCCATCTTCTTCTTCATACAAGCATACATATTTATAGTCATTTTCAATTCCTGACTATTCACATTCTTCTCATACATTGGTGCCAAAAAGAGGGGATTGTTCATCTTCTATCCTTTTACAAGTTGTGGAGGATATGATGAAATACATATAGCTGACAATTTCATATATAACACATGAATATCCAAAGAATATCCTATACAACTTTACTTAACTATTTTCTTTTCTTAACACCTATAAGACAAAGAGTGTCAGTAAGTGATAAAAGCTTGAAAATATTATGTTTATAAACTATCTACTAAAATAGAGGAGTAAGTAAAGTTAGAGATACTTACCTTCAAAATAAACTTGTCAAGACTCAATCTCTCCCTTGGCCAAAGGTGCTTCACAAGAGGTTGTTGTGGTTTTTAAGGATCACTAAGAAATGCCAAAGCATCTAAGACTTTTCAAAAAGATAATATTCTTCTCCAAGTGTAAACATTAAGCTATAACTCCTCAAGTAGAATGGAAGAATAGAATATTTTAAAGAAACTGAAATGAAGAATTAACTTTATTATCTCTCTAAAAAATGGGGAAATGAATGTGTATATATAGTTGAATCTAACCCTAAACCTTTCTAAAATTTTAGCTGATAAGGTCATCCCAATTGACTTTGTATCAATATTGATAAAAAAAAATTATGTGTTGGTCTAGGTTTACCATGGGTCAACCTAGACCTTAATATGTTTTATAAATTTGAGTATAGGGTTGATGGGGCTGATAGTGTAACGTAAACAATCAAAAAGGGTTTTAGGCTTAAGAAGGGGCTAATGAAGGTGATAAATGCTTGGAGGAGTGTGCATGAGAGGAGATAAGGATTATAGAAGTGTTTAAGATAAGGTTGTATTGATAAAAAGTGATGGTATAGGGTAAAACAATCTTGAAAAGAAATAATGGTCTACCCACCCCTTTCCTAGTATACCCTTTAAGGCATGCACTCGGAGAGATTGAGACTTGACGGGTTCCTGCAAGAGAGAAAGCATCAGTAATTGATAAAGTTTAAAAATATTGTGTATACAAAGTTGACCTTTATGAATTATAATTTTTAATATTAATTATGATATTTACATTTGATACTATTATTATTGTAGGAATATGGTGTTGTGTATGCTCTTTTGCTAGAAAGCCTCTTGTGAGAATTCTTGTTGGCTTAGCATGATTTTGACTTTGTAACTTAATATCTTGCTCTTTCTATAACATGTCCTATATATCTAGATATTATTCCTTAATAAATTATAGTTGTGAATGATGTGCCTTAAGATGTTCAATAATCTCAAACTTTTTTAACCAACATTATCAACTGATAGAATAGAAGCGATGCCTTGAGCCTACTCTTTGACCATGATAATGAAACTGTTATAGATTTTTTTGACCAAACCCATACTAATATAAAAGTTGAGACTCATTTTGGAGAGTTAAATTTGCCTCTTTTACTTGATTTACCTATGCTTGTTTTACTATTTCTTGTTTTGATTATTCATTGTGAACCTTGTGTTGTTTTAAGTTCTGCTTTGGTAACCACTTTCATACTATTTTTGAATTTAACCCTTTTTAAATTTATAGATGTGCCATTGTATGTTGTTTGGATGATGTATTACTATATGGGTCATTTGTATCCATTATCTATTATATTTACCTTTTCAATGCTAAACATGAATCAGTGTGGTGCCCATGCATTCTATGATATGCACAATAATATCTAGATCTCTTCACTAGGTGTAGAGGAGGTAGGTTGATCAACTTAGCTTTCATCATTTTCCTTAGCATCTCACTTGAAATATTATTGTACCTTTGTAATTATTTTTAATCACTCATAATAGATGCATTTTGTTATACTTTATGATTTGGATATGAAAGAGTGTTAGGCACAACTTTGCTAGGTGTAGATGCATATGCATGATTCACACTAGTGTGCTTTGGAGGCCTTTGTCTCGTAAATTAATTTTCCAATGTTGTAATATTTTAATGTAATAATTAATTTTTGATTTTTTAATCCTATAATTACATTTCTCATACTAATAATTTGATCACATAGAGTCTCACAAGTTCAAACTCTAGTTGCTTCTAATTAAATGTGTAGGCACACACCCTATAGGGAAGAGGTGGAAATAATATGAGTATGGGGATTAATGACAATGGTATAGGTTTTTTCATCTCACGGAGGAGTGATATCATGGACCTAGTTAGATGAAAATTAGTTATCACCATCATGGAGATTGTTATAACCAAATTTTTCACCCTTAGAGGAGGTTGTTTAGACATCTCCAAATTTGGTTAAACATAGGATTACCCCTAAACCTGTGGGTTGTCTATAATAGAGGTAAACCTCTAGATTGAAGTGATATCTCCTCTTAATGAATAAATTAAGCTCATTTTCACTAATATATCACTTTTTTATTATAAAATGGAATAAATAAATAAAATAAACATAACTATAGTGGTGATGTGCCAAACTTTGTTGACCACTACCACACATTACATAATACACTAAGACATACAAGATAACATGAACATACACACATCCTAGAATGAACCTATTACATCAATGATTTATATAAGTGTAATTAATTATAAGGATAATATGGAAGAATAATTCCACTTCAAAACCCACAAGATACCCCTGATGACACCAACTACAACATACAATATAGAAACAATCCACATGAGGCAAGATAAATAACATGATATACATCTACACTTGATAAGATCAAACATTTAATATTATATCATTGCATGTAGTCATAGAATGATTTAAAAAATTATTTGTATTATTTATCATAGGTAGAAAAAATGAGTAGGGCTTTTCCATACCCAAGTGGCAGATATATTTCAAAGCCAAAGTGGCTCAATATATAGCACAAGTATGAGAGAAGAGAAGTGTGCAAGAGAGAGAAGGTAGACAAGCATCATGTAAGTTAAAAAAATAAGAGGAGTTAGGTAATAGCTTTAATAGGTCTAATATTCCATGTGTTTCTCCTCTTTATATTCTCCATCTCTCCATGTGGCGTGGGAGTTGAATTACTTGCTTGACACCTTGACTAGCTTCTTGAAACTCCTATTCTTCTTGACATGTTCAAGGAGAAGTGGCCTTCTTGGTGGTCAGATTATTTTATCCTACATATTTGATCTTATATTAAGACCTCTTAGTTTACCCCAACAAGTTCTCCTTGACACATCACCTCTTTCTTATGCAAGGTGTCTAGAGGGCTCTTCATCTCCTTAGGTCGATATTGCACACAAATGTCAAAAATTGGTTTTAGTTATTATATCTCATAAAAAATTAATGGATGGATTATTAGACTCATATAATACCTGAAAAAATCTATTTTGAGGCCTCAAACTAGCCCCAACATGCCACTCTCTACCAAAATCCCCAATTAAGCCTCATTCCTTATAGCCTTTATTTATTATTTTTCTCCTTGTGTGGGAGTTTTATGGATTATCTTAGAAAAATTAAGGAATATTATATGAACCTCTATCCCTTTACAGTTACATGTCAAATTTAATGATCTGAATCTAATTTGAAGTCTACTTTTTATGCCTATCTCTTTTGCCAATTAGGCTTAATTAGACCTCTAGGCCTAGAAAGTGGAATTTGACTCTAAAATTATCTTAAAAATATGAAACCTATAGGAATATTTTGATTCACTTTAACCATGCCAATAATAACCTCCATTTCAATTTTTGTCTTTTATAACATTATGCTTATATCCAAACCATAAAATGGCCAAAAATAAGCCCTTCACAAGCCTGTTTGGACTACCTTATAAAATGGAGTTTGTTTGGTCACTTATAGGGATTATTGAAAAAAATTATTGTTTTTTATGATATTAAATATGGCCCATATGACTTCATCCAACTATTATAGATTATCTAAATCGCAAAATTTCTTACAAAACACCAAAAAACACACAAAATAAAACATTTTTGGTAGTCTATACAGTATTCCATATAGATCAAGTACATGTGAATAACCTCATTGGATTCCTAAAAAAAATCCAAGATATTTTAGGATAAATTTATGTAATTTTATGTGATTTTAAGGCCTTTCTCTACAAAATGCTCATTATAGCCCTCTTAGGCAACCTAAAAATACTTTAAACTATTAGTGATGATTCAAAAATTTGGATGTATAAGTCCTCCAAAAAAGTTCAAAAAATTTAAGTAAATTAGGGTGGATAAATTCCATTAAGATAAAAATATCCCATGAAAATCCTCCTGACCATACCAAGTAAAAGGAATTGACCTCTTGGGTTAGAAACAAGCATTCAGAGTTCTCTAAGCAAGTTTGCAGTCTGTAGGTGGCTTTCCTAAGTTAATTTTGGTCTCTAATGACCTAAATAAGGTCTATGAGGTCCTCATAAACCTCTTCCAATATTTTTCCAACCAAATTTACTCACCAAACTTTTGTTACATGTCAATGTCCATGCCTAGGGTTCTTGAACCAAAACACTTTCAATACCATAATGATTGTGTTCTACCATTTACTCTCTTTGTTGGAGGTGTAACACTCCATGAAAATTTTGTAAAATTTAACATATTCCTAAATTTATAAAATTCCTTCTACTCACCTCTAACTACTCTCATCTCTCTAAGACTACCCTATATAGGTTGTGTGTATTTTTCGGCCTTATTAGGCCTAAGCTGGGTATGATGTGTTGTTGTCTTGCTTATTGTTGGGTGTGAGAGTGTGATGAAATAATGTTCACACTTTATCATTCACCTTATATCTCCTTACTCTCCCTCAAATCCTCTAAATATCTATAGACTTCTCTCTCAATAAACAAATATCATCTAGGCAAACTATGTGTATCTATAAGGTGATTGTATTACCCTTGTTTTGGTCCTTGAATTATTGTATTATAACTATTGTGACCTCACTAACATGAGAAATTTTATCTTATAAACACCACACAAACATATATGTTTTAGGTTTTGAAAACCTTGAGTCAAAACTTCAGTCTAGCAAGTGGTTGTGCATATATCTGGGTTTATCTATTTGGAAAAGGTCTATAATTTGGGTACTATGAGAGCCTTGCTTCAACTTTTAACCTTTTAAAACTTATTATATGCCACTGGTGATGTCTGAGAACTCATTTTAAACCTTTAAACTTTTTATTTTCTTCATTATCCCTTGTCTCAAGACCAAGTCCCTACTAGGTTGGCTATAGATGATGTTTTGAGATTTTGACTGAGTTTTAAGAGTTCCCTAAACCAATATTCATCATTATTAATTGATCTGCATCATGATATTTTTGATATTTTAAAACTATCTCATTATTCTGAGTTCCTAGACATTATCATTTTCAATGTTCAAGACAACCTCAACATAGGTTGTAGGTGTACATTTTGAGGAGTATAACTATGTATAGACCTTTGATGCCATTTTATATTATTCTTGAGTATCTCAATGACTCTAATCAATTGTTTATTATATCTTAAAACCTTTTCAAAACCCTAAATACCTTTTTACTCCACTATCATCATGATCAAGGTAGAATCTCTCACCTAGTTGGTTGTAGGTGGTAATTTGGAGGAATTGAGTGCAGTGATTGTCAAGATTAGGCATTTTGTTATCATTCCTTAAAGATTGTAATATTTATATTATGTCATGGTTGATTTTTCCTTAAGACATTTCTCAATGTCCTAAAGTCCAATACTTCAAACATTTCAATGTAATTATTCAAGGCTTATTTTAGCAATGACTGTAGGTAGACAGTTTGTTTGTCCTACTAGGAATGTGAACATAACTTTGGTGCCTTAAGGGCTTATTTCAATATTGAAACTTATTCAAAATCATAATGTACCATGAACTGATACTTTCTCAAAATGCTTTGAAACTTTTTGTTTCTTCATTATCTCTACATATAGTCTACAAGCGAGTGAAGGTGATTATCTTAGGGCCATTTGACTATGTATTGGTTTGAATTATCATTTCAAACCACATAATAATGTCTATAAGAGGTTATATTATAGGTCTTTTTTCCATTTATTTCTAGTCTATAGAGTGTCTTAAAACACCTTCAACACCTTTGTGTTTCATTGTTTTCACACATACAGTTCTTTAGATCTCTCTTTGGAGTTTGGTTGTCTACTATTGAATTAGGCCTTTCTCACTTTGTCATTGGTATCTTATGATGAACACATCATCATCAAGATTTCAATTTCACTACATTACCAAGATTATAACATCTCAAAGAAGTTCACAACTACAATCTTATAGGTGATTATCAAGAATATTGTGTGTTTAAAATGTTAAAAGATACAAGTATGACTATCCATGATTGAATACCATTACCACCATTATATCAACACATCATACATGAAGAAAAACTTTCAAACTCCTAAAAATGCACATTCAAATACTCAACACATTATGGTATACAGAAACACATAAAACATAATCCAAGTTGGTGAATGGAGATATGATTGTCTCTTCAAGCTTATACCTACATGAAAATATTTAAACACACTTCAATATGCTTGAGACGATTTTTTAAGACTCATAAAAATTTATTGTTCAAAAAATATTCCACCATTCTTCTTGAAAAGCTTATAAAATATCCATATCATAGTTGACTAGTAGATTTTAAACCCTTAAATTCTTAGATATTAATCATATATATAAGGAGAGGAATATAAGAACCAATGCCAAAAATTTTAATCTAACCAATACTGAAATAAATTCCCAAAATTTTAGGCTCCCACCTTCTCTTTCCTAACTATACCATCTACTTTAATTTTGTATATTTGAGCTTGTGAAGGCAGCCATGGAAGAGAGATGATTATTTTCAAATTTTGGATTTGAAACGTCCTTCCAATATTTTTTATAACCTATAGGAGATGAAAGGACACCTCTACAATGTTTTCACCTATAATTAGCTTCCACAAGTTTGTACAACTTCTCTTAACTCCCTAAACTAGTGTTGAAGTGTAAGAATCTAACATTATTTGACAATTTAATAAGTTTGGTTGTTTATTAACTAATTCAATATCTTTTTAAGGTGTATTTTACATATTTTTAAGTTATGAAACTTTGACAAACACAAATATTACCCAAAATCACCCTTTATATGCATTTTTAACACTATCAAGTTAGCAAATGGTCTTCAAAGTTTATAAAACTTCATGAACTGTTATGAAAAGATGTTTGACACATGAAACGACTTTAATAAACTCCTAATCACATATGACACATCTTGACCATGACTTATTTCCTCATCACATGCCTAAACCTCTATGTGACCAATATATGACTTTACCTTAATATTTCCAAATTTACCTTAATAAATGTTAATAAGGTATTTTGGACTCAAATAGGACCTCCTAAATCACCTAAGGTTCATTTTTTTAACTATAGGGATCCTATTTTGACATAGGGGATCAAAATTAGATAAAAAATTAGTGACTCATAGGGTAGCATGCCTACTAGTTGATTAGACCAGTGGCCTTGTCCTTCCATTAGGCTATGGAGTCAATTACATTATGAGACAACAAGATCAGACCTTGACATTTGACCAATAAGATAACTTGATTACCTCATCAACACATAAAACAAATACACACACACACCAAATAAAATAAATTAAGACACACACATGTGCTCTTAAGAACTTAGAAAACACAATAATAACATAAGTAAACTAGACTATATACAAACTAACCTGAAGCAAACTTTCTCCTTCTAGATCAAAAGGGAAGCTTCTGCCATTATTTTCTTCATGAAATGAAGGAGTGAATAAATCAAGTTGTATTTTGAACCTTGTCTTTGATGTCTTAAACTCCATCATGATTTCCACTCTCTTTGGCATGATCTTCAATGCAACAATATCAACTATAAACATATCACCTATGAAGGTGAATTCCTATTGTAACTCAACTATCTTCTCATGATACTCTTTAGTTTCAACTTGACCTTATGATGCTTTATTAAAACATGTTTCTTTAACCTTCATGGTGTTTTTAATGAGGTAAAACTTATTATCAGGTGTAAGCTCATCAATATATTTAAGTAACTTTGCATACTTATCCATATCTTCATCATTGTCTTCAACTTGAACAACAGGAAGTGTAGGCTTTTGAAAGGCCTCAAATTCTCCACATATCTCATTGAATATTTTTCATAAGTCATATTGTTCCATGGAATTAGCATCAAATACATCTTAAATTGTATTTTTAGATTCAATCTCTTGCTCATACACATGAGTCTCACCCAACTCAGCTAATATGATGTCCTTCTCAAGCCCTCTTCTCTCATGTCTTGGTCAAGTTATTTTTAAACAAGTATAACATGATCTAGATATTCTCTATATTCACTCAATAAGGTTGACTTGTGATTGTATTCACCAAGGGGAATCCTTGTAGTGAAATATTAATCATAACTACATGAATCATCTTCTTGATCATCTACAAGTTTATCTTGATCTTCTTTGCTTATCTCCCATACGATGGGTTCTCCTTCAAGAAGGGATGAGGTGGGAGGGTGGTGAACAAGTTCATGGGTTGGTAAGGTAGTATGAGGTGTGTTGTATGTTTCATGAATGGTAATGGGGATGGAAAGAGTATTTTTGTAATTTGGGGTCTTGGAAAAGGTAAACTCTTCAAGAGATAGTAGGTTCAATTGGGCTATAGACATTTAAATTTCTTCAATAAGCACCTCACCTTTCTCATGGCCTTCTTGAGGCTCATAAATAGCTATAACTTTATCTTCCACCTTCCCAAAAAAGGCCTCTTTTTTACATTTAAAATATTCTTAGATAGACCTCCAAGATGGACAAGATATAGGTTCTTGGGGAGAGGGAAATTATGCTTGAACAAAAATAAGGTTTTCTTTCTTGACATCAACTTTTTGGTCCTCACTCTCTTCAACACTTCACTACTTGGTTCTAAGTTAGAAATTTGAAGCTATTAGGTTATTTTTAATATTATATTGGATCTATTTGAGGATCTTGTTGAGTATAGTGAATGATTTGATAAGTAGCATAAAAAAACTGATGTGGAACACAAAAGGGCTCTTGAGGAGGGGTAGGTATAGCTTAAGGATGACTACCTCCAAGAAGCTACCTCCTAAGAGTTTGGACTTATTCTTCAAGGGTATTAATCACATCTTATTCTTGATAGAATTATTCATATGCTTATTCATAACTTTTCTCAACAACATTATGATCATGTGGAGAAGGAATACGCTGACCATAGGGCTACCATGGCTCATAGGGTTGATGTCAATATTAATAGGGTTGTTAAGGAACATAGTATGAGTCATGATAAGGTTGGTAAAGAAGTATATAGTATGAACTCTCATAATATCCAGCCATACCAAATTCATTATTAAAATAAAACATAAAATTTGATCAAAATATTTTCATAATAAGTACTCGAGCTACTTATAACCAATTGATTGTATTCAGAATCACTATTGGTGTTTGCTTGAATGCTTCCCAAAAGTTGATAGGTAGAAGAACACACCATAATTTATTTCACTCTTTTGGACCTTAAGTCCCATCAATAATTCTAAAACTATTATAACCAAATTTTTCACCCTTGGAGGAGGTTGTTTAGACCTCTCCAAATTTGGTTAAACATGGGATTACCCCTAGAACTGTGGGTTGTCTATAACAGGGGTAAACCTCTAGATTAAAGGGATAGATACCCTTAATGAATAAATTAGGCTCAATTTAACTACTCTATCACTTTATTTCTTGTAAAATGGAAAAAATAAATTAAATAAACCTAACTATAGTCATGATGCACCAAACTTTGTTGACCACTACCACACATTGCATAATACACTAAGACCTACAAGACAACATAAACATACACACATCATAGAATGAACCTATTGCATAAATGATTTTTAAAATGGTAAGGCATTGTAAGGATAAGAAGGAAGAATAATTCCACTTCAAAATACACAAGAGACCCTTGATGACACTAAATACAACTTGTAACAGAGAAACAATCCACATGAGGTAAGATAAATATGACACAAACAAGGTGATATACATTTACACTTGATAAGATAAACCATTTAGATATTTATCACTACATGTAGTCATATAATGAGGTAAAACATTAGTTTTTTTATTGATCATAGGTATAAAAAATTATTAGGTATTCTCCATACCCAGGTGGAGGATACATTTCAAATCCAAAGTGGTTCAATATATAGCACAAGTGTGAGAGAAGAGAATTATGTAAGAAAGAGAAGATAGACAAGATTAATGTAAGTTACAATAAGAATAAGAGTTATGTAATATATTAAACACATCTATTATTCCATGTTTTTATCCTCTTCATATTATCCAACTCTCCAAGTGATGTGGGAGTTAAATTGCTTGCTTGACACCTTGACTAACTTCTTGAAACTCTTCTTCTTATTGACATGTTGAAGGATAAGTGACCTTCTTGGTGTTAATATCAGTTTATAATTAATATTTTACATGATATTTATGCCTCATAGCTCACCCAAAAATTTCCTCCTTGACACATCACCTCTTTCTCATGCAAGGTGTCTAGAGGGTTCTTCATCTCTTTAGGCCTATTTTGCACACATGTGTCAAAACTTAGTTTTGGTTACTCTAGCTCATCCAAAATTCATGAAGGGAATATTTTAATCATATTAAACTTTAAAAAATCCATTTTTAGGCATCAAATTATACCAAATAGGTTGATTTCTACCAAAATCCCCAATTAAGCGTCATTCCTTGTAACCTTTTTTTCTTATTTTTCCCCTTATGTGGGAGTTGTATATATTATCTTACAAAAACAAATGAATATTATAGGACCCTCTATCCCCTTAAATTTCCATGTAAAATTTCATTAGTTTATGCCAAGTTGAAGTCTATTTTTTCCCATCTCTTTTGCCAATTAGGCCTAATTATGCCTATAGGCCTAGAAAGTGGATTTTGGCTCTAAAATCCTTTTGCACTTATGAAATATATGGTAAGCATGTGATTAACTTTACCCATTCCAATAAAAACCTCCATTTAAAGTTTGAGATTCTATAACATTGTTCTTATATTAAAATCATGAAATGGCTAAAAACAAGCCCTTCACAAGCCTGTTTGGATTGCCTTGTAAAATGGAGTTTGTTTCAGCACTTTATTGATCAAATTTATTAATTTTAGGAGATTAAATAAGTCCAATACGACCTCCTATAATTATTTTAAAGTATCCATATCTCCAAAATTCCTACAAAACACTAAAAACACACAAAATAATGTATTTTTGGAAATCTTTATAGATCAAGTACATGTGAAGAACCTCTTTGGAGTCCTCAACAACATACAAGATCTTTAAAGATCAAGTTGTGGTATTTGATGTGGTTTTGATTTCTTTATCTACAAACTGGTCATTATAGACCTCTTAGACACCTTAAAAGTAATTTAAATTCTTAGCAATGATTCATAAAGTTGGACGTATGAATTCTCTAACCAATTTAAAAAATTTAAATTACATTAGGGTGGCTAATTTCCCCTAGTATTACAATTTCCCATGTAAATCTTCTTGATCATACCAAGCAAAATAAGTTGACCTCTTAAGTTGGAAACAAGCATTCTAAGGGGTCTATGCAAATTTGCATTTTTTAGCTAGCTTTCCTAAGTTTATTTTGGTCTTCAATGACCTCAATAAGGTATGTGAGGTCCTCTTTGACCTATTTAAATAGTTATCCAACCACATTTACTCACCAAAATTTTGCTACATGTCAATATCTAGTCCTAGGGTTCTTGAACTAAAACACTAACCATACCCTAATGATTGTGTTCTTCCATTTACTTTCTCTATTAGAGGTATATCACTCCATGAAAAGGTTTTAAAAGTTACTTACCATCTTCTCAAATTTATCAAATTCCTTATACTCACCTCCAGCTAGATTCATCTCTCTAAGACTTCCCTATACAATTTGTGTGTGCATTTTGGCCTTACTAGGCCTGAACAGGGTATGATGTGTTATTGTCTTAATTCTTGCTAGGTCTGAGAGTGTGATGAAAAAATGTTCAAATTTTATCATTCATGTTATATATCCTTACTATCCATTATATCCTCTAAAGATCTCTATACTTCTCTCTCAAGCAATAAATATCCTCTAGGCAAACTATGTGTATCTGCAAGGTAAATGTATGACCCCTATTTTGATCCTTGAATTATTATCTTAGAAATATTGTGACCTTGTTGGAAATATTGTCATTGATCTCAAAGGTTTGGTATTATTGGTGATAAAGGCCCCATTGCATTTAATGTTATTTATCTTGGCTAATATGAGTTAATATTTATTTAATATTAATGAATATATTTTTGGTTGCATATGAGACAAAATAAGGGCCCATGGAGAAGTTGAAGAGTCACGGGATAAAGACAAAAGAAGGATGGGATGAATTTTCCCATGAAGAGTCATTTTGGGGAATACCAAGAGTCACCAAGTGAAGACAAAAGAGTATGGGCAAATTTCTCATGAAGGGACACTTAAAGGAATATGAAAAGTCACCAAAGATAAGGACAAAAGTGGGAAAGACATTTTTGGTCATGAAGGGTCACCACATGACTTTTCAAATGCTTGGATATGAAGGGTCATCCAAGATTGGAACCATTTTCCATGAGTAATGAAAGGTCACAAAGGGGGAAGGCCAAAGGTCATTTGGAAAGCTATAAATAAAGGCTTGAGTAGCCATTTGTAAATGTGGAAGTGTGAGGTTGATTTGATATTGTAATATCTAGCTTAGAAGCACAATTATGAGAGATGATTTGTATTTGTTATATCTAGCTTAGAAGAGCAAAAGTGAGAGAGAGGAAGGTGATATTGTATTGATCTATCATTTGTTGAGATAGCAACATTGAGAGATAGGTGTGTGGTATACACAAAGGGGTTGGTGCTCATGAATTGTTGTTGAGTTGGTGCTTGGCAAAAAGGTTGGTGCTCATGAATGACAGCTAGGTTGGTGCTCAGCAAAGGGGTTTGAAGCTCTTGTGGGGTGGTGCTCATGAATTACAATTGAGGTTTGTACTTGGCAAAGGGGTATGGTGCTCCTATGGGGTTGTTCTCACAAATATATTTGAGATTGATTCTTCATGGTTTTTCCCACATTAGGTTTCCATGTTATATCTGGTGTCTCTCTCTGTCTTGTGTGGATGTTTATTATTTAAGTTTTATTGCATATCTTTAATGTTTCATTAAGTGGATTTTGGTTAAAAAAAAGATTTATAAGATATATAATATACTGATTCACCCCCCCTCTCAGTATATTCCTTGCTTAACAATTGGTATCAGAGCAGGTTCCTTTTTTTTTGAAAAGTTTTACAGCTTGAAGGTAGATCGGGAAAGCACGATGGCTTGGTCATAGGAAGGATTTTCTATAAATAAGGCACCTTTGTTTGATGGGATGAATTATGCTTTTTGGAGCATGAGAATGAAGGTTTATTTGATGGCCCTTGGATTCGACATATGGAAACTAGTGGTGGAGGAATATGAAAAGCCACAGACATCTACAATTACTCCAACAGAAAAGAAGGCAAGTGAATTTAATGCTAAAGCTTTAAATGCTATTTTATGTGGTTTATGTGAATCTGAATTTGTTAAAGTTATGCAATGTAAATCTACTCATGAAACTTGGGTAAAACATGAGAATATTTACAAAGGTGATAGAAAGGTTCAGCAACCTAAGTTGTAGACTTTTAGAAGGTAGTTTGAAAGTTTGAAGATGGAAGAAGAAGAAGATATAGCAAGTTATCTCTTATGAGTTGAACAGATAGTAAATCAAATTCAAGGTCTTGGAGAAACATTGGAAGAGTCAATGGTGGTACAAAAGGTTTTGATATCTATACCAATGAGATATGATGCAAAGGTTTTGGCAATCAAGGGAAGAATTTAGCCAAGCTAAAGATGGATGAGCTTCATGGTATTCTCACAGCATATGAGATGTAGATAGAACAAGATAAACCCTCAAAGAGAGAAGTAGCTTTTAAGAAATCAAAGAAGGAGAAAGCTAAGATTCAAGAATCAAGTGATAGTTCTATTGATGATGAAGATGACAATGAAGCACTTTTCATTCACAGGCCAAAAAGAGGAATAGGTAAATATCAAGGAAAATTACCTTTTAAATGTTTTAATTGTGGGAAGATTGGACATTTTTTAGCTAGATGCCCAAATAAGGTTAAAGATGATGAAGAAGAAAAGCCTACATATAAGAAGAATTTCAAAGGCAAATCTAAGAAGGGATTCGAGAAGAAGAGCCTGTATTCTAAAGATCCTAGCTCAAGCGAAGATAGTGGAGTCAGCGATTCAAAAGAAGAAGAGATTCTATTCATGGTCATACATGATGATGATCAAGAAGAAGAAGAAGAGGAAGCTAAAGTAGATATGGAAGGAGAACTCAATTGTGCCCTAGAAGAGTTAGAAGTTGTTCAAAAGAAGAATCGAAGTATAAAGCACCAGATCGAGAGAAATGAACAAGAGTCAAAGGAAATGATTGAAGATCTACAAGCACACTTTGAAGAGGCCAAGAAGAATGAAGAAGACCTCACAGCACAGTTGGAAATAGCATGAAAATATTGTGAAAGGTATGTTATTGAAATTGCCTCTTTAAAAGAAGATGTTAAGAAAGCAGTTAGTGATTCAAAATTTGAAGATAGCACTAACATGCTGAATAAGATGTTGGAAAGTCAAAAAACATATATAGATAAGACAGGGATCGGTTTTAAAAAGAAAAAGAGCTATGTTGAAGCTCTGACACAAGAGGAAATAGAAAGGGGAGAAGTGAAGAATATAGAGGACATTCCAAAAAAAGAGTTGGAGAGAACAAAGCTACAAAAGGCAATCAGGTCAGAGATATATAGACAGGTCTCATTTTTATGGCTATTGTTTTTATTGTAATGGATATGGTCATAGGAAATTAGAATGTAGAAAAAGAGCTAACAATTTCAAAAATAAGGAGAAGGAAAGACAAGTAAAGTCAAGCAGAAGCCACAACTCTTTTGCTCTTCTATCAAGCTTTGATGAAGAGACCATGGTATGCTACAAGTGCAACAACTATGGACACATAGCTCAGTATTACAGAAGTGTGTTCGAGTCAGTCAAGAAGGATTAGAGGTTTAAAGCTCCATTCATCAAGAAGAAGAATCAGAGTGTCAAAGATCCATTCATCAAGAAAAAGGTTTAGACATGTGCATGGCAGAAGAAACAACATGAAGATTCTATGATGGTGCAGACATCTCTACATGTCAGAGGAAAAGATCAGCCATGGTTAATTGATAGCGGATGTTCGAGGCATATGACAGGAGATAAAATTAAGTTCATTTCTCTAAAGAAGATTAATGGTGGTACAGTGAGGTTCAGAGATAAAACCACTACTAGGATAGCCGAAAAAGGTACTTTGAGTTTGGATTATGGTAGAACTAAGACTAAAAATGTTTTGTATGCAAAAGGTCTTAAGCATAATCTATTGAGTGTTAGTCAAATTTGTGATCAAGGATACACATTAAGGTTTCATGCTAAAGGTTGTGAGATTAGAAGAAAAGATTCAAATGAGTTGATTGCAGATACTCAAAGGATAGGGAACAATGTATATGTTTTGTCAGATATCTTCTCAAAGGCAGGATCAAAGGATACATTCAAAGATCAGTGAGAGGAGTTGGGAGTAATTTCTATTACTTCTTGCCATTGATGTTCAGCATCAAGTGAGGGGGAGCTAAGTGTTAGCTCTAGGTAGGCCCTTTGCCATTGATGTCAAAGGGGGAGAATAACAGGTACATGTATAGGTGCAAAAAATAGGTACAAGGAACAGGTACATGTTGCTACAGTAAGGGGGAGTTACTGTATGTTTTCAGGTGACAGGATATGGTAGTTTTAGGATTGAGGGTGCCATCAATGATAGAGGAGGAGATTGTTGGAAATATTGTCATTGATGTCAAAAGTTTAGTATTATTGGTGATAAAGGCCCATTGCATTTAATGTTATTTATCTTGGCTAATATGAGTTAATATTTATTTAATATTAACGAATATATTTTTGGTTGCATATGAGATAAAATAAGGGCCCATGGAGAAGTTAAAAAGTCATGGGATAAAGACAAAAGAAGGATGGGATGCATTTTTCCATGAAGAGTCATTTTTGGGAATACCAAGAGTCACCAAGTGAAGACAAAAGAGTATGGGCGAATTTCTCATGAAGGGACACTTAAAGGAATACGAAAAGTCACCAAAGATAAGGACAAAAGTGGGAAAGACATTTTTGGTCATGAAGGGTCACCACATGACTTTTCAAATGCTTGGATATGAAGGGTCTGTTAAGTTGTGGAGCTAAAAGCTTCACTGATGCAGACATGGAGGAGGGTGCAGAAGGGTTGCTGAGTGTCACAGACACCGGTGTCGATCAGGCCAACCGACATAAGTAAGATAAGGTAGGAGAGCAACCGACATCGATCAGAGATCAACTGGTGTTGGTGACCCCCAGGCAGACAGGGACTGGCATCGGTCACATGTGTGGTTTGACTATGAGTATATTACGGGCAGTTGGTTGACGAACCAAGTGTTTGCATGCTTAGTGCTAATTATAGATTGAGAGCTACGGATCTAATTATTGTACTAGGTGTCTAATTATTATTTGGATGAGATCTATATAATAGACTCATGGTTGTATTGTAAACTTGTAGCTAGGGAGTAAGAGAGCATTATTATAAGCTCCTTCTATGTGTGAGGTAGAGCAATGGTGTGTTCTTCCTAGTGCCACAGTACTAAGGTGGGTACTGGTTGGGAGAATCAACAAGGTTCTTCAGGAGTGTATGATCTTGGTCATCAAGTGAGCATGGCTGCGATAGGAGATCTACATGGTAAGTAAGATCATTTATATGTAGGTGTGTGTGTGTGTGCAAGGTCAAGGTTCACAGGTGTGCAGAACTAGCTTGATCTGTAGGTTGAAGATCAAATAGGACAGCAACACAACAAGGAGCAGTATCAGGAGAGATTTACTTGGAGTACAGGTGTGTACTCAGAGCATAGAGGAAGGCAAGGAAGATCCTTCCATAAGTAAGGTCTATTGAGGTGCAGGTTGATGCAGGTTTAGGGGAGATCTACTTGAAGTAGGTTTGAGTACTTGTGAAGTGCATGGAGCACTTGTGGAGTGCATGGAGCACAGGTATAAGGTGAACACCAACTCAGTGTTTGAGTTGGGTGTTGGGACCTAAGAGAGAGAGCTTTGAGGAAAGAAGTACTATTCACTTGAGGTGTGGGAAGCCTCTGAAGAGGTGGTGGAGAAGAAGTGGCATCTTCTTTATTGTATTCTTTTCTGTATGAGTATTAATACAAGTTGTGTATTGTCTCTCATATCTTATGTTATTTCTGGATTCCAGTTACTTGTTGATTTTGGTTATTTCTGCATATTCAGCTGCTTGGTATTTGGTAATCAATTATGTGCTTCTGGTGTTTCGTATTCCCAATAAGTGGTATCAGAGCTTAGGGTTACAGGAAGCAGGTTTTGTGTTTGGTTATAGGTCACTCTCAGGGGTTTTTGATTGAGTGGGAGTAGAGCAATGGTAGATCAAAGTAAGCTAAGGATGGAGGAGTTGAAAAGCACAGATGGTCACTTATGGTCCGATGGAAAGAAAGAGCAGGTAAAAGGAAATTGTTGGTTTGTGAAAGATCAGCATGGAGAAACTAAAGAAGTAGATGTTGCAGGTGATGTGGCACAAGATGCTCTGGGAGGTTTCCTGGATAAAGTTGAATCTTGTCTTACAGATTCGATTGCCTCTTTCCATGCAGCCCCAGATAGAGGAGCTGGTGAGCCTTGCCAAAGAATAGGCAAAGGGGAAGTGAAGCTAAAATTGCAGGTGGCCAACACATGGGTGTTGAAGGAGGTCATGCAGGTCCCAGGTTTGGAGATATGGCTAATTTCTACAAAATATTTGGGTGATGGGAGATGTACGAGAACTCTTATAGTGGATGCACTTGAATTAGCTGGTGGTAAGAAAATAGGTACTCTTTATCTACTTGTTTATATTACTGATTCTTCTTTTGTTACGGAGACGTGGCTTCATAGGCTTGGTCACATGAGCAGGAAGGAGATGCATGTTCTTAAGCGAAAGATAGATATATTTGACAGGCTTAAGAACTAGAAAGCCTTGGTGTTCTTGGAGGAGATGGTGGACAGAGACTAGTGGATGGGGCTAGATACTTCTGAGCAGGGCAATTTGGACATGGGGATTGATTCAAAAGAGCTCACAGGTAAAAAGTCATCACTCACAGGAAACATAGGTACCGGCGTCGGTGGAAAAATTGACGTCGATAGTATGTAAGACCGACGTCGATCATGAGGACTGACATCGACAGTAAGAGGACACTGACGACAGTAGGTTGGTAGTCAGGACAGGCGCAGGAACTGATGTCGGTCGAATGCAGACTGTGGGGTGGCCGAGGTCGGTCACTGTAACAAATTTTGGGTGGACAACAAGCTAACAAGGAGTCTCAAACACCCATACAGAGGACTGAAGACGTAAGTAAGCCTCAAATTCATTGTTCCTCTTCTTTATACTAGTTGCTGACTGCAGAGCAAGAAGGATCCAGGAAACAATGGGAGCGTGGCATGGAGAGATTGCAAAACCAAACGGGAGATTTGGTAGGGTTGCCAGCCGATATGTTATAACTACAAGACAAATGGATTCCTTAGTTGAAGAATAGAGAGAATGGACACATGAGATGGAAGGCCAGGCATGTGGTCTTGAGAGAGCTACAGGACAGTGGGATAGGACTAACAGGTGGTACCAGGAGGATGACAAAGCAAGGCTTTAGTCAATGTCAGTATAACCATTGTGTTTGACTTACCAGGTGGATGATGGTCACAACATCATTCTGTTGCTATATGTGGAGGATGAGCTTGGTACAGGTTCAGACATACAGGGTTTTGCTGAGCTAAGGGTAAGATTAGTTTAGTGGTTTGCTATGAAGAATTTAGAGCAGCAAAATTCTTCGGCATGGGAGACATGGGAGATCACAGGGTGATTTTGTCTCCAGTGAGAGCTGATGTGAATTAGGTGTTGGGGAGATGCAAGATGCAGAATCAGAGCGCACTAAGGGCTAGACAATTTAGTGTCTGAAATCACATGAGGTCTAGTATAGACCTGAGTTTTCCCAAGCAGTGGGAGCTGTTAGAGAGTTAGGAGCCAATTCTGAGGAGAGGATTCTCAGGTATTTGAGAGAGACCAGCAGCAAGGATTCATGCCATTTAGGGTCAGGACTTCACTAC
This sequence comes from Torreya grandis, assembly GCA_037957365.1. Lineage (NCBI taxonomy): Eukaryota > Viridiplantae > Streptophyta > Pinopsida > Cupressales > Taxaceae > Torreya > Torreya grandis. The sequence goes on along the minus strand of JARHVA010003830.1, from coordinate 730,088 downwards.
ATGTGTTTGTAGGAGCGGATGTGGTAGGGTACTCGGATGATAAGAGGTACACCACAGGTTGTGTAGTGGGTGGTCTTCAGGGTTATGTTTGAAGAGGGATACAAACCAAGAAATAGATTAGATGGGATACAAGTACAAGTATAGTGCAGCTGTTTATCTCCAAGTGGGAGATTGTTAAGTTGTGGAGCTAAAAGCTTCACTGATGTAGACATGGAGGAGGGTAGAGAAGGGTTGCTGAGTGTCATAGACACCAGCGTCGGTCAGGCCAACCGACGTCGGCAGGATAAGGCAAGAGAGCAACCGACGTCGATCAAAGATTGGCTGGCGTCGGTGACCCCCAAGCAGATAGGGACCGGTGTCAATCGCATGTGTGGTTTGACTGTGAGTATATTACAGGTAGTTGGTTGACGAACCAAGTGTTTGCATGCTTAGTGCTAATTATAGACTGAGGGCTATAGATCTAATTATTGTACTAGGTGTCTAATTATTGTTTGGATGAGATCTATATAATAGACTCATGGTTGTATTGTAAACTTGTAGCTAGGGAGTAAGAGAGCACTATTATAAGCTCCTTCTATGTGTGAGGTAGAGCAATGGTGTGTTCCTCCTAGTGCCATAGTACCAAGGTGGGTACTGGTTTGGAGAATCAGCAGGGTTCTTCAGGAGTGTATGATCTTGGTCATCAAGTGAGCATGGATACGATAGGAGATCTACATGGTAAGTAAGATCATTGATATGCAGGTGTGTGTGTGTGTGCAAGGTCAAGGTTCACAGGTGTGCAGAACTAGCTTGATCTGTAGGTTAAAGATCAGATAGGACAGCAACACAATAGGGAGTAGTATCAGGAGAGATCTACTTGGAGTACAGGTGTGTACTTAGAGCATAGAGGAAGGCAAGGAAGATCCTTCCATAAGTAAGCTCTATTGAGGTGCAGGTTGATGCAGGTTCAGGGGAGATCTACTTGAAGTATGTTTGAGTACTTTTTAATTGCATGGAGCACTTGTGGAGTGCATGGAGCACAGGTATAAGGTGAACACCAACTCAATGTTTGAGTTGGGTGTTGGGACCTAAGAGAGAGAGCTTTGAGGAAAGAAGTACTGTTCACTTGAGGTGTGGGAAGCCTCTGAAGAGGTGGTGGAGAAGAAGTGGCATCTTCTTTATTGTATTCTTTTCTGTGAGTATAAATACAAGTTGTGTATTGTCTCTCATATCTTGTGTTATTTCTAGATTCTAGTTACTTGTTGATTCTGGTTATTTCCGCATATTAAGTTGCTTGGTATTTGGTAATCAATTTTGTGCTTCTGGTGTTTCATATTCCCAACAAGTGGTATCAGAGCTAAGGTTGCAGGAAGCAAGTTTTGTGTTTGGTTACAGGTCACTCTCAGGGGTTTTTTATTGAGTGGGAGTAGAGCAATGGCAGATCAAAATAAGCTAAGGATGGAGGAGTTGAAAAGCACAGATGGTCACTTATGGTCTGATGGAAAGAAAGAGTAGGTAAAAGGAAATTGTTGGTTTGTGGAAGATCAGCATGGAGAAACTAAAGAAGCAGATGGTGCAGGTGATGTGGCACAGGATGCTCTAGGAGGTTTCTTGGATAAAGTTGAATCTTGTCTTACAGATTCAGTTGCCTCTTTCCATGCAGCCCTAGATAGAGGAGCTGGTGAGCCTTGCCAAAGAATAGGCAAAGGGGAAGTGAAGCTGAAATTGTAGGCAGCCAACTCATGGGTGTTGAAGGAGGTCATGCAGGTCCCAGGTTTGGAGATATGGCTAATTTCTTCAAAAGAGTTGGGTGATGGGAGATGTATGAGAACTCTCATAGTGGATGCACTTGAATTAGCTGGTGGTAAGAAAATAGGTACTCTTTATCTACTTGTTTATATTACTGATTCTTCTTTTGTTGTGGAGACGTGGCTTCGTAGGCTTGGTCACATGAGTAGGAAGGAGATGCATGTTCTTAAGCGAAAGATAGATATATTTGACAGGCTTAAGAACTGGAAAGCCTTGGTGTTCTTGGAGGAGATGGTAGACAGAGACCAGTGGATGGGGCTGGATACTTCTGAGCAGGGCAATTTGGACATGGGGATTGATTCAAAAGAGCTCGCGGGTAAAAAGTCATCACTCATAGGAAACATAGGTACCGGCGTCAGCAGAAAAACTGACATCGATAGTATGTAAGACTGATGTTGGTCACGAGGACCGACATCGGCAGCAGGAGGACACCGACGATAGTAGGTTGGTAGTTAGGACAGGTGCAGGAACCAATGTCGGTCGGATGCAGACTGTGGAATGGCTGAGGTCGGTCACTGTAATGAATTTTGGGTGGACAGCAAGCTGTCAAGGAGTCTTAAACACCCATACAGAGGACTGAAGATGGAAGTAAGCCTCAAATTCATTGTTCCTCTTCTTTATACTAGTTGCTGACTATAGAGCAGGAAGGATCTAGGAAACAATGGGAGCGTGGCATGGAGAGATTGCAAAACCAAATGGGAGATTTGGTACGGTTGCCAGTCGGTATGTTAGCACTGTAAGACAAATGGATTCCTTAGTTGAAGAATAGAGAGAACGGACACGTGAGATGGAAGGCCAGGCATGTGGTCTTGAGAGAGCTGCAGGACAGTGGGATAGGACTGACAGGTGGTACCAGGAGGATGACAAAGTAGGGCTTTAGTCAATGTCAGTATAACCATTGTGTTTGACTTACCAGGTGGATGATGGTCACAACATCATTTTGTTGCTGTATGTGGAGGATGAGCTTGGTACAGGTTCAGACATACAAGGTTTTTCTGAGCCAAGGGTAAGATTAGTTTAGTGGTTTGCTATGAAGAATTTAGAGCAGCAAAATTCTTCGGCATGGGAGACATGGGAGATCACAGGGTGATTTTGTCTCCAGTGAGAGCTGATGTGAATTAGGTGTTGGCGAGATACAGGATGTAGAATCAGAGTGCACCAAGGGTTGGACAGTTCAGTGTCTGAAATCACATGAGGTCTAGTATAGACCTGAGTTTTCCCAAGCAGTGGGAGCTGTCAGAGAGTTAGGAGCCAATTCCGAGGAGTGGATTCTCAGGTATTTGAGAGAGACCAGTAGCAGGGATTCATGCTATTTAGGGTTAGGACTTCACTACATGTGTTTGTAGGAGCGGATGCGGCAGGGTACTCAGATGACAGGAGGTACACCACATGTTGTGTGGTGGGTGGTCTTCAGGGTTGTGCTTGAAGAGGGATACAAACTAAGAAATAGATTAGACGAGATACAAGTACAGGTATAGTGCAGCTATTTATCTCCAAGTGGGAGATTGTTAAGTTGTGGAGCTAAAAGCTTCACTGATGCAGACATGGAGGAGGGTGCAGAAGGGTTGTTGAGTGTCACAGACACCGGCATCGGTCAGGCCAACCGATGTCGGCAGGATTAGGTAGGAGAGCAACCGACGTCGATCAGAGATCAACTGGCATCAGCGACCCCCAGGTAGATAGGGACTGGTGTCGGTCGCATGTGTGGTTCGACTGCGAGTATATTACGGGCAATTGGTTGATGAACCAAGTGTTTGCATGCTTAGTGCTAATTATAGACTGAGAGCTACAGATCTAATTATTGTACTAGGTGTCTAATTATTTTTTAGATGAGATCTATATAATAGACTCATGGTTGTATTGTAAACTTGTAGCTAGGGAGTAAGAGAGCATTATTATAAGCTCCTTCTATGTGTGAGGTAGAGCAATGGTGTGTTCCTCCTAGTGCCACAATACCAAGGTGGGTACTGGTTTGGAGAATCAGCAGGGTTCTTTAGGAGTGTATGATCTTGGTCATCAAGTGAGCATGGCTATGATAGGAGATCTACATGGTAAGTAAGATCATTGATATGCAGGTGTGTGTGTGTGTGTGCAAGGTCAAGGTTCATAGGTGTGCAGAACCAGCTTGATCTGTAGGTTAAAGATCAGATAGGATAGCAACACAATAGGGAGCAGTATCAGGAGAGATCTACTTGGAGTACAGGTGTGTACTTAGAGCATAGAGGAAGGCAAGGAAGATCCTTCCATAAGTAAGCTCTATTGAGGTGCAGGTTGATGCAGGTTCAGGGGAGATCTACTTGAAGTACGTTTGAGTACTTGTGAAGTGCATGGAGCACTTGTGGAGTGCGTGGAGCATAGGTATAAGGTGAACACCAACTCAGTGTTTGAGTTGGGTGTTGGGACCTAAGAGAGAGAGCTTTGAGGAAAGAAGTACTGTTCACTTGAGGTGTGGGAAGCCTCTGAAGAGGTGGTGGAGAAGAAGTGGCATCTTCTTTATTTTATTCTTTTATGTATGAGTATTAATACAAGTTGTGTATTGTCTCTCATATCTTGTGTTATTTTTGGATTCTAGTTACTTGTTGATTCTGGTTATTTTCGCATATTAAGTTGCTTGGTATTTGGTAATCAATTGTGTGCTTCTGATGTTTCGTATTCCCAACAGGGTCATCCAAGATTGGCACCATTTTCCATGAGGAATGAAAGGTCACAAAGGGGGAAGGCCAAAGGTCATTTGGAAAGCTATAAATAAAGGCTTGAGTAGCCATTTGTAAATGTGGAAGTGTGAGGTTGATTTGATATTGTAATATCTAGCTTAGAAGAGCAATTATGAGAGATGATTTGTATTTGTTATATCTAGCTTAGAAGAGCAAAAGTGAGAGAGAGGAAGGTGATGTTGTATTGATCTATCATTTATTGAGATAGCAACATTGAGAGATAGGTGTGTGGTATACACAAAGGGGTTGGTGCTCCTGTGGGTTGGTGCTCACAAATTGTTGCTAAGTTGGTGCTTGGAAAAGGGGTTGGTGCTCCTGTGGGTTGGTGCTCATGAATAACATATGGGTTGGTGCTTGGAAAAGGGGTTTGAAGCTCTTGTGGGGTGGTGCTCACAAATTGAAGCTAAGGTTTGTACTTGGCAAAGGGGTATGGTGCTCCTGTGGGGTTGTTCTCACAAATATATTTGAGATTGATTCTCCATGGTTTTTCCCACATTGAGTTTCCATGTTATATCTGGTGTCTCTCTCTGTCTTGTGTGGATGTTTATTGTTTGAGTTTTATTTCATATCTTTAATGTTTTATTAAGTGGATTTTGGTTAAAGGAAAGATTTATAAGATATATAATATACTAATTCACCCCCCCCCTCTCAGTATATTCTGTGCTTAACAGACCTAACTGACATGAGAAATTTTATCTCATTTTATATTACAAACACCACACAAACACCATTGTTTCAAGTTTTGAAAACCCTAAGTCATAACTTTAGTTTAGCAAGTGACTGTGCATATGCTTGGGTTTATCTATTTGGAAAAGGTCTACAATTTGGGTACTTTGGGAGCCTTGCCTCAACTTTTAACCTTTTAAAACTTATGTTATTATATTTTTTATGTTTTATAACTCCTTTTAAACATTTAAACTGTGTACTTTCCTCATTATCCCCTATCTCAATACCAAGTCCCTACTAGGTTGGTTGTAGATGATGTTTTGAGCTTTTGACTGAGTTTGAAGAGTTTCGTAAACCAAAATAAATCTTCATAATTCTTAATGGATTTTCATCATTATATTGTTTAGAGTGTACAACTGTCTCACTATTTTAAGGTTATAGGCTTCATCATTTTCAATATTCAAGACCATCCTCAACATAGGCTATAGGTGTACATTTTGAGGAGTATGACTATGTATAGGCCTTTGATGCCCTTTTATATTATTATTGAGTATCCCAATGACTTTGCTCAATTTTTCATGATATCTCAAAAACTTTTAAAAACCCTAAATACATTTTTACTCCATCACCATCACTATCAAGGTAGAATCTCTCACTTATTGGTTGTAGGTGGTGATTTAGAGGAGTTGAGTGCAGTGATTCTAATTATTGAGCCTTTTATTATCATTCCTTAAATATCCTAATTTTTTTATTATGATGTGTTTTATGTTTCCTTAATAAATTTCTCAAGGTCCTGAAGTCCTTCAATACTTCAATCATTTCAATGTAATTTTTTAAGACTCATTTTAACAATGACTATAGGTGGATAGTCTACTTGTCCTACTAGGACTATGAATAAAACTTTGGTTGATTAAAGGATTATTAAAATATTTAAACTTATTCAAACTCATATTTTACCATGAACTAATAATTTCTCCAAATTCTTTAAAACTTTATGTTTCTTCATTATCTCTACATATAGTCCATAGGTGAGTGAAGGTGATTGTCTTAGGGCCATTTGACTATGTATTGGTTTAAATCATATTTTCAAACCACATCATGATGTCTAGAAGTGGTTATTTATCATTATATATCTCTTTTCCATTCATTTATATTCTATATAATGTCTTAAAATACCTTCAACCACCTCTTTATTTCATTATTTCTGCACATACAATCCTTTAGATATCTCTTTGGAGTTTGGTTGTCTACTCTTGAATTAGGCCTTTCTCACTTTATAATTTGTATATTATGGTGACCACATCATCATCAAGTTTTCAATTTTATTAAATTAAAAATATTATAACATCTCAAATAAGTTCACAACCTCTATATTTTCCACTTCCACCGAACAGTCTTGCAGGTGACTGTCAAGAATCTTATGTGTTTGAAATGTTGAAAGATGTAAGTATGACTATCCATGATTGAATAAAATTTAAAATATTATATAAACACATAATAAATGAATTAAAACATTCAAACTCTTGAAAATGCACATTCAAATAATCAACACACTCTGATATACAAAGACACATAGAACATAGTCCAAATTGGTGAATGGATAGATGACTATCTCTTCAAACATATACCTTCATGTAAATCTTAAAATTGAATTAATGAAGCTTTATATTATTTTTTAAGACTCATAAAAACTTTCTTCTTCATAAAATATTCCACCGTTCTACATAGAAAGCTCAAAAAAGACCCCTATCATGGTTGACTAGCAAATTTTAGACCCTTAACTTCTGAGTGATTGTTCATAGAGATAAGGAGATTAATTTGAGCTAAAATTCCCAAAGTTTTAATCTAACTAAGACTACAATAAATTCCTAAAATTTTAGGCTCCCTCCTTTTTTTTGTTCATACCATCTACTTTAATTTTGTCTATGTGAGTTTGTGAAGGGAGCAATGGAGGAGAGAAGTGATTTTATGCAAATTTTGGATATAAAACTTCATTTCAAGATTTTTATAACATATAAGATATTAAATGACACCTCTTAAATTTTTTCACCTACAAGTAGCTTCCATAAGTCTGTACAACTCTTAAATGCCCAAACTAGCATTGAAGTGAAAGAATCTAACTTTATCTGACAAGTTGATAGGTGTGTAAGTTGAGTAACTACTAAAATATATTTTTAATGTGTCTTTTATGGATTTTTAAGTTAGGTAAATTTTAAAAACACAAATATTATCCAAAATCACCCTTTATATACATTTTTAACACACTCAAATTAGCAAATGGTCTTCAAACTTTATAAAACTTCATGAAATGTTTTGAAAAGATGTTTGACACATGAAATCACTTTAATCAATTCCTAATCACCTATGACACATATTTACCATGACTTATTTCCTCTCAACATGCCTAAACTGCTATGTGACCAACATATGACTTTACCTTAATCTTTCCAAATTTACCTTAATAAATGTTAATAAGGTATTTTAGACTCAATTAGAACCTCTTAAATCACCTAACATTCATTTTTGTGACTATAGGGATCTTATTTTTACCTAGGGGGTCAAAATTGGATAATAGATATGAGGAGGAGAAGGAGATTCTTTCTTGTGCATAAGATATGACATTTAAGATTGAAACTTGGTTGTTAGCTTATGTAATAGATCCTCTATGTATGTAAGGATTTATTTCTTAATTTAATTCCACATAAGTTAAAAATAACATGCTAGAGATATAATGAAATATGACATACATTTCAATTGATATAAATCATCATCTATACATGTGTTTATGTCTTTTTTGAGTTTATTCTGAATTAAAGGGAACAAGCATGCAAATGAAAGTATTAAACTTTGCAACAAAAAGTGATAGACTTCTTCTATAATTATTATCATGATTATATCAAATAAAATTATAAAATATATGGATCTAAAATTTTAATGTTGAAAATGTAAACCCTAGGGTTATCTAGGGTTAGGGTTTGTACAATATTCAAAATAAGTTGGGTTCACCAAATGTTTTAACCTTTTAGGACTTAGATAATGTAAATCCTATGTTTTATTGAAGAGCTAAGTAGACTAAATTGAGAAAATAATATGCAATAAATACAACCATTTATTTGTTATAAAATTGACTATCTTTGACTTTTCTAAAAATAATAATAAATAGTGTAAATAAAGGCTTAGCTAGAAAACACCTGATATGGATGATCTAAGTGCTAGAAATTGAGATGAAAGTTGGTCTAGTGTCATAAACTAGATCCCTATGTCATAACCCCTCCTAGCTAGTAACACCATAATTAGATAGTAGCACCATTATTAGAAAAGAGGTGGTAGTGTCCTAATATTGGTAGTAGTGTCCTCTATGTAGGACTATCTAAGACTTTTAGGTGCACCTATGTTTAGATCTCTAGGGTATTTTTTACATGCATGAGTTTTAGAACCCTATATTATACATGTAATAATTTATCTATTATACAAACCCTAATCCCACATACAACTAGGTCATTTGCTGAAAAGTGTGTTCATTAGTAAGGTAGGTTGGACATCTTCAACACCCCATTATGAAGAGATTTTACTACATACCAATACTCTAAGGAGGGATCAAGCCTAATGTAGTTATCCCCACCTAATTTTTAGTGTAAATGTAAATGATGATAGTATGATAGTGTCCTTGAGTGCCTTGAGTATGATTAAGACTAGAAATATAGAAAATATGAGCTTAGGGTTGTTGTAGATGGTGGTATGCATAAGGCAAAATAGGGATTGATAATTATAATTATGCTCAACTTGTTCTATGTTTGAATGTGTATTTTGAATTTGATTTCCATCTCCTAGATAGAAGGCTAAAATTCATATATATATATATATATATATATATATATATATATATATATATATATATATATATATATATATATATATATATATATATATATATAATGCTATTACTTGTGCAGATGATAAAAGATGTCTAGGTCAACCTTAAGAGGCTTTAGTTTTGAAAAGATATCTATTTGGGAAAAGTTAAGGCAAAGGACATTCATGCCATTTTGGGGACACTATGTGGCTATGTCCTTATTATGGTGTCAGTGTCTAGTTGGTAGAATAGTAGGCATGAAGGGATAGGATTAGGAAATGAGGGTCTAGGACTATGTTAGAGCTAATTAGGGATGCCTATGGCCCACCTAAAGGCTGGATAAGTGTGACAATAGGATATAGGATAGGTCTAGGTCTAAGCTAGGGATAGGTAGTCTCAAGTAGTACTCTTAGTACTCAAATATCACTTTTTGTTGATTATAGAGACATAAAATAAGGGGCATGTTCAAATTCCACATAATTAAAGGAACATAACTTATTCAAATGTCCACAAATTAAGGAATCACATATTCAAATGTCAACATACAATAATCAATGACATATTTAAATGTTAAAGAGGAAAATAGAGTCACGGGGGCCACAAATAGTGGAGTATATTCAAATTCTAAAATAAGCAATAAAATATCAAGGTAATACACTCAAGGAAGTACATAAATGAAATCATAATCAATCATCATAAACATAACATATTAGTCCATGAATGGTATGTGTTAGAAAAAAAATTAAGTACAAAGCATATCAAGTACACTAAAAAAGAGATAAACATGTATAAATGCATGTGTAAGTACATATATGAGCTCAAACATTATAATGTAAAGTGACCATAGAATGATAGAATCGAGATGTATCATGATCAAAGAGGAGGATGTCCTAATGATGTGAGTAGATGAAAAACCCAACATCTAAAAGTTCATAAATCATGTATCTATATATGCCTAAATCAAATTAAAAATATGTGTGAAATATGTGTATATATAGAATACCCATCTACGAATATAGAACTGATAAAATAAATGTCAAGGAGCTAATAGAACATGTAAATGCTGAAAATATTCTTGGGTTTTTGAAGTTTTTTTTTTTTTTTTGGTATTTTTCGTATTTGTGAAACCTTGTCACCTTAATTTGGATCTTTTAAATTGTTTGTATCATGGTTGGATAAGTGTAAATGTTACATTGAATGTTTTTTCTCATGTTTTACATGTGAAATAGAATAATTAATGCTATCATTTGGAATATGGATTCATTTCCTTCATGAGAAAAAGAAATACCTTGCTGATTTTGGTCAATTTTTACTTCCATTTGATATAACCAAAGAGTGCCTAATGTAAATATGTATGGAGAGGCTTGTGTAATAACTCAAACTTATGTTTGAATTAAATTAAGACCACAAGTAATTGGTAGTGTTATGTTTCCCAAGGAATCTTTCCAACCTCCTTTAGTCTGTAAGTATTTTAGATCAAATCCAATCTATTGTAAACATCTTATATTACAATTAGTTTTTATTTGTGTAGGATTAATATGGTTACACAAAAATTAAGCACCACCCATGAATAATATGATTGTCAAATATTTTTGGTGTGGATTATTTTTGTGTTTTTCACTTTGAGGTTTTTGTATAGGATATGGACCTTGGATTGGTCCCATATATGAGCTTGGTTCATTCACCTTTGGTAGAGATATAGAAATTCATATTAGAGGGAGATATTTTAAAGTCAACTCTTTTGGTATGGTATAAACCTTTTACGTGATTGAATGTTTTTGGAGATAAATATCCCTTAGGTTAAATAACTTGATTACAAGATTTGGAACATTAGGAGCCTGTAGCACTTTAGGTTTGCAATGCTTCTATCTTCTCGGTTCCTTAAATATACTTGGTAAACATGTTATGATGTCTTGGTTAACCTTTTGAAAATTATCAATTTCAAATGAAGGGAAAATAAAATCATCACCCTAAATGAAGGGGACATTATTTGGAAATGTTGGAATTATGGGGGTTTGAACTAATTTATTTGAAGGAATATCCCCTTAAAATTGATTTGTAAGCTAGTCATAGTTTCCTTATGTAATTTTAAGAAATTTTGATAATCATATAAAGGAGAATATTATTCATGTGTCCTTTTTTGTGGTAAAAGGTGCATGAGGGTCATGATTAGATGACTGGCCTCATTGGTGACTCATGGATTTTCTTGAAAATCCCAAGACTTGCCTAATTGTACTATTTTTAAGAGATATAGGGTGGGTTATATCTTTTTTTTTTTTTCCCAATCCTTGTCATTTGTATCCATATTTTAGTAAATATCAAAGACCAAAATCATATGATGGTGTTTTAGGAAGTACAAGTAAAGGCTCCTTATCTTCCTTAAGATGGATCAACTCATCTGTTGAAATGGTGAGAACATGAACCTAATTAGAGGGATGGTAGCTACCACCATTTAGATATTTTAGATTAGATGCTTTAACATTTGGAAGAATACAAGAGTAATCAATTTTTACCCCTTAGTTGATATAAATTTGGAGCGTTTCATAATCATATTCATCAAACCAATCAATATCATCCATGATAAGAGAGATAAAGAACACACATATTAGGAAAAAGTAGTTAAGAAACATCTTAAATGGTATGCATAAATAAGAATGATGTTTAAATATCAGTTTCATCAAATGTTTAACCCTAAAATATAGATATGGGTAATATAGGTTTAAAGGGGTAGAGATAGCCTGGGGCACAAGGATGGTAGACTATCTCTAAAGTAGCCTAATAATTTACAAACCTTAGATAAAACATGTACTAAATTTATTATGTTGAGATATGTTAAAAATGGAAAGTGTAGTTATGTTAGATATTGTAATGATAATGACAAAAAGTTACTTGGTTTATTTTGATGTTAATACAAATCTAGATCTAGAACAGGTAGAAAGTGGAATATATCTAGATTTTAGAATAGTCCCTTAATTTTGTAAATTTGATCTCTATATCCTTAGATACCTACATCAACTTGGGATGGTTACGTCAATGCTAATACCTGACTTGGGTGTAAGTGTCTAATATGAAATGCCTACTAAAACTAGATGTGACCACCTAGATACTTTTGGGTTCTATGTCACCTTCATTATGGTGCATTATATTTGGGTCACGAACTATTGCTTCTTGTTAAATATAAAAAACCTAGTTCTTCATCTTTATAGTGGTTATGGGAAAAATGGATTAGTGGGCCCATAGTGTCAAGTTATCCCAAAGATCCCTCTATCAATCAACATCACCTACATACTCTGAAGAGGCCCTCAGACTTATATAGCTTTCCCCTACATGTTGGCTTGTGTGTGAATCAAGAAATGTGTGATAAATAAGTATGATAATGACCTAACTTGTAACTTAAAAAATATGGCTCTTGGGCTACTCCTTTAGTACTTCAGACCTATAGATGTGTTGTCACTATGACTAATATAGAAATAAGAGAAAAGAGAGAAGCTTTTGCTCACTTGAGTGCTTGATTGAGTGCCTTTTATAGGTTGCCTTGTAAGTAGGTAATAAATTACTAGGTAAGGAATGAATGAGGGTTGATCTTGTATTTATACCAATCCATTTGGAGAATATCTTACATTAAAGCACTTAGGCTGACCATAGGAATATGTTTCATTTGTAAATTGGATTGATTTAGGGTACTAAACACTTGTGTTGGAATAGGACACTTGCATCAATTTAGGCATCTGATTGGGATGCAAGTGTCTTGGTAGTTATAAAACATGTGTAGGTTAAAAAATTTATAAAGACAAAAGATAAGGAGGTTTACATCATTTTGGATAGGATATAAGGCCTATATCATCATAATAACATTAGTCAAACTAAGAGATAAGAAATTAGGCACAAAGACATAGTGTATGCAAGCCTTTTAGCAATGGAAAATGTCTATAAGTTGCAGGTACATCCATGATATGTAATTACCATTTGTACAAGAATAAGGTGTTATATAATTCATAAATAATGTCTATAGCTTCCCACATGGGATTTTAATTACACACATTGAATTGAAATGTGCACACTTACCAAAATGGAATGAAATGAAATATAAACATAGTAGAAAAGACTAGGTAACAGATGGGAAACTTAACTACCTAATCTATGTGATTTGGTCATATCTCAGTTGGACTAGATCTTGAATCCCCTCCTTATCTATAATAATATTAAATCAACCCAAATATTTATATATAATTTATTTCATAACCATGAATAAACTGATACATGGTTTTTCTAAACTAGATTACAATACTCCATTTAATTTTTTTTCCATTCCTCTAATTCTCCAATCTCTTTATATATCCTTATAGCCTAAAATGTTGGATTTATTAGATTATTTATAATAATGATTCCAAAAAATAAATTAAAATGAAGTTGAAATAGAATAATAACTCTAATAGGAATAAAACTAAATCTAATAATAATAATAGTGATTACAACAACACAAATTTAAAATAAGGAGTTTATCAACATGAGAACAAAATAACCAAATGAATCATGAAGATAAAATACATTTATAAAATGGTCCAATTAGAATTATTTGATATCCTGATATTAACTCATCATTTTCTATGATTTTAAGAACTACCATACTCCTTAAACTATGGAATAAATCTGCTCTAAACCAACATCTAGTTGTCACAATCCCAAAATAAAATGTACTACTATTGTAATAGGTCATAACAAATTATCAAGGTCTAACAAAGTTGTTACAAGTTATACATATGCCTTTATATTTTCAATTGGAGTAATAATCACCTAATATGGTCATTTGGTTGCTTATCATAATGAAACATTCACTACAATAGTAAGAAACTACCCAACTTATGATCATGAGTTTTATGTTATTATTCAAACATGTAAGCATTGGAAGAATCATATCTTGAGAAAGGAGAGTGTGATCCATATAGATCACAATATACTTTATTTATTTTAGACTCAAAACAAATTTTAGTGAGAGAAACATCAAAAATGGTCTTTTTATCTTTAGTAGTTCCATTAGAACATTAAGCATAAGAAGGGAAGTGGAAATTTAGTTGTAAAATATCTAAGCTACTTGTCGATTCAAACTCTCCTTTTTGTACTTGACACACATGGACATGAAGTCAGTGCATGGTCAAAATTGTATATATTTGACATATATTTTACATATATCTATTTAAACTTGATTTTTTTTAATTAATTTCAAATTTTCCACTTGCAAAATGGGATCTTATAACACCTTGGGCTCTATGCATTCTACATGAGACAAAGAGACAAAAACTAATATGGATGGCTCATTTTAGAAAAGTTATAGTATATTTTGGAGTTGAAAATACTCTTTTAATGTTGCAAAAGTACTTATTTTATCCACATCTCAAGTCTAATGTATCCAAGTATCTTATACTGCATGTGTAATTTCCAAGTTGGTTAATAAAAAACAAGGTTTGTCACCTCTGTCAGTTCCAATGAGATTATGGGAATATGTCTCCATGTATTTTATCTTATTCTACCCTAATACCAAACATGGTAATAATTTTTTTATGTAGTAGATAATAGACTCTTAAATATGGTAATTGTCATACACTGTAGGAAATTAATATCAACTCTAGAAATGACTCACTTGTAATCTCAACATGTTTGGATCCACTTTAGAATCCTAGAAACTATCATATCTGATAGGGATATAAAAAAATTTAACAATTTTTGGAAATCTCTTTGATCTATTTTAGACATAATTTTAAACAAATCTTCCACCTTTCATCCAAAGACTATGTTTCATTCATAATGGGTCTTCATACAAATACATTGTATAAATAAAAGTTTGATTGCATCAATGTAAAAACTTAGATCTAAGTAGTATACAAAAATATTGTAAATTAATTCATTCCAAAATGTTTAATAAATATTAAAATAACTATGTAATTAAGGGTTATAAGAGAGAATATCTTATTTTTCATTCTTTATTAGATTGTCATAGTCATCTAACTTCATCTCAATCCTACAATTTATCCCTATGTTTTGTTCATTTTGGGTTTTAGTGTTTTTTCTAACCTAGACACTAGAATCAAATTTGGGACACTAGCATCAATACTAGTGTCCTGATTTCAATAGTTCTATTATGAATTATAATTAACTCAAATTCTTCTTGAACATATGTTTGTATCTGTATTTCCTATTTTTGTTTGAATTTATGATAATTTGTATGCAATCAATGTGTGGTAGTTAAAACTTATATTGTTTCCTCTTGCATACTTCTCAGTAAAAAGAGTTTAGCATATGATTCAAACTAGCCCCGTAAACCTTATTATTTCTATGTATTACCTAAATAGCCATATAATCCTAAGATGGCCCTAGAATCACATGTAGTTCTCCCACCTAATTATATGTGCATGATGGTGATAGTGAACTATATGATCTTTATTTTATTATAACCATTGGTAAAAGTAAAAAAAATGTGAATTGACCTTTCATAATACTTTAAACTTTAGCTCTAAAAAATTAGTATAATATATTATTCAATAACTTTCAAATAAAATAATGTGTATGCTAATTGAGAGGCTTACTTGATAACAATATACTTGTTTAACCCTTTTTATAAATAAGGGTAAGGGGGAATAGCCTAGTCAAATTGCACTAAGTTATTCTATGAGTAGACTAATTAAATAATTTAGAGTCATAATATATTTTGATATAGTGTTGAATTAGGGAAATATGTTAAATATATAAAATGTAATTTTAAACAGTAATTGATTGCTTAAACATGAAGAAGGAATAATACTTAGCTTATTAAATGATGTGCAAGTAGATCTGGCAAGTGCAAGTGTAAAAATAGTTAGGATGATGCTTAGTTATGATTCATCATATTTTATAAATCAACTCTTTGTCATCCTATACACTACCAATGAAATAAGGACACTAAAATCAATGATTATGTTCAAAAATTGACACTTTTTCCTTGTACATAATATATATCATTCTCTATAAATTTCACTTGCACCTATCAAGGTTCATTATCACTTTTTATATTATCTATTTAGATTATGTGCATAGGTTCTCTACATCAGCATGTAGCTCAAAACCCTAGGTCTTCCAATTAGGTCATCCCACCTTGTAAAACAAGGGTTAGTTGGCTTAGGTGAATTTAAGTTGGCCTCAAATACCCCTTTTTAGTAAGTTCTACCTACATAGACAATACTCCAAAGAGGGCCTCAGACTGATGTAATTATCCCCCTTATGTGGGATTGTGTGTGAACAATATTGTAATATGCTATATATGATTACATATAGTGATCTATCTTGTAACATGATAAATATTACTCACATGCTTCTCTTTTAATGATTAGATTTGTAAGAAAATTGATCTTATGACTAATTTGGAGATAGGTGATAATAGGGTAGTTTTGTAAGCTTGAGAGGTGTTTTTTCTTAGTATCAGATATATGTGTACTTGATTTATAATTGATGTTAATGAGTGGTATTTAATTTATATTTATACCACATCATTTAAAATTTTCTCATGGGAGAGTTAATTAATATATTCTAACACATGTCAAAATATTTGAAAATTCAATTATTTTTAGGGTTTAGACATTAATGTCAGACATTAGATTTGTAAGAATATTGATCTTATGACTAATTTGTAGATATGTAATAATAGGGTAGTTTTGTAAGCTTGATTGATGTTTTTGTTTGGTATCATATAGATGTGTGCTTGGTTTATACTTGATGATAATGAGTGTTATTTGATTTATATTTATACCACACCATTTAAAATTATCTCATGGGAGGGTTAATTAAGATATTCCAACACATTCATGTCAAAAGATTTGAAATTTTGATTATTTTTATGGTTTAAACACTAACATCAAACTTGGGATACTGGCATAGATGCTAGTGTCCTAACTTGGATGGTAGTATCCTGAAGAACAGAGAATTATTAAAGATATGTAACTGATAATGTAAGATATATATAAGGTTTTAAGCTAATTATGGGATATAGGTGATTTTAGTAATAAGATTATTAGGGTCAAGCTATAAGATAATGATTTAAATTTTAAGGGTTTATGGAATGTAAGCCCTAGGTTTTTAAAGGGTCTAAGTATAATAAATCAAGGTATAAAATATGAAATAAATAAATCCACTAATTTGTGAAAGAACTAAGCTAATTTGATATTTATAATAATACCAATGAAGGACACAAATGAACAATTAGTTGGAAACTACCTAAGATGAAGGATTTGAAATCTAAAAACTAGTACAAGAGTTGGTTTGAGTGTCACAAATAGGATCCAAGTGTTAAAAACCTTCATGTATAATAGTTCCCTACCCTAGATAGTAGCATTATGGTGCTAGTGTCCACTTATGGTTCTAATTTCCTTTATGTAGGAATTAATTTTTACTTCTAGGATCACTTATGTCTGAGTCTATCAAGCTTGTTCCTGTGTGGACAAACCCTACTTCACTATATGTGACCTGTTGTGACTGAGTTTATATGTAAAACCTAAACCTCCATGTGATTAAGGTATTTGATTAGCACAAGTAGTAAACATGTAGTGTTATTTGGGTAAGTTGGACATTCTCAACACCACATTGTGATGAGAGTTGCCTACATACCAATACTCTGAGGAGGGATCAAGCCTAATGTAGTTCTCCCCACCTAAGTACTGGTGAAACTACAAGTGCAAGTGAAGCTAGTATAAATGTCATTATGAGTACTTTGAGTGAGGTTTGAGACTGTAAATCTATGTATTTTGAGTTTAGGATGGTTGTAGATTATTTTATACAAAATTAAGGTAGAATAAGGATTAATAACCTTGATTATGCATAATTTTTTTTGAGCTTATTCTTGTGTATTTGCATCTAATTTCTCTCTAGTGGATAAAGGGCTAAAATTAATGTATATATATTGATCCGGTACTTGTGTGTGGTTTGAAATAGGTCTAGACTAACCCTAGGTGTCTTAGGAATTGAAAATATATTCATTAGAGATAAAAAGAAGGAAAAGGACAATAACTCCCAAATAGGACATTAGTGGTGTGGTGCTAGTGTCTATTTATGGAATTAGTGTCTAGGTGGCATAACTTAAGGAACTAAGGTCTTGGATACCTAAGTAAGTGTTTAGGATTAATTTTTAGATGTTTAGGGATGTGTATGGCCTACAAAAAAGTTAGATAATTGTTTAAATAGGCCTTAAGATAGATCTATGGCTAAGCTAGGGATGGGTGGTCTCAAGTAACACTCTTGACACTCAAGTGACATTTTAGATGATTACATCCCCCCTACCTTTATTCCAAAAATGTAGAAAAGCAAGATGACTAGGATAAAGGAAAAGACATGTACTTGGACTTACCCAAGAGGAAAATCCCATGAATTTGGATCTGAATATGTGAAGCATGCTTCATTACATATCTTTCAAATGAAATGTGCATACATCAGTCCTTACTTGGGAGATATTAAAATAAAAGACAAAACTAAGTAAAGAAATAAGAGAGAGGAAAGGAATGAATTATTTTAAAATTTTAGGACTTAGATGTAAATCTTATATTGTTAAATATTTGAGAATAGTAAATTAGGGTAGAAATATTCAATAAATACAACCATTGATTTGTTACAAAATTCACTAAATTTGAGCTATCTAAAAATAAAAATAAATAATGTAAATGAGAGCTTAGTTGGAAAATGAATGAGACGGATGATCTAGAGGCTAAAAATTGAGGTAGGGGCTAGTCTAAGTGTCATAAATAGGATCTAGGTGTAAGAACCCCTTCTGGATAGTAGCACCCTAATTTGATAATAGCATCATGTGTCATTAGTATCCTTATTTTGGCAGTAATGTCCTTTATGCATAATTGTTTTGAGATTCTAAGTGCACTTGTGCCTAGGTTTATCAAGCCTATTTCTACATGCATGAGTTTTAGAACCCTGTATATGACCTATTTTGATTGATTTTATGAGTAAACCCTAATCCTCCATGTTTTTATTAGGGCATCTAATTGATACAAGTAGTTAAGTGTGTTTGTTAGTGGGGTAAGTTGGACATCTTCAACACCATGTTGTGATGAGAGTTTCTTACATACCAATACTCTGAAGAGGGATCAAGATAAATGTAGTTCTTTCCACCTAAATTTTGGTGCAAGTATAAGTGAATCTAGTATGATTATAGACCTAAGTGTTTTGAATGTGATTGAGATTGAAAATTTGAGTAATCTAAGATTAGGAATTTTGTATATGGTTGTATGTAGAATTAGGATAGAATAGGGATTGATAACATTAATTATGCATAACTTATTCTTATTTTGTATATGTAACTTGCATCTCCTTTCCATCTAATGGTTAGAGGGATAAAATTCATGTATATATATTGTTTTGGTGCTTGTGCAAGTGTTAAAATAGGTCTAGGCCAACCCTAGGTGGCCTAAGATTTAAAAATATATCCATTTGTGGAAAAAGGAAGGAAAATATAGTAGTGCCAAAATTGGGACACTAATGCCATGTGGTGATACTATCCCTATTATGATGCTAGTGTCCAAGTGGTAGAACTTGAGGCACGAAGGGCCAGAATGTAATAATGAGGGTCTGGGAACTACTTTAGGGATGATTAAGGATGTGTGTGGCCAGCACAAAGGTTAGATAGGTATGAAAATAAGCCCTAATATAGGTTTAGGGATAAGTTAGGGATAAGTGGTCTCATGTAGCACTCTTATTACTCAAGTGTCATTTTTGGGTGATTACATTGCCTCCCCTTTATTCTAGAAATATAGTAAATCAAAATGACTAGGATAAAGGAAAATGAAGCATACCTAGACTTACTTAAGAGGTGAATCTTGTGAGTATAGATCTGAGTATGTGAAGCATGTTCCATTTCATATCTTGCAATTTAAACATGCATAGATCAATCCTTAATAGATATCAAAAGCAAAGACAAAACTGAGTAAAGAAGTAAAATTGGGTAAATAGATAAAAGAGAGGAAAGAAATGAATACACCTCACTAGGTATGTGAACCAATACATAAACCTAGTGATAACCTATGTGCATGTATATAGTGATCAATCAATGAATATCTTGAAATGATATGTTGGCTTGCTCAATCCCCATATGTGGGTAGCTCAAGAACTCAATCTAGTTTTAACTCCATCATTATCTACCCTTGCAAGGTATATCATCACCTATGAATAGCTTGGATTGGACTGATGATGTGTCCAACCCTCTCATGTAGGTGGCTTAAGAACTCAAGTAGACTATGACTGTATCATTACCTACCCATGTGTGTTAGATGCATTTAAAACTAAAATTGTGCAATGTAACTAAAAATGTCCAACTGGTGATGTCTAACTAGAGATATCTAATTAGATATGTCAGCTCTATAGCCACTTAGGTATATTAGGTATCTCTAGACCACTCAGGAATGCTAACCACTGCAGATAGAGTAGGGCATGAATCTGGTGTGAAAATTAAAATATGGTGTCTAATGTGTATATCATAGAGAATGACATGGAGTTTGTCTTTCCATTTGATCAATCAGTGTGTAAGTGAGCATACAAAAACAATGTGCCACACACATGCCCCCAAATCAAATATCTGAGCATATGGATTCTAGATTGAGTTGTAGTAATCTATATCTAAGAATCTAAACTATAAATGAGAATGGTCATGTCATGCATGATGCCCCCAATATGAGTAAACTAGTTTAAAACTAAGTTAAACTAAGCAAAATTGGTATGAAAATGAATTAAACTAAGTAAAACTAGTAAATCTATAACTAAACCTATGCAAACTTGAACTATCCCTTTTGTGCTTTTCTGGTTAATCTAGATTTTTCTAAAACTGAGGATATAGATAGTAGTGCCATATCTTGGATAGTAGCACCATGTAGCACTAGTGTCCTAATTTAGTCACTAATGTCTAACTATTATAATTTCTATTCAACTATAACTAATCTCCATGTCATTATTCCCCACTATGTTTACCTAAGTCTAATTTTTGTAATATAAGCTTATGTGCTGAAAATTATATTATGAATGCATTTTGATAGCCTGATCTCTGTGAGAAACCCCTATGAAAAGATGGGAGTTATTTTATATGTGTAATAACTATCCTTAAAATAAATATCTCTATAAAATGTGTGTTAGCTAAAGCATGTGTGTGTGTGTGTGTGTGTGTGTGTGTGTGTGTGTGTGTGTGTGTGTGTGTGTGTGTGTGTGTGTGTGTGTGTGTGTGTGTGTGTGTGTGTGTGTGTGTGTGTGTGTGTGTGTGTGTGTGTGTGTGTGTGTGTGTGTGTGTGTGTGTGTGTGTGTGAATAAACCAATATAATGTGCATACATAACATCATAATGTAAGATAATCTGATCATAAGTTTGTAATGTGTGATGTATGTTATGTATAGCATTCACAAGGCTATCAAGATAGATATAACAATATATGTGAAACATAAATCTGATTAATAACTAAGTATCTACCTAAGGGGATGGGGTATGATGTCTATCATAGAACCTAAGTAGTAAGGGGAGATGCATGAGGTCACTCATGGCATCTAAAATTGGAGTGTGTAACAATCAAGAGACAATTTTCATGGACATGATGTATACAAAAAAAATAGACATACAACACACATGAGGCATGGAAAATAGGCCAAGGGGCCATAATACAAGGGACATGGGCACATGTCATAAAATTTGAGAAATCAAGACATACAAATACATATTAAAATGTCCACATATGTAAACATCAATGAATTTGGATTAGAGCCACATATAAACACATGTTTAAATATTTGCATACACAAATAAGAAGTCACACATAAGGACATGGGCACATGTCTAAAGCATACATATCAATGAAAAGAAGTGGCATAAAGCCAAAGAGAAATGACATATTTAAATTCCCTCAAATATATTAATCATATAGATACAATCAAGTCTAAACTAGGAAATATAGACATGAAAGTATGCATGAACATGTAATAAAAATCTATGTAAGAACTAAGATGTGCATATAATGAGTCTAGAGTAGTAGTAGCCAACAAAAAAATTAAATGTAGGATGATCAATATCAAGATATAACAATGATAAATCTATGATGTATATTTTATAAAATTGTAACTTCGTAATTTAAGTGATGTATAGGGTTCCCCCAAATGGGTGAATGTGTTAAATGGAGACCCTATATGTGTATATGCCCTCTGTTACATCCCAATTTTCCTCTAGACTTATTATTACTAATTTTGTGGTTAGTGATTGGTTTAATTGATGTGTTAAGTTTTTGGGATATTTATGGTAGGTGTTTTCATTAATGTCTATGAGGCATGTGCAATGACAAAGTGGTCTATTAGGTATAGTGAGATGGAGCATGGTGGCCCAATGTACTTGAAGCAAGGTGATACTTGTAGGGGTGTGCATGGGTATCCTAGGTAGATGATGTATGGTTGAATGGAGCTTGGTATGAAGATGTTTTACTTTTTCCTAATGTTTTCTATGCTCAATGGTTGACTTCATGTGGCCTTCATGAGGTATATGTTTAGTTTGTACCTTATAAGCTTGATCTTGCATGATTGCCTAAGGGTTCTTGAGTGCTTTAGCTTATGTGCCATGGTAAGGAGCTTAGTGTGCTTGGAATATGTATTTTAGACATTTTTACGGATCCAATATGCTAGGTATATTACTTCCAAGTGGTTTTAAGTGGTCTGCAAGGTTATTTGGCTCTTGGCCTAGTTGGCCTAGGTGGGCTTATGAGGCCTTATGAAGGGTCAAAGGGTGTTTTCAAGTTGGTGAAGCTTGTAATTTCATGGGAGATGGTTAGGAAATTTTTTCAAGCATATTTATGAGGTTTGAGTTTAGATAAGGAGAGATAAAATCAAGAATAGTCTTCATGTGCTTTAGAGGGTGCTCGAATGGTCCATTTTGAGCTCGAGAGGAAAGTTCTCATGTTCATTAGCTCATACAGACTTTTCATGGGGATATAATACTTTTTTATAAGGTTTATAGGGTTCCTAATAAGTATTTACAAACATTATTTCATTGATTAAGGTCTTATTCTTTATGAACAATTGTTAAGGTAAGCAAGTTTTTATGGTCTAAAACCCTAGTCTCAGACCTGATTGGAGAAAGCTTATTGGATATATCACAAAATGGATTTATTGAAAAATTTTAACTACTATAAGGTATATAGGACTCATCTAGGAATCTTTATGTGCTATTGGTGTGTTAGGGCAGTGAGCAAAATGTATAGAAATATGCTTATTTCTAAAGATTTTGGTACTACAGGTAGATTTGACCTGGTCAACACATGAAAGTTATTATAAATTGAAGGAAAAGACTTTTTATTGAATTCCATAAAGTTTTTTTTTCAATAAATAGTCACTATGTCAATTATTATTGTCAATCAAGTTGACTAGTCGTTAATTTGTAGATAGTGAAAATAGTGAGAAAGACCAGCTTGAGTGAGAAGATGAATTGGGAAAGTTATCAGATGTTTAGGGATGACTTTGAGAGTTTAATGGTGATACAGGGGTTGTATTCACTCTATCCATTCATTTTAATTATTTTATGTTCTTAAGGTATGATCAGGGGATTGACTCAAAGTTGACGTTCTTGGTCCTTTTGAGTCTATGTGAGCTAGTGAAGTGAAAATGGATTGTAGAAGAGTTTTTGATTTGTATCCTATGATCTAATTATATGAGAGTGATTTATGTTCATTTTAATATATTTTTCATGCCTTTTAATATCTTATTTAATCCATTTTAGGTGATATGAATTCATGTTTCCATGACTATTTTTGGAGTTTGTAGGTAGTCTGAAGTAGCTTATTTGGAGAGGCTAGTTTGAGTTGTTTTGAGTAGAGTTTGAAGTGAGTAAGAGCTTGGTGATATTCTATGAGTCTCAAATATTTATTACATGTATTTTTTAATCATACTTTTCCTCTATTTTATTTTTATCAACCAAATATATTTGACTAAGTTTCTGATATGCATGACCAGTTTGAGTAGGTCATATGGAGTGAGTTAGTTTGGATGGTTCTGAGTTGTGTGATGGTGAATAATGGATTTAGTAATGTTTTTTAGGTCATGTATGACCTATAAATGTTATTTTTTTATTTTTTTATTTTATGAAATCATATGTGTGTTTTAGTTCTATAAGATAGTGTTTTTTATGTTTTTAAGCCTATTGGTGAGTAGGCTAGAATGGCTTTGTTCAAGGTATGAATTGGAGTTCTGAGTATTTTGGAACCATTTAGGAGTGATAAATAATATATTTGAGGTAGTTTTTATTTTTTTCATTTGTTTATGAATTCTAAAGGTGGACCAAGGAGTCCAAGGTGTAACATGTTGGTTTGTAGGCCTAATTCATTTAGGTTTCTATTAGGCCTATTTGGTGTTTTGGGTCTTAAGGGAAATAACCAACATAAGGAGTGTATGGATCTTACATATAAAATGTATGAGTATATATTTTAAATATATATCAATCATTGAAATCATCTTTTCTGACCAAGATGGGTTAAATGAGAGTATGGTATATATATTAGGCCTAATTGGCCTATTTGAAGTGAAGAAGGGGGTATGGAGAAAAGCAAAGGAAGAAGCTCAATAAATGAGAAAATATAGGTAACTTAGGAACATTATAGGGTGATTAGGATCAGTAATTTTTTATTAGGTTTATGAGCTAATAATTCATTAGATCTAATAGTCTAAAGGGTGACTTGGTTGAGAAAATGAGCTAGGAGTGCCTACCTAGAGAAGAGAAGTAGGTTTGAAGGTGTTAGAGAAATATAAGGTCATAATTATATGTATAAAACATTATATCAGTGGTGGATATTATGTTTGAGGTGGTTGAGTGGGTGCTTAATCACCTAGGGGGTTATAGCCTCCTTGCTAGTTGGAGCTAGCTAAAGGTCGAGTAGGTACTGGACTCAATTGAAGGGTTGGTGCTCCTTGACCATTTGATGCTATTCTAAAAGTATCATGTTTTTTATATCTTTATAGGATATTTAATCCATTGGTTATAGGCTTTAGAGTGTGTTTTATCCCCCATGAGTGTTTACCACACAGATGAGGTGCACTTGTGTTAATTTCTCTTGATCTTGCTTATGTGTTGATTTGTTTATGTTATGATTAAGTGTTTATTTCATTAGAATAAAATGAAATTGATTATGAGATGTTGAGAAACTGATTCACCCCCCCCCCTCTCTCAATAGCTACTTCCAACATACCTAAGTAAAATTAGTTATATGTTGATTATGGATAATGTTTGTTTTTTATGATCATGATAGTTAATTGATAGTTAGTTATTTGTATTATGTTATGATGTATTTTAATCATGATTATGTAGTATATTTTGTTACATTAGTTTACTATGTTTTTTACATGATATTGTCTAACAACTATTTACTTGTACTAAGGTGGATTAAAATTGGATTCTACCCTCCTTATTATGATCAACAGAGGGTATCATTGGAGAGGATGGTGTAGATGGAGACAAGTGGGGGAGGAGAAAATAAAATAGGAAAACCAGCACACACAACATAGTGTAGAGATTAGTTTCTTAATTGTTAATTGGTTAATATTTCTTACATCATGCATTTAGTTATTAATGTATTTTATACTTTTAGATATGTTTAATTATCATGTTGGCATATTGCTTTAACCCTAGTAGTGTGTTTACATTTATGAGATCATACGATGGCTAAGGTTCTTATATGTTTATCTTAATTTATTATCTACAAATATGTTCCATATGGGTCAAATGATTGTGGCAAATGTTTGTAAAGGTAAATTAAAATGTTTTACTTAGTTTACTTCATATATTTATATTTGTCATAACTTGTGTTCTAAATTCTTGGAATGATATTACTATGAAATGAAGTCTAAATATATTATCTTGAAAATGTTTATCATTACTTTTGGTAATGTTTGTTTTGAGCATCATAGTAGTATGATATGCAGGGTAATTAATGTATTATCTAAAAAGTAAATTGCTTTAGTAGAGGGTTTGCAAATAAACTTTAAGACATGTTTGAGTTTTTTGAAGTCATTGTTATAATTATATAGGCTTGAATTACTTTGTTGATTCTCTAGTTTTAATATTAGAACATATATGAGTGTTGTGTGGTCAATGATTATACTTGGACCAAGGTCGATTTAATGAAGGCATTGAATATTTAATCAAGTCTTATTATTTGAGGTAAAGTTGAAGGTATGGGTTAAAGTTTGATTGAGGCATGATTATCAAGTAAAGTTAATAGACTTTCAAAAAACATCACTTTGCATGGTAATAATTGACATTTCGTAAGTTAATGACTATCATCGGTTTTATAATGTTTGGATGATTATTAAAATTGGAATGTTCAAGGGGATATAGGGTTATGAAATGTTGAGTTTTTAGACTCTTCGAGTCATTATACAAATATTAAAAAACTATTTTTGTTGCATGGTTTTGTGATGATGAGTTTTTCAAATGGATAACTGATTGTTGAGGAATTAAGGAGATGACTATGCCAAAAAATTTGCATGCATGTTGGAAAAAAATTGGAAATAAATGAGATTTGTCCATTATGGAAGAGGGTACAATGGAAATACAATGATAAATAAGAGCATGGGATGAATTTAGATTCAAGCAAGGAGAATTTTGGGCTTTCCTTACTTTTCAATTGAGGTATGGTCTATTTTTAAAATTATTTTTGGTTTCTCTAATGGAATCATGTTGTGAGTTTTTTGAGGTTTTGACTTTGTTAAAAAAAATAGATTTATATAAATGAAGGGTTTTATGTGGTCAACCCTATGGATGTATACATCCCATCTAGAGGGTCAAGCACATATTAAACCCTCCCCTCCATTTATTTTCAATTATGTTTAAGTTTTGGATATGGATAAATCGTGAAAGAAAAACTTCAAAGACAACTATGGTTTTTAAAATATTTACAGGTTGAAAATTGTGATTGTTGGTATATATGGAAAATAACATAGGGGTTTAGACCCTAAAGTGGTTTCAATCAATTTTGAAATATCCTCAAAAAATTTAAATGACCATGTGTATTATTTTTAAAATTATTGTTTTAATGGTCTTAGATCAAACCCTTCAATGGGGTCATCCTTATCATATTATGCATAAAATTGAAAAGTTTTGGTTCTTTTGGCTGTGTTATATAAGTTTCATTATTGTGGAATAATTTTTGAGTTTTAAGATAATATATACATGGAAACTAGGGTCCTTTGTAAACGACCCTAAAGACAAGCTTGTCCCATCCACAGGGTCAAGAATGAATGAACCCCAAATCTCCATTTCCTTTTTGTTAATGGTTGAGTAGATTGATAGCTATGTATATAAATTTTGATGGCATATTTTTATTATTATTGAACATATATATATTAAATAAGGGTTTCTATTTCAATTCATTTATAGATACATGGAAATTGGAATATGATAGAGTAATATACAGTTTGATGGCCTATATGTGTCTGGATTGATTTGATTTTTGGAACAAGGGTTTTTATTTTAGATGATTCAATGATAGATATAGTATATTTGGGTAGGAGTCAATGAAATGAGTATTTTTATAATTATCATACAAGCTTCAAACATGTAAATTATTCCATTATATGTTTGTTAGGAGAATCGAACCAGATTTGGGTTCCAATATATTGTATTATCTAAGTATTTGAATTATTAACCAATGGATATTATAAAACATTTTAACTATACATTTAGTTAAACAGTTTGTATTTATTTAAAAATGGGTTCCTTGATTTTGATACTTTTTATTACTTTAGTATTTTTAGTTAGCTAGAAGACCAACTATTAATACTCAAGCCTATAGCTAATTGGTAGATCATGGTTATATGGAAATGGCATTTTGTGTTATGATATAGTATCGAACCAGTTGTTTTTATATGGTTATAGCTTGGACAAAAATAATTAAATATTAATGTCTACATGATTATGTGTGTGTGTGTGTGTGTGTTTGTGTGTGTGTGTGTGTGTGTGTGTGTGTGTGTGTGTGTGTGTGTGTGTGTGTGTGTGTGTGTGTGTGTGTGTGTGTGTGTGTGTGTGTGTGTGTGTGTGTGTGTGTGTGTGTGTGTGTATGTGTGTATATAGGTATTTATGTATGTGTGTGTGTGTGTGTGTGTGTGTGTGTCTTTATGTATGTATGTATGTATGTATGTATGTATGTATGTATGTATGTATGTATGTGTGTGTGTGTGTGTATCTACACACATACACACATGAGTACGTAGTCAAGTATTATATGTAAACAAAGTTTTTATTCATTACCAAATGCCTATATAGAATAATATGTAAATTCTTATGTGTCATGTTGTTCTAGTGTGAAATTGAAAAACTAAACTATATTTCTTTTAAAAATTAAATTTGAAGCATATTTGAAATCAAACATGGCTTGATGAATTGGTAATGATTATATGATTTATTATAAGTAATTTTGTTTGGATTTTTATATAAAATAACTAAGGGTTTATATGACTATCATGGGGTTAAGGGATTTTTGTGAATTTGAGATTATTATTTAAAATAAATATGAACTTATTTGGAAGTTTGATTGTAAATAATTGATCATTAATTTTGATTATGACTCAACTGTTCTACTATTATTTATATTTAAATGGAATCAATTATTTGATTTAAGAGGGTTGATTAAATATCTATTAGTTGATTATAATATTTAGATGTTCATAATGAATTATCAAAAATATTATGATGTCCTTGTATTCATACAAGTTATGGCATTCATTATGTAATATTTGTGTGTTTGAAATCTGAAGATTTAGCATTATTATGCTTACCTGATATTATTTACATTAAATAAGTAGGTTTAATATAATTCATGTACTTAGAGCCATTAATAGGTAGATTGGAGTTGCTTAAATGAGTTGTGTGTGTGAAATTAACTGATCTTGAGATCTAGAAAACTATATTAAAATATGGCCAAAGTAATGTTTATGGTTTAAACATTGTCATTTCACCCATTTAATTTAGTTTGCATGTATTGCATGATATCATGTTAGAATGTATTTATTTATGATATGCTACATGTGATAGTTATCTTATAGTACATAGGTTTCTAGTTGACTTTCTTGATTTCTGAACTATCACTATTTACCCATCCATGAAGGAAGGGCCATTCCCTTTTTAAGATATTATATGAGGGATCAATGGTATATGATTGGTGTGTAAAAGTACTTAGATGATACTCTTCCTCTCCTTTCATCAGTCAACTGATAGAGGCTTTACACAATATTATTTATGGATATTAATGAGTACTTTGAGACTCATGTGTTCTATGGACCATTATATAAATGTAATTTTTTATTCATATATGTATTATTTTATACTTATACTATTTGAGAAAATTTTATCACAACAGCATTTAGCTATAATTTATCTGTACTTATTGAATTACTTAATCATCAAAGGCTAAATTATTAACTTGGATTATTATTGTACTTATATTGTTGAATTATGAAAGTAAATCAAAGCATGTTATATTGATCATTAGCTAAATGAATCATATACTTAGCCTTCTATTTAATAGCATAGTTTATCTCATGTGATGTATTTAATTAGGGATCATTAATGTTGAATTAATTTTGAAGTTGAGTTACAAAAATTAACCTAACTCTAATTAACCCTGAGGGGTTGTTACACCCCCAATAGGTAAATAATTGAAAATCTAGATTAGTGTAGTGGACCTTAGTCTTGTAAGCAACATGTAAGCACTCAACAAGAACAAGTGAATAATGTATGTATGATAAAAACTGACTATACTAAGATAGTTATCATATCTAGTGTTTGGCAAATATAAGAAATATAAACATGGAAATGCATACAATCTATAGTTCTATGTTTTTTGCATAAATATTTTAATGTTTTTGTGTTTTTTACATATTATATTATCTTTTTATTTGATGGATATAAGATATGTACATGCAACATGAAAATAAAACTATATATAAGGAGCAAGGACTAAGGAATGAATGTACAAGAAGGGAGGAACAATACTAACTGATGAGTCTCATGGGAGACTCACTATCGTTGTGGCCTATGTCAAAAATATGAATGGTAATCTCTTATGTAGTGTGATTATTGTGCTATAGTTGAATGGTGTTTCAGTATGAATCTGAGTATTGTTCATCATCAAAATTATAATAATCATAATAACCTAGAATGCTAGAGGGGATTACCTCATACTATGGAGTTGATGTTTCTAAATTATGTTTCGGAATATTGATTATGATTTTTCCCTTTGAGACTATGTTTATTTTAGGCATATGGTGTTATGGAGGCTCTTTTTCTAGAAATCCATTTTTAAGAATGCTTGTTGGATTAGCTTGATTTTGATTTTACAACTTAAGTTTTTTCTCTTTTTGTAACATTTATTATGCATCTAGAATTTTTACCTTGATAACCTATATCTATGAATGATTTACCTTAATATGTTTAGTAAATTACAAACCTTTTTGACCAACATTATCAACTACTAGAATATGATTAGTGATGCCTTTGGCCTGCTTGCCCAAACCTTGATCATGATAATCAAAGTATTGTAGATATTTTTGACCAAACCCATACTAATTTAAAAGTTGAGCCTCATTTTGGAGTGGTATATTTGCATCTTTTACTTGATTTATCTATGCATATTGTACTATTTCCTATTCTTATTGTGCTTTATGAACCTTTTTTTGGTTTTGACTTATGCTTTAGTAACCATTTTTATATTTTTTTAAATTTGAACCTTTTTGAATTTGTACATGTGCCATTGTATGTTGTTTTGATGACATATTATAATTTGAGTCATATGTATTCATTATCTATTTTATTTTCATTTTTAATTCTAAATATGAATTGATGTGGTGCCCATGTATTCTATGATATGCATAATAATATATGTATCTCCTCATTGGGTATAGAGGAGGTAGGTTGATCAACTTAGATTTAATCATTTCTCTTAGTATATCAATTGAATTCTTATTGTACCCTTTTAATATTTTTTAATCACTTATAATATATGCATTGAGTTTTACTTTATGATTTGGATATGAAAAAGTGTTGGGCATAACTTTGTTAGGTATAGATGTACATACATGATGAACACTAGCATATTCTAAAGATTGTGTACATGTAATGTGATTTGCTAATAATTTGACCTGTTCATTTAATAACTTATTTTTATTCTATAGTTTTGATATTAGCTTGCTCATAATGATAATTTAATCCCTTAGAGTCTCAAAAGTGTAAACCCTAGTTACTTCTGATTGAACATGTAGGCACACACCCTATAGGGGAGATGTGTGGATAGACTGAGTATAGGCATTAGGAATAATATTAGAGGTTTCTTTATGTCATGTATGAATGATAGCATAGACCTAGTTAGAGGGAAATTATCTATCACCCTCATGGAGATGAGGAGGAAAAGATTCTTTCTTGTGCATAAGATATGACATTGAAACTTGAAACATAGTTGTTAGCTTATGTGTTAAATCCTATATGTGTGTAAGGGTTTGCTTATTAATGGAAATCCACATAAGATAAATATAACATGTTATGAAATATGACATATATCTAAACTGATTTAAAGCATCATATATATGTGTGTGTTTATGTCATTTTATAATTCATTTCGAATGAAAGGAAACAAGTATGCAAGAGAAGCTAGAAAACTTTGCATCAAAAATTAACTTCATCTATCATTATTATCATGATTGTAAGAAATATAAATTTTATTTAGGAATCTAGAAGGCTAGAAACATAAACCATAGTGTTTTCTAGGGTCATGGTTTGTGCAATATTTGAAGTTGAGTTCACCAAATGTTTTAACCTTTTAAGACTTAAGTTAATGTAAATCCTATGTTATTAAAGAGATTATAATAGTAAATTAGGGTTAAAATATGCAATAAATACAGCCACTTATTTGTTATATAATTGACTAAATTTGAACTTTCTAAAAATAGTAATAAATAATGTAAATGAGAACTTAGCTAGAAAAAGACTAAGATGGGTGATCTAGAGGCTGAAAACTAAGGCAAAGGCTGGTATGAGTGTCATAAACAAGATTCAAGCATAAAAACCCCTTCTATAAAATAATGCATTAATTATATAGTAGCACCATGTGGTACTAATGTCCATATTTTGATGGTAGTGTCATATGTGCATAACTATTTTGAGCTTCTAGGTGCATGTGTGTCTATGTTTGTCAAGATTGTTTCTATGTACAAAAGTTTTGGAACCTTGTAGATGACCTATTTTGACTAATTTTATGAGTGAAACCTAATTTTCCATGTTTTTAGGGCATCTATTTGATACATAGGTATGTAATATATCTTCAACACCTTGTTGTGATGAGAATTGCTTACATACCAATACTCCAAAGAAGGATGAAGCCCAATGTAGTTCTCCCCACCTAAGTATTGGTTCAAGTGTAAGTAAATTTAATATGATTTTAGACTTGAGTGTTTTCTAATGTGCTTGAGACTATAAATTTTAATAATCTAAGCTTAGGAATGTTATAGATGGTTGTATGTAGAAGTAGAGCAAAATAAGGATTAATAACCTTAATTGTGCACAGCTTGTTCTAAGTTTGTATATATAATTTGCATCTTCTTTACATCTAGTGGTTAGAGGGACAAAAATCATTTATTTATAATATTTTGGTGCTTGTGTGGGTGATAAAAGAGGTCTAGGCTGACCCTAGGTGGTCTAAAATTTGAAAAGATATTTGTTTGTGGAAAAAGAAAGGAAAGAAGGGTAGTACCAAAATTGGGACACTATCACCATGTAGCACTATTGTCCTTCTTATGGAACTTGTATTCAAGTGATATAACCTAATTTATGAAGGGATAGGATGTAATAATGAGGGTCTCAAATTGCTTTAGGGATGACTAGGGATGCTTTTGGCCTACACGAAAGCTAGATAAGTGTGAAAATAGGCCCTAAGATAGGTCTAGGGATAAGCTAGGGATAGGTGGCATCAAGTATCACTCTTAGAACTCAAGTGTCATTTTTAGGTTATTACACAAATACACCTCACTGGGTATGTGAACCAATGCATAAACTTAATGAAATCTTGTGTGTGTGCATGTAGATAGTGATAAAATTGGTGAATATCTTAGACTGAGCTGATGGGCTTCTCAATCCCCATGTGTGGTGGCTTAATAACTCAATTCAATTTTTATTCCATCATTTCCCACCCCTACTCAATGGATCATGACCTATGAATAGTTTGATTTGGATTGATGGCTTATCCAACCCTCTTATATAGGTAGATCAAGAACTCAAGTAGACTATGACTCCATCATTGCCTACCCAGGTGTAGTAGATTCATTTATAATTGATTTACATAATTTAATTAAATCTATAATATTGTAATTAAAATTATATATAATGGATTTGCATCCACTTGGGAACTCTATAATGAAATTTGGCCTAGGGACCTCTCAAGCACTTGGGTATGTAGCTCAATGATTACATGGTAATGCTAACTAATGTAGATAGAGTAAGGCATCAATTAGGTGCATAACTTAGAACATGTTTTCTAGTTTATGTAATGTAGAGAATGACATGGAGTTTGACATTTTATTTTATCAATTAGTGCATAAGTGAGCATATGAAAATAATGTGTCATGCACATACCCCCAAATCTAATATTTGAGTATGTGGATTCTAGATTAAGTTGTAATAATTTGTATCTAAGTATATGAAACTTAAATGAGAGTGATCATTTCATGCATGATGTCCCCATTCTAAGTAAACTAGTATGATTTTGTGCAAAACTATGAAAAATTGAGCAAAAATTGATAATTTTTAACTAAATCTATGCAAACCTAGACTTTAACTATTGTGCTTTTTTGGAAATTCTAGAATTTTCTACTTTTGGGGATAGTAGACAATAGCACCAAACCTTAGATAATATAACTGTGGAGCTAGTGTTCTTTTTTATCACTAGTGTCTAACTATGTTATTTTTATGTCAAACTAACTCTAATCTTTGTCTGACTATTTTCCACTATGTTTTCCTAAAATTAAGCTTTGTATTTTGTGCTTGCATGTTATAAATTGTACTTTGATTGCATTCAAATGGCTTGATCCCTATGATAAACCTCTATGAATGCCCCCTCTTTTGAGGGGAGTTGTTGAACCTACGTAAGAACTATCCTCAAAAAAATTATATGATATGTGTTAGCCTGAGCATATATGATATATACGTAATAAACTAATATAATATATAAACATGACATCAAAATGTAAGATAATCTAAGCATAATTTTATAATGTATAATTTATGTTGGATATTGCATTCACAAGGCTATCAAGATAGATATAATAATGTGAACATGTTTATGAACAACAAATCTAAGTAATAAACTAAGTAACTACCTAGGGGGATGGGGCATGATGTCCATCATAGCACCCAGGGATGAAATTGAGATGCATGAGGTCTCTCATGGCATCTAAAATTGGAATGTGTAACAATTAAGAGATAAGTGGAATGTCCATGATGCATACATGAAAACATACATATAACACATAAGACACACAAAGTAAGCCAAGGGGCCACAATACAAGGTACATGGGCATATGTCACTAAATTTGAGAAATTAAACACATATAAGGACATGTTTAAATATCCATATATGAAAATAATAAGTAATTTGGCATGGATCCACATGGAAGGAAATGTTCAAATGTCTGCATACACAATCAAGAAGGCACACAAGGACATGGACACATGTCCAAAGCATACATATAATGAAAGGAAATGGAAGAGAGCCATAAAACAATGAGATATTCAAATGCCCTTGAATATATGTAAAATCATAGTGACATAATTAATCCTGTACAAATATGTATAAGAGAAAATATGTGCATAAACTGAGTCTAGAGTATTAGTAGTCAGCAAAAATATTAGTGTAGGATGATTAATATCAATATATAAATAATGCTAAAACTATGATGTAGAGTATAGAAATATGTAACCTGGTAATCAAAACTGTATATAGGATGCCCATAAATGGGTGAATGTGTCAAATGAGGACCCTGTGTATGTGCCCCCAGTGGGTATAAAGTATAAAATTTGGATCTGTGTGGTGAATTTAGGTCTTATAAGTACCTTCAAACACTTGATAATAGAAATTAAAACATGTATGTATGAGAAAACCAATTAAACTAAAATATCTATCATATGTAGTACCTAGCAATTATAAGAAATGTAAACATGGAAATGTATAAAATCTATAATTTGTATTTTTTGAGAAAATATTTGAATGTTTTTGTGTTTGACATATTATATTATATTTTTATTTTATAGATATAAGATATGTACAAACAACATGAAAATGAAACTATATAAAAGAAGAAAAAATGAATGAAACTATGTACAAGTAGGGAAGAGCATACTAACCAATGAGTCTCATAAGAGACTCACTATAAAGGTGTCATGTATCAAATAAATGAATAATGATCATGTGTGTTGTGTGAAAAGGTATCTATGGTGTAGGAACTGGTTGTGTCAAGTGATCTAAAGTTGACATTGCCTATCGAATAGGGTTAGGAATCTAAGAAGATGACTGAACTAGCATGTGAAGTGTTCTATGAATCTATGAATTTGGTTGAACTAGCTTGTGAACTATAGATGTCTTAGGGACCGATTTGGTATAATATACTATAGTTGACATGGATGCTCTGTGTTGAAAACCTTGGGAACTCAATAACATTGATCTTAGAATGAAAAGGGTATAAAGAGGATCTCGAGAATATATAACATGTCTTTGATTTAGGGGTCTCTCTAATAAGGGTCTTCATGGGAGAGTATGTGTACATGGTAACATTGTATAAGTAGACCTCACCTATATTGGTAACTCAACTAAAATCTATGGTGTAATAACAAAAACTATACTCATAACTATAATTGGTGGTTGTTGTGTAACTACCTATACGATAAGTAAAAGATACTCATATGGAAAGTCCTTTACTATAACCACCTAATTATCATTTATATACTTGATGAATCTATGTACAATGGATGGAATGGCTCAAATTTATTGTATCCATGGCCTACATAATAACATGTCAAATGTGCCTGCACTAAGTAGACTAAGAACCTTGTGGTCACATGTACTATCCCAACCTATAATAGGAGTACAATATCCCCAATAAAGTTTTGATTGTGGCCACTAAAACCATGAATAACTATATCAATCACATAAATTTTTTGATCTAAATAACCCAAATGTTATAGAATTATAATGGTACACAAGTTGACACTTGATACATTATCAATCATGACACTCCAAATAGGATGATTGTCAATGTAGGCTCATACAAAGAGTGTATATAAATATGAATTATCATCGATAATCTCTTGCTCTAATAAAGTGATGAGAGGTATAGTAGGAACTATAGTATGATATACACCAATGGTATTATGTAAGGGGTGTTAAGCATTCTCATTGATTTTTGAGTTTTGGCATTGATGTCATCATTGATGTCAAAGATTCTTGTGAAGGTGCATGGTCAATTAAGCTTTGAGGTATGTGTATGATGAGTTATTATGTCAAAATAGTGATTGTTGTTACATGGTCAAGTAATATTTTAGTTATGTGTATGATGAGTTCTTATGCCAGCATAGTGAGTGTTATTGCTATGAGAGAGTGTGTAATCATGGTGAATGAGGTTGATGTCAAGTAGTTGTTTTGAAGGTAATCTAATGTCTCTCTTTTGAGAAAGAATTTGAAGGCTTGAGAAATCATCAACATTTTTGGAAAAAAATTTAAAGACTAAACATATAACATAGTGAGATATGAATATCCTTACTTGAGCTCCAAAGATTTGTGTATCTCCAAAGATGCTCCAAGTAAGCTAAAAATATCCTTAGTTGAGCTTCAAAGATATACATAACTCTTAAGATGCTCTGAGTGAATATTAAAATAAGAGTGAGTGTATAAGGTTTCTTGAGCATACATAAAATGCATTATAACACTCAAGAGAGTTTCAAGGTGAAGCCTATAAGGGTAAGTATAAGTCTACAACTAGACTAGTTCTACACCTTGCTTGGTTTAATGAGGCATCATGAGATATTGATAATACATATGAATAATTTTTGATAATATTTAAGCATGATATGAGGTTTCATGTCATGTACATAAGGTGGTAAGAGCTTTTACTTTGGATATAAGGTTAGTTTCAAGGCCTAATGAGACTTGTAGGTCAAGGCCTAAAAAGCAAAGAAAGGCATGGTGGCCAAATACAGTATCAAGATTAGTTTATAAGTAATAAGTGAGTAGGTGAGAATTGAAAAAGGTGATTCAATTTATTTTAATCATGTGCATGAATTTCCAAGTTATGGTTTACAATAAAAGGCTTGAAAAAGTGTTTTAAGGTCTCTCAAGTGCACAGAATGTAGAGTAGTCTACCTGAGAAGGTTTTCAATTATTCATTGGCACATGTAACCTTTTCATGAGAAATTTATATATTAATGGTAGATTGTTAAATTTCCCATCTAAAATTTCCAAGTATTGGTTTTTGGAATGAGGGGATAAGCTTTTGGAATGATCGTTAAGACTAGAAGATGGTTTAAACCCTCAAAGAACCCTAATAGTGATCTGATATGAAATAAGTTGATAAAAAGTGCCCAAAATGGTTTTTTATAGCTATAAAAGTGATCATAGGTTATATTAAACTCTCTTAGTCATCTCTATGTGTGATTTGTTTGTTAGGAGAGTGAGTGGACCCTATAAGAAAGGCCTTATTTCTCAAAGATTTGGTGTAGCAATCAAAGTTGACTAAGTCAAATTTACTAAATGGATGAAGGTTGAATATTTTTAATTGTATTATATGTCCATGGTATTTTTTTACTAGGTTCCAAACATTAAGTTTGATAAATTAGTCATATAATTTGACTAATCACTAACAAACCTAATGGTGTAGATAGTGAGAAAACTAGGCAAAAGTGAATAGTTTATTAGGGATGAATATAAGTACATGGAGAAGTTATTCAAGACATTTAATACATGTCTATATTGAATACAATATTTAGATATCACTATATATGATGAACATGTTTCTCATAATTTTACTTGTCTAGTGTAGATAAGATAGTGAAGGTGTGAAGTTATGAGATTGGTCTGCAAGACCAATATTGCCATATGACCATGTTATATATCTATTTAAAATTGGTATAATGATCTTATAAGATCATCTACATGAATTTTAAATATATGAAAGTGTCTACATAGGTGTTAAATTTCATTATCATCATGATTATGTTTAAAGGTAAACTATCAATTTTGGGTAAGCAAGTTGTCGTGATGGGTTTGAGACTATACCATGAGTTGATATATCTAATACACATTATATTGTTATTTGGTACTTGAATGACATATACATCCATTTTATAAGCTTTGAATTTATTTTAATAGGTTGTAACATTGAATCCAAAATGGCCTATCTAGTTAAGTGAAGTCTATGAGAGAGAAAGTCAATAGATTGGTTTGCAAGACTAATAGTTTCCATTAGAGATTATGATCTATTTATTTGAGGTTGTTTTAAGTATATTATAATATCATGCTCATGGATTTAAATCCATTAAATATGTTCAATCAAGTTTAAAAATTTCATGTTTCCTTGACTATGTTTTAAAGCTAGTTGATAGTTTAAAAGAAGTGTGTTTATGCTTCAGTTGTTCATGACAGATTTTATATGTACGTATAGGCCTATTGTGAATAGTGTTTTGAGAAGGGGTTCAAGTGGTATTTGGACACAAAATGTGTTGTGTACCTAAATTTAATTTTTCTAAGGTCTATTTGAGTTAAATATGAGGTGTTCCTTATATTTGTGGAGTTTGAAAGCCTTCCAAGAAAGACTAAGTGTAATGTGCTCCAATGAAGGAATAATGGGATTAGGTCTCCTTAAGGCCTAAATGAGAGTTTGGTGTATTAAATATATATCTAACCTAATGTTTTGTTTGATTCATGTTTTAATTTTTTTATATGACCTATTGAAATGGTAATCTAAGTATGCAAAGGTATATGTTTGACCAATATGTATGAGAGCAAGAGACTAGTATAACTACAAGGCAGTTTTAGACCTATGTGTGAAAGAGAGAATTATGTATGCAAGTGAATAAAATATCATAAAGAGGATCATAATTAGGTCATGTGGACCATTATATGGGTGTCATTAATATCTAATAAAAGTTTTGAATATGAGGATCAAGGTCATATGACTTAATCAAGTCAAGAAGAGGGCTAGTTAAACGAAGAAGGATAGAGGCTAGTTTGAGAGGGATATAAGTGTGAGAATAGCTGAGGAGTAATATCATCATATTTTGTATGAGAAATAAGATACTCTAAATGTGATCAATTTTTTTAGGTGGATGAGATGGTACTGAGTTATTTAGGGGGTTGGTGCCTCTTTGAAATTTGATGCTTGTTAAAGCCTAGTTGAGTTGGTGCGTAGCTAGTTGGGGTTGGTGCTCCATGTGAAGTGGGTGCTTAACTAAAGTTGGTGTTTATCTTATAAGACTGTATTCTATTTTCATCATTATTTTTTTCTTCCCCTTGAGTTTTTCTGACATATATATTATGTTCATGTGTTTCATGCTCTTATGGATTGGTGTTTATGCTTGCTAAGATGTGCAGGCTTATCTAAATGATCTATGATTGTTTAAGTAAGATTATCAAAGAAAGTTTTTAAAGCCTAATTTACTCCCCTTATTATTCATTTTTCTTCTAATAATTGGTATTAGATCTTGGTCCTTTGAATCAAGTCTAAAAACCTAAAGGAGATCCCAAAAGCAAGGACGATGAGTCAACAAGCTCAAGGTGGTTTCTCTACTAGTAAGGCTTTGTCATCCAATGGATCTAATTATGCATATTGTAATGTCAAGATTAATATATATTTTATGTATCAATTTCATGATATCTTGCAGTTGTAGACACTTAAAATTGGCCACCAATGGCTTTATACCAGACTTTAGACTGATTTCTACCAACTATTACAAATTAAGCCTAGAAATCACTAAACATCTAAAATTAACTTGTTCATCACTCATCAAAGATCAAAATCCCATTGATACATCCCTAATTTTGGTATCCTACCATAAACAACAAAAACCTCTCATGGATTTTATTTATCTCCAATCATTTCACAGCATTACAACCTAAAATTTGGCTTATAAACCTATTAAATGGGGCAAATGCACACATGAATTAATTTAAATCTTGAAAATTATAAAAATACTAAATATAATTAATTAAAATTCTAAACCTAATTAAATCCTAGTTGAATTATCCATGAGTAATTAATAAATTATCCAAAAAGGAAATTCAAAAATCAAGAATATCCTAAGAATTCATAATTACTTTTTTGTGAATTGTCAAATATCCTAAAATATCTAACCCATGCCTATTCATTGATAATCATGAAGTTTTGACACATTTTGACTCTAATAGGGTTAATTAACTCACTTAGGTTATGTTTGAACCCATTCTAAGCTTAAACTACACTCTAACTCACTTTGAGTTGGGGTTAGTTTCTAAACCTATAAATACAAGCATTTGCCTCTTCATTTAGAGATCTTGAGCATAGTAAAGTTATAATGTAGGATTTGGTGCATGATTCAAAACTATACTATTATAATGTCACAATCATAAGCCAATCCATAAGCATATTTCATACCAAATAAGCCAATAATGGTGCTAAGGAGAGAAGGAGCCACAATCCTCTATTTGTCAAAGACTCTTTGAGCACAAGCTGAGCAAGCCAAACAAACACATCATTTAGAGCATTTAAGGAAGGTAAGAGATCTTATTTATTTTACATTTTAGTTGTGCTTGTAATTATTGTTTGGTTCATAAATGCCCCCTGTGATCTAGGCAAGTAAGTTTTATGCATGTTAGTGTGTTTTTATTCAAGTTTTCTTACTTGTTCTAGCACATGATCTAACCACCCTTCTTGGATTCCTATGATCACAAATGGCATGCATGTTGGGACCATGGGCACCCCACATAGCATGGAAATGAGGATGTAACTCATAAATCATCAAATAGATGCTTGAATATATTCAAATTTGGAGTTTTATCTTTTTTTTACCATATTTTTAATTTTTGAACTCAGATCAATATAGAGACCGACATTGTTCAGGCATAACTAGCATTGGTTCCAAACTGTCATCAATTTTGCCTATTCGAGCTCAGTTCTGGGTGATCATCATTATTCAAGTTGTAGGGGAAAAATGGTATACAAAAAAATTATTTTTAATATTTTTATCATTCTTTCTAGTTATTATTTGGTTTCATTAAGTTTTATATTCCCTATCAAATCATCTCCTTGCAGATTTTGAGAACTTTCTATCATTTTTTGAGCTAACTAACATTCTTACTTCACTTTGGTTTTGCCTTTGGGTTCATAGGTGACCAACATCAGTCTTAATCAATTGGTATTGATTCTTTATAGTTGTCACTAGTTCTCTATGATACTAATTGGCATTGGTCACCTTATAATTGGCATTGGTTAGTTTTGATCGATGTCAATCTCTATGTTTTTAAAAATAAAAACTTGAGAGCTATCTTTTAAATGTTTTTTTGCTCACCATTAAAAATTCTTCTAAGCAAGAGGAGACTTTCTAACCATTGTATGGATAAGGCATGATTTGAACAT
This sequence comes from Torreya grandis, assembly GCA_037957365.1. NCBI lineage: Eukaryota > Viridiplantae > Streptophyta > Pinopsida > Cupressales > Taxaceae > Torreya > Torreya grandis. Next base: position 688,395 of record JARHVA010003830.1, on the reverse strand, counting down.
GAACTTTCAAGTTTAAATGGTTTTTAACACTTTATTTTGGTGTTTTAAAATGAATTTGGCTAAATATTTCACATTTGGTTTTAGATCTTAAAATGAACCTAGATGATTTTGTGTTTAAGTTATTTTATGAAATTTATTACATGTTTTTCACTTAAGCCAAGGGGCCAAGGAACTTTAAATTTGAATGTGTTTTAATCTTGATCACTTTGTTATTTGGTATTTAACACTAACATAGTTCCTTTTTTTATGCCTTAAATGTTTTTCAAAGTTTTTATAGGTTTTAACCAATTCCAAAGGGGCCACAAAAACTTTACAACACATTTCATTTGTATTGCTTTAAAATGAAATTTAAATCGCTTAGTTCATGGTTTGAAAAATGTTCATTTTATTTCATGTTTGTTTGGACTTGTTTGTTTGTTTTATCAAAATGAAGAGTGCATGTATGTTCTCCCCCCATCCCTTATAGGGAACTTGGGTGACCAAAATCACCTTTTCACTTGCAATGTGTGCCTAGTCCAAGGCATGGAAAGAAATTTGTCTAGGCTCTCCTCAAAACCTACATGGTTTGGGTGATCTAAAAGCAACCCTAAAGTCTTTCCACTTAATTTTATTTTCATACATTTTATCTTGTGGAGGGGAGGTCATTTCCTCTTCACGAGTTCTTTAGGGAAGTATTGACCTAGTATTTAATCTCTTGATAATGTTTCAACCCCACTCCATGGTGGGGTATAAAATTCAAGGTACACATACTGTGAGAGCCAAGGGGTTGAGTGGTTAACCTTTAATTTCATAATGAAGGCCTGAGTCAAGTCTATTTAACCAAGGGATTCCACTAAATAGTCCATAGATGGAATCTCTATACAAAGGAATAGACCCTTGCATAGTAATTTAATCGATATGAACTCAATTGGCGTGATGCTTCTCTTATGTTAGCCACACTTGGGATCAATTTAGACATTTTAAAACTATAATTTTAGTCAAAACCACTTGACATACCTTATCAATTATAGGATCTAGTATGTTACATTTATATGTTATGTCATTTCTTCTTTTTATTGTTTGGTGATTTGAGTCTAAAACTTTTATTTATTTATTATGCCATGTCATATCAATTTTTGTTTATACGTCACTCCTTTTTTTGAGGAGGAATTATTTTATCCATTTTTATCACACACCTTTGCATTTAAAACTTTTTCCAAATTTGTTTGTGTGTCACTTGATTGAAATGGGTAACGTTACACTACCCAAATCATTACAAGATTTTGTACCTTTTAAGTCTTTAAAACAAACCATTGTCACATCTTTAGTTAGTGATAACATCATTATGTTTCTCAAGTTTATTTCGTAGACTTTTTTGCCTTGTTTTCAATGACATTTTCAAGAACCAATTCCATGTATGTCATTTAAATCCTTGTCTTGTTCCATTTTGCTTAATTTGTTGTTTTTTTTATGGTTCCTAATTTCCCAAGTTGAGTTTTTAATTAACCTCACCAAGTTAAAATTAAAACATTGATTGATTTATGTTTATTCTTTACTTATTAGGGGCTTAGACACTGATCTTTCTCTTTTGGGTTGTGTAACTTAGGTTAATTCATTACCCAAATTTTAAAACTATTGCTTGGAACTTTGCCTAGTATTGTTATGTTGTTCAATTTTGTCTAGCTTATTTAATTAAAGTATCCTAGTTTTAACTATTGTTTGTGCCTTATTTGGGATAAAATAACCTATCTATCCTTATGATTTTTTCCTTATGCCTTATGCCAATTGACCAAGTTGATGTTTGAAGTCTATATGCCTAGTCTATGCAAAAGTGTTCCAAGTTTGTTAGATTAAAATCTCATCATTTTGTTTAAAGTATATATTTTGATACAACATTTTACCAAATGTCCTAGCACATGCCTTTATTTAAATTCTAGAATTTGATGTCATCTTTGGCCAAAAGTCCTATCAAATTCCTTGTTTGAACCTAGCTTTTGACATCACATTTGGCCAAAAGACCTAGTAGCCTTTAATTTTCCTAGATTAGACTTGTTTGGAACACTTTGGACATAAAGTTTGACATGCTGATTTTTATTCAAAAGTTTGACCTTTTGTGTGTGAGGCATTTTACATTAAACATTTGACATTAGACTATTTTATAACAAGTTTTAGCACAGATCATTTTGGAGATACATCTCCCCTAGACCAAGTTAGATTGAGTTTGAACCATTTATCCCTTGGAAATTATTTTTCAAAGTTTATAAAACTCTAAACCTTTTTATGAAGTGTTATCATTGATTTGGATATGTCTAGATACACTTATGGTGGAGTCATGTACAATCTAAGCTATGATAGAATGGCCACACAAAATGACTTTGTTCAAGATCCCTACTAGGATAATATTATTTGTGAGGAGGATCCATACCCTCCTTACAATACTAAATATGGGGAAAATAGTCAAGATCAATAAACTGACTTTGTTTGAGACCCTTACAAGGATAATATTATTTATGAGGAGGATCCATACCCTCCTTACAATACTTAATATGGGGAACATAGTAAGATCCACAAAATGATTTTGTTCAAGACCCCTACTGGGATAATATTATTTGTGAAGAGGATTCATACCCTCCTTGTAATACTTAATATGGGGAACATAGTCAAGATCCACAAAATGACTTTGTCTAAGACCCCTGCTAGGATAATATTATCTGTGAGGAGAATCTATACCCTCCTTGCAATACTCAATCTAGGGAACAAAATAACTTTATTTGAGACCCCTATTGGTATGTTTGTAAGACTCAATCCATACCCTCTTTGTAATACTCAATCTAGAGAACCAAGCCAAGATCTTCAAGATTTAGATTTAGTGATCCATTATTCTAGATAGTCAACATATTATACTCACCCTTTCATGACCACCCATTCCCCCACCTATACCATTAACCCTCCTTTGGCTTGTGCAAGCAACCAAGTTCCACAATTCCCTACCATTTCTATTCCAAGACCTCATCCTTTGGCTTGTGAAATCAACCAAAGTTAACTATGACCTTTCATTATCCAATCATCAACTATCCTTAACCTTCCTTTACATTATGTGATCTACCAAGTTGTTGTGGTGTGGAGCTGTTCAACTATTTGCAGACACAAGGAAGGATGCTGAGCAACCAGAGCCACCGGCGTCAACAGTATGACCGACATCAGTTAGATGTAGTGGAAAAGGAGACCGGCGACGGCAGGGAGTCAGCCGACGTCGACAGCACCAGACAAGTAGGGACCGGTGTCGGTCGCCTGTGTGGTCCAGAACTGTTCATTGCATAAATAGTTAGTTAGTTGAACCGTGTGTTTGCATGCTAAGGGGCTAATTTAAGTCACAGGCTGTGTGTCTAATTTTAGTAATTTGAGTTCTATTTTTGTAAGCATGGGATCTTATTTATAGACCCATAAGCATGTATTGTAATTATTCTAAGGCAAGTAAAAGGCATTGAAGCAAGCAAGGTCAAGGAGATCTATGTAAGGTTAAGGAGATCAGCCATTCAAGGAGGAATAGCAACTCAGGCTTTAGAGTTGTTGTGTTGAGCATTTGAGGTGTGGCAAGCCTTTGAGGTGGAGGAAGAAGTGGCATTTCCTTATTGTATTTTCTTCTAGTACTGTGTAAAATTCTTTGTTGTCTCAAGTTTCTAGCTACTTTATCATTCTGGTGTAATTTCGTGTTTAATTGCATATAAGATAATCAATTGTGCTCTAATTGGTAGAGCTCAGATAACAAGTGGTATCAGAGCTACGGTTTGCAGGAAGCAAGGTATTGTTTTTTATTACAGGTCATTCATAGGGTTTTCTGATTGAGTGGGAGTTTAGCAATTCGAAGGAGAAGTTCATTATTTAGGATGTAGATTGAGGACTATCTATATCAGAAGGATTTGTACTTACCATTGGGTGGGGTTACATGCAGCCCACAGATATGAAGGATGAAGAATGGAACGTTCTTGATCGGAAGGCTCTCGGTACCATATTGATTGCATCATCTGTGATTTCCAGCTTATCACAGTGCAAGACCAGAAGAGTTGATAAAGTCCTTGGCATTTATACGAAAAGCCCTCGGCTTCTAATAAGGTATATCCATCTATTTACTTTGCAAATGCAGGAAGGTGGAATACCTCATCTCTGATTACCATGGTTTGGTAAACCAACTAGCTTCAGTCAATATTGTTTTTGATGATGAGGGCTCTCTTGATTTTATGTTCTTTGCCTGAAAGTTGGGACAGTTTGGTTATGGCAGTAAGTAATTCTGCATCTGCTTCTAAAATCTTAAAATTTGATTGTTGTGAGTGTGATATTGAATGAAGAAATACGTAAGAAGCATAGGTGAATCATCAGGGAATGCTAAGTGCAAAAAGTAGGGAAAGGCAAAGGGAGAAGGTTTCAAGGTTGGGAAGGAGATCCGAGTCCAAAGGTATTACCTACTGGTTTTGTGGAAAGAAAGGACATACCTTATGGAAGAAGCTTATTGTGATGCAGGATGCTCTCAACTTTCTTCAGATAGTCAGGTAGGATCATGGATTTTAGATTCTAGTTCATCTTTTCATGCATCCCCAAACAGAGATTTGTTCTATGAGTATGAACAGGGAGACTTTGGAGTTCTTTATTTAGGGGATGGTACGCCTTGTTAGATAATTGGCAAAGGGAAAGTGCAGCTGAGATTACAGATTGACAACACGTGGGTGTTGAAAGAGGTCATGCATGTTCCAATTTGAAGCAGAGTCTAATTTTTGTAGGAAGGTTGGGAGATGAGGGATGCACAATAACCCTCACAGTGGATTCTAAGGTTACCAAGGGAGCACTTGTTCTAGCAAGAGGTAAGAAAGGAGGTACTCTTTATCTACCTACTTGTATTACTGATTCTACTTCTGGTGTAGATTCAAAGATGTGGCCTAATATTATGAATACTTGATTCAAAAGGTATGTGTTCAAATTTGGAAAGCACAGATATAGTTCATTGCAGAAAGAGGAAATTTGATGCTTTTGATAGGAACAAAGAAGCCTTGGTGTTTATGGAGGAGATGAAGGACAGAGACCAGTCACAGGGGCTGATTAAATCTGAGCAGGGCAGCATGGACAGAGGTTTGATCCAAGAAGAGCTTGTGAATGAAAATTTCATCACTCATAGGAACACACAGACACTGATGTCAGTAGCTTGGCATTAGTCATCCAGATAATGACATCGGTCATGTGCTCGGTAGGTCGGACAGGAGAAGTCTGACGTTGGTCATAAGGACCGACGTCGGTAGGAGGGACACCGGCATCGGCCAGGGAAATGACGTCGATAGTCAGGATCAGTGTAAGGAACCAACATTGGTTGGGAGCAGAATGGGAGATGGCCTAGATCGGTCACTGGAACGGATAGTGGGTGAATCTAAAGTCTCAAACACCCATGTGGAGGTTAGGAAAGGTATGTGAACCTCATATTTGTTGTTCACAATTGCCATAGTCATGAACTAGGAAGATGGAAGAAGCAATGCAGGTACCTTGGCATCCTGAGGAGTGTGAGTCCTTGGAGAACCAAACAGGTATTTGTTGGTAGTGTTGTTAGCTGGAAAGAAGTACTAGATAGAGTGATGGATTCCCGTTTTAGAGAAGAGATTGGATTGACACATGAGACAGAAGGCTATGGTATATGGTCTTGATATGCTATGATTTAACCATTGTATTTTATCTATTGGATAATATTAGCCTTATCCTGTTACTATATTGTGACTTGTTGTAGGGTTTCATCCTATAGAGTTGGTTCCTGGAGAATTTGGGAGCAGCAAAATTCTTGTGGCAAGAGACAGGTATTGCATCACAGGTTTGCTCTAAGAGTGACATTGAAGAGGGATATAGAGCCTAAGGAACAAAATAGATGGTGTACAGGTACAAGTACAAGTTACAACTTTTATCTCCAAGTTTATTGTGGTGTGGAGCTAAAAGCTTCAACTATTTACAAACACAAGGAAGGATGGTGAACAACCAGAGCCATCAGCATCGGCAGTATGACCGACGTCAGTTAGATGCAGTGGAGAAGGAGACTGGCAATGGTAAGGAGTCGATCGACGTCGGCAGCTAGGGACCGGCGTCAATCACCTGTGCGGTCCATGTTCGTTGCATGAACAGTAAGTTGAACCGTGTGTTTACCCTTTTAAGTCACAGGTTGTGTGTCTAATTTTAGTAGTTTGAGTTCTATTTTTGTAAGCATGGGATCTTATTTATAGACCCATAAGGCATGTATTGTAATTATTCTAAGGCAAGTTTGACAAGCAAGGTTCTACAGGTGTAAGGTCAAGGAGATCACTGAAGCATTCAAGGAGGAATAGAAACTCAGGCTTTAGAGTTGTTGTGTTGAGCAAGAGAGAGAGGGAAGAAGGTCTTGAGGTGTGGCAAGCCTTTGAGGTGGAGGAAGAAGTGGCATCTTCCTTATTGTATTTTCTTCTAGTAGTATTTAATACAAGAGTGTGTATTGTCTCTCAAATTCTTTGTTGTCTCAAGTTTCTAGCTACTTTATCATTCTAGTATAATTCTGTGTTTAATTGCATATAAGAAGTAATCAATTGTGCTCTAATTGGTAGAGCTACAGATCCCCTGACACAAGCTACACAACATCCAAGGACTACCATTTTTTATTATAATACCTCATCCTTTGGCTTATGTGAGAAACCAAGCTCCATGACACCCTTTCATTATCCAATCATTAGCTATACTTAACCCTCCTTTGGATTGTGCAAGATACTAAGCTCTACAACATCCAAGGATAACCATTTATATTCTAGGACCTCATCCTTTAGCTTATGTGAGCAACCAAGATATATGATTCCCTATCCTTATAGGACCTCATCCTTTAGCTTGTGCAAGCAACCAAGCTCTACAACACCCTACCATTTCCATTCCAAGACCTTTTCCTTTTGTTTTTGCAAGAAAATAAGATCCATAATGCCCTTTCATTATCCAACCTTGACCTTTGACTTGTGCAAGCAACCAAGCTCCATGACACCCTACCATTTCTATTATAGGATCTCATCCTTTGGCTTGTGCAAGTAATCAAGATACATAATTCCCTATCATTATCCAACCATAGGTTATACTTCATCTATTTCCAACTATTCTCCTCTTTATAAAACCCCTACCAATTATCCAACCATAACTGAGCCAATTAATACATCTCCAACAAAACCAATCATTTAACGACCAAGTTGTACTCAAAACCAGTATTTTACAACCAATCTTAAACCAAATCCAATAAAACCAACCAATCTAAGATGTTTTTATTAAACAAACCATATGTAATGATTCAAACTATGATAAATCACCTTTTGATTCTATACCTATTATCAAGGATTCTCACTCTAACAAGTTATTCCTTATTGAGTCACTTATTAATGATTATAACTACCTTTAGGAAAATCATAACCTTGACCATATTCTTGTATTTTAATAACCTCCCTTTGAAAAACCAATCTCTAAGGAGTTATCTTTTGACATTTTTCCACTATTGAGGAGTCCCACTTTGATAAACTAGTCTTTATGGAGCCCATTATGCCATCACAGGCCATTACTTGTCCCAAACCAAATATTAAACAAAACATCATTATTGTATAATCCATACCAGATGAAGAATCAAAATTAGAGTCAGGTTCTATTCTTGAATCGACATTAGATTTAGCATCAAAAATAAAATAAAAATTAGTCTCAACATTTCATTCATAATCTATGGAATCAAAATCAGAATACATTGGTGGTTATTACAATATTGGTTATTCATGCCTTGAAAATCAATTTGAATATATTTTTGATCCTTTTATAGTTTTTGAGGATGATTACTTCAGCATCGACACAAGTTCTCCTAGTATCTTATATGAGGATTGTGCAACCTCTTCTCATTCCATTACCATTCCAAATGCCATTACCACCAACCAACCTAATGATTTTATTAACCTTACATCTCCCACAAGTTTTGATTGGGATTGATATAATCATACCTTATTGAACTGTATCCATGGTGACATATTAGTTGATGAATATCATGGAGGTTAAGACCAAATTTCATAAGAAGAACAATCTCCTAGTGAAACTTTTTTGAAGGTGGTAGGGGATAATTAAAGTTCAAAATCAGCATCTTCTAGTGAAACCTTTTCAGAGGTACTAGAAGATAATCAAATTCAAAAGTCAACATTCCTTAGTGAAACCTTCTCAAAGGTGTTATGGGATAATCAAGATAACTTCATTGGTGAAAACATTTTCAAGTTTCCAATATCTGAGCACAAAATTTATTCATTGCTTGATGAAGATAAAATCAAAGATCAAATTAGTATAGCTTCCAATCTATAGTATAATTAGATGGTAGCTACGGGACAATCAAAGTTTAAAATCAGCAACTTCTAGTGAAACCTTTTCAGAGGTACTAGAAGATAATCAAATTCAAAATTCAATGTTCCTTAGTGAAACCTTCTCAAAGGTACTATGGGACAATCAAGATAACTTCATTGGTGAAAACCTCTTCAAGTTTCCAATAGTTGAGTACAAAATTTATTCATTGCTTGATGAAGACAAAATCAAAGATCAAATTAGTGTAGCTTCCAATCTATAGTATAATTAGATGGTAGTTACTCTTAGGCCTAAATAACAAAAAAATCTATTTGTTGAAGGTGTTAGGGGACAATCAAATTTCAAATTCAGCATCTTCTAATGAAACCTTTTCAGAGGTACTAGAAGATAATCAAATTCAAATTCAATGTTCCTTAGTTGAACCTTCTGAAAGGTGCTATGGGACAATCAAAATAACTTCATTGGTGAAAACCTCTTCAAGTTTCCAATAGCTAAGCACAAAATTTATTCATTGCTTGATGAAGACAAAATCAAGGATCAAATTAGTATAGCTTCCAATCTACAGTATAATTAGATGGTAGCTACTGTTAGGCCCAAACAAAAAAATAATCTAGTGATCTTATCAAGAGCATATTCAGAAGTCTTGACCCTATCACGTCCAAATTTATGTCAAATCAAGAATTAGAAACATTATGTGTGCCTAAAAACCTTGATCTTCATTTATTTCCCAACCATTATACATTTCATTATCATCCAGTATTACATCACCAAATCAAACCTATCATCCAACATTATCCTATTTACCATCCCTAGTTATACTTTCCTCTGTAGAGGCTTTAAAGATACCTTGTCTTGATGTTTCAAGGAAATCGAATCAATGAATAATGAAGATCATAACAACATCATTTGCATCCAAATATGTAGCCATTTCTTGATAGAGCAGCTAATTAGATGAGGTGTGGGCTAGTAATTTACATGATTGACTATTTTAGTTGTCTCATATGTTGATCAGGATGTGCATCTCCACATCAGTAAGAATAACAAAATAATTTACCATGCCCAATCCAAAAACATTTACCATCTCATTGTAATTTTTCATATACCTTGCCATTTCCATTTACCATTCATTTTATCATTGTTTCATACCTTATCATTTTCCCTCACCTTATCACTTGGGGGTAACCCTCCTACCATTTTATCCAATTACCATCATATTCCAAAACCATACCATATGTAATCCTACCATGTCATACCTATTAGACCAAACCCTATTTTTGGCCATCTTACCTAGCTTATTTTGATCTTGGTTTCTTTGATTTTTCTTGCACCTTCTACAAGGGGATTCCAATCTAGTTTCAGTAGTTTTTAAATTCCATGTTTAAATGATAATTTATGAAATTAGTGTGATAATTATCTATAAATTTATCTTTCATTCACATTATACTAGGTGTTATTGATTATAACTGCCTATGGGAAAATTAGTAGTCCACTTTGTGTTGCTAATTATAACTACCTATGGGTAAAGTAGTATCATAGACCTATGTTTTTATTTCCTAATTATAACCACTTATGGGAAATTTAAGAACAACACCTTTTACCATGCATTACCACATCACCTTTCCATTATTATTCTCATTTTCCTAACCATTTACCATATTTGAGAACTTGTTGTGACCTAGTCGGTTCTCACTACCTTTTATGTTGGTGAAGCTACTATGACTTGAGGTCCTACTAGGAATGCATAGGCCATGCTTAATTCACATCGAGGTTATCTTAGTCCCTCTTTACCATATGTTCTCACCATTTTTCAAGCAACCTAAGCTAACACTCTTACTATTTTGTGAGTTGGACCATTTAGTATCTCATAATTCCCAATCAAGTTGAGATGCTTAGAAAAATTCCAAAAACATTTATAAAATTTTAAAATCCAAAAACATTTGTCCTATATATGCCTAGTTATTCATCCTCAATCGACCCTACTAGGGAAAATATATTGTTAGGATGCTTTCTATTGCATTTACTTTTAGGCTTTTTATGTGTTTAATTTCTATTTATTTGTTTGCTTGCTTTATGTGTGTTATTTTTTATTTGCTTACCTATTTGTTTAATTTCAGTACTAGTGCCTCAACTCAATCTATATGTGTTCATTGGGTGATTCCTTGTGCATTATTATTGAGTCCATCCATACTCATATGTCAACATTGTCATCATGGTTTTTATTATTGGTGCATTATTTTCAATTTTTTATTAGATCAGGAGTCAGTCCTTATGCATATTTCAATAAATTTCTCATGGTGTCTATCATGAGGCATACCATCATGTACTACATTAAAAATTAGCTCAATAATTCTTACAAGTAATGGAGCCATAAAATTTTCTCCTTAGTACCCTTTTAAAATCTTCCCACCCATCTTGATCAAATAAACTCATTGACCATTCTAGTTGTTTCAATGCTAATAAGGATGAGCATCTTTACATTGGCAAGAAAAACCAAATCATTTCCATTGATCAATTCATATTATTATATTCATCTCTTTCATCACCTTGTGCATCCTTGTATGTCTAGTTATTTATGGCTTCTTTAGTCATTAGACCATCGCATCTACATTTATACCTACTCATCATTAATTTGTGTAACAAGTTATATCCCTAAGTTATGTTTGCCAATCTATAATACTAGGGTATTATCAAACATATTTATTCAATCCTATCCATCTTAATTATTATAACCACCTATGGGTAAATCATTATTTTGACTCATCAGCCTTAACTAGGGCATATGTTATTACCACTAATTATAACTGCCTATGGGCAAATCAGTGTCTCAACTTTTATTATTTATTATAACCACCTTTGGTAAAATCAATACTTTTTTAATCAATGCATGAAATAATTTTCTCTATTATATTAATCTCACCCATGGGTTAATCTCAATATTCTTCTTTCTTCTTTTTAAAGCACCATCCATCAAACATATGATAGCCACTCTATTGAGGGGGCATCATTATAGGCATACAAGCCTTTTTATTTAAATCATCTTCTTTTGGGCATATAATCCTTTTTCTCATTATTTGAGAAGTTATTTTTACTATAGCTTGAAACATCTTTCCAAATAGAGGCAAATTGTAGATACCTAAAATTGGCCACTAATGGCTTCAACCAGACTTTAGATCGATTCTTACCAACCATTGTAAATTAACCCTAAGAATCACTAAATGTCCTAAATTTACTTGTGCAACACTCATCAAATCTTATAATCTATTTTATACATCCTTAATTGGGGTATCCTACTATAAACAACAAAAACCTCTGATGGATTCATCTTTAATAATCCTACGGCATCACAATGTGCAATTTGGACGTATAAACCTATTAAATGGGGAAAATTCACACATAAATTAATTCAAATATTGAAAACGATAAAAATCCTAAACATAATTAATTAAAATGATAAACCTAATTAAATGCCTAGTTGAATTATCCATGAACAATTAATGAATTATCAAAAAAGGAAATTCAAAAATCAAGAATATCCTAGGAATTCATAGTTACTTTTTTGTGAGTTGTTAAATATCCTAAAATATCTCACCCATGCCTATTCATTTATAATAATGAGGTTTTGAAACCTTTTAACTATACTAGAGTTAATTAACTCACTTAGGTCATGTTTGAACCCATTCCAAGCTTAAACTACACTCTAACTCACCTTGAGTTGGGGTTAGTTTCTAAACCTATAAATATAAGCATTTACCTCTTAATTTAGAGAGCTTGAGCATAGTAAATTTATAATTCATGATTCAAAGTTATAGTGTTATAATTCCAAAATCACAAGCATCAATCCATATCCAAGCCAACCATGGTGCCAAGGAGAGAAGGAGATAGCCAAGCTCCATTGTCACAGACTCTTTGAGCACAAGCCAAGCAAGCCAAATGAACACCTTATTTGGAGAATTTAAGGAAGGTAAGAGATATTATTTATTTTGAATTTTAGTTGTGCTTGTAATTATTTTTTTGTTCACTAAGCTCCCCCTATAATATAGGCCTAAAGATGTTATGCTTGTTAGTGTGTTTATTTCATTATTTTAAGGTAAAATATTTTATTTCTTCCCATTGAGGTTGATTTACCTTCTTTATGCATCTCTTTTAAGAATATCCTAGATGATGAAGACTATCAAGTAGCTTGCCTACAAGAGCTAGAGTTACTTGATGAGAAATATATGGATGCAGTAAATAACCTTCAAACATATCAGAACTAACTATGTGGCCACTATAATTAGCATGTTAAACATAGAGAATTTTAGCTTGGTGATCTTGTCCTCACAGAAAACCAAAAAAATACCATGGTCAATAAAAAACATAAAGGCAATTTCAAACCCAACTAAGTAGGTACTTTCATCATTGTTATAAACTATGGTGCTAGAGCATACAAGATCATGACACCAAATGAGGACAAACTTGATGAGCTAATGAACAATATACACCTCAAGTGTTACTTCACTTAAGTAACTTGGTGTATTATCTATGAAGACCATTTTAATTTTATGATATTATTGACTTTATTCTTTATACCATCACCATTATATTACTTTATCATACCATCATTCCATTAGACCATACCTTTCCAATCGACCGAATTATATTCACCCTTCTTATCGAGCATATTTAACCTTAGTTTTATTCCATTAGTTCCATGGCCACTTTCATCATGAATATTTAGATCAACTTCAATAATTATTTCAAGTATTCTAGATAGAGGTTGTATTTTATAATATTATGATAATAGTTTGGTAGTTACATCCATCATTTCTCATTTCATTCTATATCACGTGTGCCTAATTATAACCACCTTTGGTCAAATCAGTGTCCCACCATCTTGCTATTAATTATAACCACCTATAGGTAAATTAGTATCATTGACTTATATTATTATTTCCTAGTTATAACTGCCTATAGGAAAACTAGGGGCAACACTTGTTTATCATGCCTTAACATACCACCTTACCATTCCTATGTCATACTATACCATTTTTCCAAGTTTTTATATTTTGTTTGAATTGGCTACTACACTAGTCAAATTCCTCTATTTTAAGGAAAAACTAAAGTGACTTGAGGTCCCATCCTAGGACTATGTAGGTAAAACTTGATTTACATTGAGTTCAACTCAGTCACCCTTTATCATGCTCTCTCCATTTTATGAGCAACCTTAGCCATGCTATCTCCATTTTGTGATCATATGTAAGTTTTAATACTCTTGCCATTTTATGAGCTTGAACCGTTTAGTATCTCATCATTCTTGATCTAGTTGAGATGCTTCAAAATTTCTAAAAACATTTGTAAAACCGATTTAGAAAATACAAAAAACATTGGCCACTCCTTTGCCTTAAGGATTTTAGGAACCCTCACTAAGTCAAAAGAAACCACTTATCATTTAGTTTCCCCATCCTTATTTTCCTTCTTATCCCACCCTCATTATTCTATAACATCCAACATGTTTTATTTTTCATCATTTTTTCTACCTCATTTCCTGGGAGAACTACTTTTGGCTAAAAGTTTTTATTGGATATCATGTCCATGGAACTATGTAGGTAGCATCCACTTGCCTAGTACATATGGAGACATCTCAACTACCCCCTTCCTTTTCTTATATTCCCTCATTTTGTTTTTGTTTGTTAAGTTATCACCTTTTTTCTAGGGGAAATGTTCATCATCTTGTTTATGTCATGTTGTTTGTACTAACATTATGACTAATCATTGTTTGTATGTTTATTTATTTGTTTATTTCTCTTTGTTTGATTTATTTTTATTCATTTTTTTATTTGTTTGTTTGCATGTTTTTTTATTTTCTTGTTGTGCCTTGATTCAGTCTATCTACATTCATTGGGTGATTCTTTCCACATTATTCTTGAATCCATCCATATTCAGAAGTCAACATTATCATCATGGTTATTATCATTGGTGTATTATTTTAAATTATTTATTGGATAATGTGCCAGTCCATATGCATATTTTATCCAAGTCATTATAGTGTTCTATCATGATGCCTACCATCACAAGCTCTAACAAAAATCAACTTTGAGAGTCTACACAGTAATGCAGTAATGATATATCTCCTTGGCACTAGCATTAGTAATTCCTAATCTAATCCAAATCATATCCAAAATAGAGTAATTAAACAATGAAATAAGTTTCCTCCTTGTTATCTCAAATGAGCATATCCCTACCATCAAGTTACCTAATTGATCCTTCTCCTCTATACCCAATTTTCCATCATCATTCCATATCATGTTTACCATTATCAAGGTACAATGCTTATAATCACCTTTGGGAAAATCATTGTGTTTCCATCTATTTTGAAGGTTGATGATTATAACTACCTTTGGGTAATGATTATCTTTATTTTACCCAATTAGAGCACATTTTCATAGTGATAATGCTTATAACCACCTTTGGGCAAACCATTATCTCTATTTGCCCAACTAGGTCATGTTTTTATCCTACCAATGATTTTAACCACCTATGGGCAAATCATTGTTTTCCATTTTACTAATTATAACCACCTTTGGTAAAATTAGTCTCATGTTACCCTAAGCCTTTTTCAATGATTGTAATTACCTTTGGGAAAATCATTACCTTTTTTATCCCACCTATGTTGATGGTTATAATCACCTATGGGCAAATCATCCTTTCTATTTTCCTGAACTGAGGTAGCTCTATCTGCCACTGATTATAACCATTTGTGGGAAAATTAATCCCTTTCACCTAATCATTTCATCTTTTTGGTCCACTCATTTCCTTTTTTCAAGGGACCATTTACTGACCCTTTGCCAACCACTCCCTCAAGGTTGAACCTATACTTTATCCATTACCTTTGAAATCATAATCATACAAGACCTTTTTATTCATTAAGAAGATGTTTTTGTGCTTAAATATTTCAATGCCTTCTGAAACAGGGGAAAACTGTAGACACCTAAAATTGGCCACCAATGGATTCATACCAAACTTTAGACTAATTTCTATCAACCATTGTAAATTAAGTCTAAAAATCACTAAACATCCAAAATTCACTTTTGCATCACTCATAAAAGCTCAAAATATTATTGATACATCCCTAATTGGGGGTATCCTACCATAAAAGACAAAAACTTCTCACGGATTTATCTCTAATGTAATTTGGCCTGTAGACCTATTAAATGGGGCAAATGCACACATGAAAATTCAAATCTTGAAAATGCTAAAAATCCTAAATAAAATTAATCGAAATGTTAAACCTAATTAAATTCTTAGTTGAATTATCCATGAGAAATTAATAAATTACCAAAAAAGGAAATTCAAAAATCAAGAATATCCTAAGAATTCATAATTACCTTTTTTTGAGTTATCAAATATCCTAAAATATCTCACCCATACTTATTTATTGCTAATCATGAGGTTTCGATGCCTTTTAACTTTACTAGGGTTAATTAACTCACTTAGGTTAGGTTTGAACCCATTCTAAGCTTAAACAACACTTTAACTCACCTTGAGTTAGGGTTAGTTTCTAAACCTATAAATACAAGCATTTACCTCTTCATTTAGAGAGATTGAGCATAGTTAAGTTATAATGTAGGATTTGGTACATGATTAAAATCTATAATGTTATAATGTTAAATCACAAGCCACACCACAAGCATAAGCCATACCAAGAAAGCCAACAATGGTGCCAAAGAGAGAAGGAGCCACACAACTCCATTTTCCAAAGACTCTTTAAGCATAAGCCAAGCAATCCAAATGAACACATAATTTAGAGCATTCATAGAAGGTAAGATATCTTGATTCTTTTGCATTTTAATTATGCTTTCAATTATTTTTTATTCACTAATATCCATTTATGATCTAGGTAAGTAAGAGTTATGCATGTTAGTGTGTTTTTATTCAATTTTTATTACTTATTCTAACACATGATCTAACCACCCTTCTTAGATTCTTATGAACACAACAATGAGTTATGTATGGCTATAGTGCTTTTCCTATTCCACCAACTGATGTATTTGGTAAGAAAGCTATTGAAAACAACTCTAAGGCAATGAATATCATTCTCTGTGGCCTATCAAAAGTAGATCTTGTAAAGGTAATGCACTATGAATTAGCTAAAGAGCTATGGGACAAATTGAAGATTATATATGAAAGAGACACCAAGGAGATGATGTCTAAGTTATAGACACACCAAAGATAGTTTGAAATCCTAAATATGAATGAAGATGAAACCATTGCATATTACCTATTAATATTTCATGAATTTATCAATGTCATTAGAGGATTGGTAGAATAAGTAAAAGAATCTACTATTATCCAAAAGGTGTTAAGAACATTAACTCCTAAGTTTAACTCTGAGGTGTCTATAGTAGAAGAGATGAAAGATGTGGACAAGCTATAAATGGATGGGCTTCATGGCATCTTAACTAATTATGAGATGAGAACTAATTAAGGAAGACCTCCCAAGAAGGAATCAGATTTCAAAGTTGAAAATAAGACAAAAGTTAAAAAGGTCAATGATGAATAATTCTTAGATATTGATGATGATCAACTAATAGCCATATTTTCAAGGAAGTTGAGGTTTGGATCTCGTAAGTATAAAGGTAAGTTTCCCTTGTGTAAATGTTACACTTGTGGAAATATTGGTCACTTTACATCCAAGTGTCCTAAAAATAATAAATTTGAGCATGATAAATAACATGATGAACATTATGGAGATGAAAATAAGACCTATAATCATGATAAAAATAAAAATGAGTTTATAAAGTATGAAGGTAGGAAAGGAACTTTCAAAAACAAGAGAAGCTTCTACATTAAAGAAGATAACTCTTCTGATGTAAATAACACAAGTGAATCTGATAGTAATGGTGGTAGTAATGAAATTAAACATGACAATAATGAAACCTTTTTCATGGTCATAGAATCAGACAATGAGGGTTGATCAAATGGGAAAGGCCTTATGGTTGATATATAAATATATGAATAAGAAGCAAAAATGAATCTTGAGGAAGAATTGGTAAGTGCCCTAGAGGAATTAAAGTTCTAAAAGAGAAATAATCACAAATTAAGATCATTATTTAAGTATTATGAGGATCATATTCACTTATTTGAGGAAAGGTTGAGTAAAACTTCCAAATAGTATGATGAGATCGTCAATCAGGTTGAGGCAAGATGGATAGAATCAATGCAAGTCTAAAGGCTAAAGAGGAAGACTGCATCAAGCATGAAACTAAAATAGAATCCCTAAAATCTTATTTTGATCAATCATCTATCAAGGTGAATAGATTTTTGAAGTTTTAAAAGATAACTAAGGATCTAAATGATATCTTGAGTTGTCAAAAGTATGTAAGTGACAAGATGGGTCTTGGTTTCAAAGAATATCAAAAGGAGGCACCTTTAGTCAAGAAGAATACTCTTGAAGATAAAAACGTCAACATGAAAATACCTATCAAATAGCCTAATACTATAAGGTATGCTAGTTCTTTCGATGGTTACTATTTTGTATGCAATCAGTTTGGTCATAGAGCAAGAGAATGTAGAAGACCTTCCAAGAATGAGTAATCATGGAACTATAGAAGGAGTCACAATTCACATTAGAAAAATGGTATGTATAAGGTTGTTTTTTATATATATAATAATATAGCATGCATTTCAAGATTCTATTCCAATAGATTTAGAAGGTCATCAAGTCAAAATAGAAAGTTTGTAGCCCCTAGAGTATAAGAAAGAAGGCAAATGAATGTATGGAAACTAAAGGTAGTAAATATAAGTCATGATTAGTCTACAAGCTCAAGTAGACTACTTGTTATGATATAAAATTCATTAGGTATAAATAAAGATAGGAATGTCTGTTGTCAACTCATATTGATGATTAAATGGTTGATGATGAGATCAAGCTTATAATGTCAATCAAGCCTAGAAGGACATTAAAGAATATTCAGTCTTGTGAAGTATGGAGATCTATAAATATCTTAGGTTCATGGTGTTTTAGTAACCTATGAAAATGGGTGGATCCATTAGGCTTCATGGAGACATTCTTCTATCAGTATAAGTATGAGGTTGAAGTAAAAGAAGGTTTCATCTTGGTAGGATTCTAGGTTGTCTATGTTGTAAGAGATATTATCCATTCTTATGTTGGTAGCTCTGAGGTTTGAAGTGTAGTAGGTATCATGATGAGAGATCTAAGGTTGACATCAGGTATTTGAGGTTAAAGTGCAGTCAATTGGTATATGAGAGGTAAGCTTTTTGGTATCTATTTGTATGAGTAGTTGAGCTTGATCTATGTTAAGAAGGGTTATTGGTGTCAAGATGCTTAAAGGAAGATGAGGATGGTTTAAGAGTCCTATTGATTCATGTGTTGAGCTATGAATAAAAAAGGGGAATCCCTAATTTTTTAGTTGGTGTCAAGAGTGTGTGATCAAGAGTTTGATCTTCTTCAATCATGTCAAGGAAGTTGGGAGAATCGTTTGAAAATGGAAGATAGTTTAATATGAGGGAGAAGTGACTTGATTGAGAGAAGTTTCTAAGAGTGGTTTCCATGGATGGTCTCCATATTTTATGAATATTTTGTTCCATCTAGTGTCTTTGAGAGGTATTATTATCTCAAGGGGAGAAAGTGTGATTCTAGTAGTTGTAGGTAACCCTTTGTCATTAATGTCAAAGAGGGAGAAAGATTAGAAAGGGTGAAAAAAGGCAAGAGCCAGGTCTAAGAGTTGGTTGCCATCAAGAGTGGTTGCCATAGTTTTCTAAGTGTGTTTTCCATCAATGACAAATGGGAAGATTATTGAGAAATATCATTGATTATTGATTTTTGAAATTGATGTTATCATCGATGTCAAAGGTTCTTGTAAAGGTGCATGGTCAAGTAATCATTGAGGTATGTATATGATGAGTTCTTATGCCAATATAGTGCATGTTGTTTCATTGTCAAGTAAGTTTTGAGGTATGTGTATGATGAGTTTTTATGCCAGTATAGTGAGTTTTGTTTTTATGAGAGAGAGTGTAATCTTGGTGAATGAGGTTGATGTCAAGTAGTTGTTTTGAAGGCAATATAATATCTCTCTATTGAGAAAGAATTTTAAGGCTTGAGAAATCATCAATAGTTTTGGAAATACTTTTTAAGATTCTGCATAGAACATAATGAGATATGAATATCCTTAGTCAAGCTCTGAAGATCTACATAAGTATCTCTGAAGATGCTCTGAGTAAGCTACGAATATACTTAGTCAAGCTTTAAAGATCTACGTAAGCAACTTTGAAGATGCTGTAATTGATCCATGAAAAATTTTATTGAAACTCCAAAGAATATTTATTATATAAGGTTCATTTATCATACATAAGAGGCATTAGAATTCTTAGGATAGTTTCAAAGAGAAGCCTACAAGGGTAAGTACTTCAATTCAAGTCTATAACTAGACTAGTTTTAGACCCTACTTGGCCTAATGAGGCATCATGAGCTATTGACAAGACATATAAAAAATATTTGATAGTATTTAAGCATGATATAAGGTTTCATGGCATGTACATGAGGTGTTAATATCTTAGACAATGGCTAAAAGGTTAGTTTTAAGGTCTAATGAGAATTACAGGTCAAGGCTTAAAAAGCAAAGAGAAAGATGGTGGCTA
The DNA here is from genome assembly GCA_037957365.1 of Torreya grandis. Classification (NCBI taxonomy): domain Eukaryota; kingdom Viridiplantae; phylum Streptophyta; class Pinopsida; order Cupressales; family Taxaceae; genus Torreya; species Torreya grandis. Next base: position 668,424 of record JARHVA010003830.1, on the reverse strand, counting down.
AATTGGGTATCAATATTAGTTTCAAAGGCATGGGTGAGAAATTGAGCCTTGAAAAATGTGATTCAAGTTTTTTTAAGCGTGTACATGAATTTTCAAGTCATGGTTTTCAAGAAAAGCTTGAAAAAGTGTTTTAAGGTATCTTGAGTGCACAGAATGTAGAGTAGTCTACTAAAAAAAGTTTTTTAAGTGTTCATTGGCACATGTAACCTCTGCATGAGAACCTAAGATATTAATGGTATATGGGTAAGGTTCCTATTTCAAATTTCCAAGCATTGGTTTTTAGAATGAGGGGCTAAGCTTTATGAATGATTGTTAAGACTGGAAGATGGTTTAAACCCTCAAAGAACCCTAATAGTGACTCGATATGAAATAAGTTGATCAAAATAACCCAAAATGGTTTGGTATAGATATAAAATTTATTTTATGTTTTATTCATCTCTCTCATGCATCTCTAGGTGTGATTTTTTATTAGGAGAGTGAGTGGACCCTATAAAAAAGGCCTTATTTCTTAGAGATTTATTATAGTAGTCAAAGTTGACCAAGTCAAAATTTATAAATAGATGAAAGTTGAAGCTTGTGATTTATATTATATGTACATGGTGGTTTTTAATTAATTTTTATACCTTAGGTGTGCTAAACTAGTCATACAAGTTGACCTATCGCTAACAGACCTAATGGTGCAAACAGGGAGAAAACCAAGTAAAAGTGAGAAGTTGATTAGGTATGTGCTAACATGGACTAGGGATGAATCCAAATACATGGATAAATTTTTCAAGACCTTAATACATGTCCATATTTAATACAATATTTTGAGATCATTGTATATGATGAAAATTTTACTCATAAGTTGACCTATCTAGTATAGATAAGACAGTGAAGGTGTGAGATTATGAGATTGGTCTACAAGACCAATATTTTCATATGAACATGTTATATTTATATTTTATATTTATCTAATTATATTATAATATCATCTACATGCATTTTAAATCTCTAAAAGTGTCTACATAGGTGTTGAAGGTCATTATCATCAATGAATGTGTTTGAAGGTAAACTGACAGTTTTGGGTAAGCAAGTTGTAGTGATGGGTTTGAGACTATGTCATGAGTTGATATAGTGATGGGTTTGAGACTATGCCATGAGTTGATATATATAATACAAATTATGTTTTTTTTTTTTTTTTTTTTTTTTTTTTTTTTAAATAAATAAAATATCCATCCTTTTAATAATCTTATAATTCAATGTAAGAGGTTGTAACATTGAAGCCAAAATGGCTTGTTTAGTTTAGTGAAGTCTTTGAGAGAGAAAGCCAACAGTTGGTCTATAAGACCATAGTTTCTATTAGAGATTATGATATTTTTATTTTAGGTTACTATAATGATATTATAAGATAATTTAAATTCATTTAAATCCATTAACTATGTTTAATTAGGTGTCAAAAGTTCATATTTCCTTGATTGTGTTTTGAAGCTAGTTGATAGTTCAGAGTATGCATCTTATAAAGAAGAGTTTGAGCCTGTATACTTTGAGTTGAAGCATATGGTGAATTTTTTTATGACCCTTATATCATAATTTTTCTAAATATTTAATTTTTTTCCATGGTTATTTAGTTAAAGTGTGTTCATACTTCAGTTTTTTAAGACAAATTTTTTGTGTATGCACAACCCTGTTATAAACAATGTTTTGAGAAGGGTTTCAAGTGGTGTTTTGGACATAAAAGGTGTTAGGGACATAAATTTAAGTTTTATAAGGTATATTTGAGTTAAATATTATGTCTTCCTACTAGTTTTATAGTTTTTAAGTGTTATATGAAAGACTAAGTGTAACATGCTCCAATGAAGACCCAATGGGATTAGGTCTCCTTAAGGCCTAAATGAGAATTTGGTCTATTAAAGATATGGTTGAAATAATTTATTATTTTATTCATGTTATAAAAAATAATTATGACCTATTTGAATGGTAATATAATTTTTCAAAGGTATATGGCCGACCAAGATGTATGAGAGTAAGAGACTAGTATAAGTACAAGGTAGTTTTAGGCCTATATGTGAAAGAGAGAAGTATGTATGCAAGAAAATAAAATATAAAAAAGAGGAGCATAATGAGGTCATGTGGACCATCATAGTGGTATCATTAATATATAATATAAGGTCTAAATATGAATATCAAGGTCATATGACTTAATCAAGTCAAGAAGTGGGCTAGTTGAGCGAAGAAGGCTAGAGGCCACTTTGAGAGGGATATAAGTGTACAAAGAGCTAAGGAAGAAGACAATAATTTGTTACATGAGAAATAAGATACTATAAATTTTATTAAGTGTTTTATGTGGCTAATTTGGTGTTGAGTCATCTGGGTGGTTGGTGTCTCCTCATAAGTTGATGCTTGTTAAAGCCTAGCTGAGTTGGCGCTTATATGGTTGGTGTTGGTGTTCCATGTGAAGTGGGTGCTTCACTAAAGTTGGTGTTTATATTATAATACTATGGTCCATTTGAATCATTAGTGTGTTTTCTTCCCCTTAAGGTTTTCCCACATATATATTGTGTTCATGTATTTCATGCTCTTATAGATTAGTGTTTATGCTTGTCTAAATGATCTATGATTGCTTAAGTAAAATTGTCAAATAAAGTTATTTATGACTGATTAACCCCCCCCCTCTCAATTAATTTTCTTCCAAAAATTGGAATCATAGCCTAGTCTTTTGGATTAGGTCTAAAACCTAAAGGAGATCTTAGAAGTAAGGATGGATAGTCAACAAACTCAAGGTGGCTTCTCTCCCAGTAAGGCTCTATTATTCAATAGATCTAATTATGCCTTTTGTAATGTTATTATGAAGATATATTTTATGTCTCAAGGTCATGATAATTAGTAGTTAGTTTTGGATGGCTATAGTGCCCCTCTTATTCCACCAACTGATGAATTAGGTAATAAAGCTAGTAAAAATAACTCTAAGACAATGAATGCCATTCCTTGTGACCTAACAGAGGCAAATATTGTGAAGGTAATGCACTATGAACTAGCTAAAGAGATATGTTACAAATATAAGACTACCTATGAAGGAGACATCAAGGTGGAGATGTCCAAGTTGTAGACCTACTAATTATAGTTTGAAATCCTAAAGATGAATGAAGATGAAACCATTGCATCTTACCTATTGAAGGTTGATGAAGTTGTCAATATCATTAGAGGATTAGGAGAAGAAGTAAAATAATTTATTGTTGTCAAAAATTCTTTAAGATCACTAACTCCTAAGTTTGACTCTAAGGTGTTTATAGTAAAAGAGATATAACATTTGGGCAAGCTTTAGATGGATGGGCTTCATAGCATCTTGACTGCCTATGAGATGAAAACTAATGAAGGAAGACCTCACAAGAAGGAAGTAGCTTTCAAAGCTGAAAATAAGATAAAATTCAAGAAGTTCAATGATGAGGAATGCTCAGATATTGATGATGATCAATAGATAGCCATGTTTGTAAGGAAGTTGAGGTTTGAATTTGGTAAGTAAAAAGGTAAGTTACCCTTCAAATATTTTAACTATGGTAACATTAGTCACTTTACATCCAAGTGTCCTAACAAGGATAAATCTAAGCATGATAAATAACATGATAAACATTATGTATATGACAAGAAGACCTATAAGCCTAATAAAAAAAGGGGAGTTCAAAAAGTATGACAGTAGGAAAGGAACTTTCAAAAACAAAAGAAGCTTATACACTAAAGAAGATAACTCTTCTACTGTAAGTGACTCAAATGAATTTGATATTAATGGTGGTATTAATGAACCTAAACATGAGAATAATGAAACCTTGTTCATGGTCATAGAATTAGATAATAAGAATTGCTCAAATGGGAAAATCCTTATGGTTGATATAGAACTCGATAAAGAAGAAGTAGAAGTAAATATTGAGGTAGAATTAGTAAGTGCCATAGAGGAATTAAATCTCCAAAGGGGAAAGAATCACAAAATAAGATCATTAGTTAAGGACTCTGAGGAGCATATTAGCTTGTTTGAGAAAAGGTTGAGAAAATATTCTAAGGATTATGATGAGATCATCAATCAAGTTGAGGCACAGATAGAGGGAGTCAATACAAGTCTAAAGGTTAAATAAGAAGAATGCATTAGGTATGAAACTAAAATATAATAACTAAAATCTAAGTTGGATCAAACATCTAGAAAATTGAAGAGTTTTTTTAAATTTAAAAATAGCATTGAAGCTTAGATGATATCTTGAGTAGTCAAAAGTTTGCAAGTGACAAGATAGGTCTTGGTTTCAAATAAGACCAAAAGGAAGCACCTCTAGTCAATAATAAGACTGTTGAAGACAAAAAGGTCAACATGAAAATTTCTATCAAATAGCCTAATACTATAAGGTATGCTAGTTCTTTCAATTGTTACTATTTTATATGTAGTCAATTTGGTCATAGAGCAAGATAATGTAGAAGACCCTCTAAGAATGAGTACTCATGGAAATATGGAATGAATACAATTCACATTAGTCAAATGGTATGTATAAGGTGGTTTTTTACATCTATCATAATGTAGGACACATTACAAGATTCTTTTCTAATAGAGTTAGAAGGTCTTCAAGTCAAAACAGGAAGTTTGAAGCCCCTAGAGTGCAAGAAAGAAGTCAAATGAATGTATGGACACCAAAGGTAGTAAATATAAGTCATGATCATTTTACAAGCTTGAGCGGACTACTTTCTGTGATAGAGCATGCCTTAGGTGTGAAATCAAGTTAGGAATGTCTATTGTTAGATCGCATTGATGATCAAATGGTTGATGATGAGATCAAGCCTATAATGCCAATCAAGCCCAAAAGGATGTTAAAGAATATTTAGTCTTATGAGAGTATGGAGATATAGGAATCATTTTATTTCATTTTATTTTAGTGCCCTATGAAAAGGGGTGGATATATTAGGCTTCATAGATACATTCTTCTATCAGTAGAAGTATGATGTTGTATTTAAAGAAGGTTTCATTTTGATAAGATTTTAGGTTGTCTATATTGCAAGAAAGGAGATGAAGATGGATATTATCAATTCTTATGTTGGTATCTCTGAGGTTTGAATTGTAGTAGGTATCATGATGAGAGATATAAGTTGATATTAGGTATCTAAGGTCAAATTGTAATCAATTGGTAAATGAGATATTTTTGCTATCTATTTGTATGAGTAGTTGAGTTTGATCTATGTTAATAAGGCATATTGGTGTTAAGATGCTTGAAGGAATATGAGGATGGTTTAAGAGTCATATTGACTCATGTGTTGAGATATGAATAAAAATGGGGAGTCCCTAATTCTATAGTTAGTGTCAAGAGTATGGTATCCTAGTGTATGATCAAGAGTTTGATCTTATTTAGTCATGTCAAGGAAGCTGGGAGAATGATTTGAAAAGGGAAGATAGTTCAAAATGAGGGAGAAGTGACATAATTGAGAGAAGTTTCCAAGAGTGTTTACCATGGGTAGTTTCCATAGTTTCTATATATTGTGTGTCATTTAGTGTCTTTGAGAGGTAGTATAAGCTTAGGGGGAGAAAGTGTGATTGTATTAGTTACAGGTAACCCTTTGTCATTAATGTCAAAGGGGTAGAAATATCAAAAAGGGTGAGAAAAAGAAAGATCTAAATCTAGGAGTTGGTTTCCATCAAGAGTGGTTTTCATAGTTTATTTAGTATGTTTTCCATCAATTACAAAGGTCAAGATTATTTAACATTGTCATTAATTGTTGAGTTTTGACATTAATATTGGCATTGATGTCAAAGGTTCTTGTGAATGTGCATGGTCAAGTAATCATTGAGGCATGTGTATGATGAGTTCTTATGCCATCATAGTGAGTTTTTTTGTATGGTAAAATAATGTTTGAGGTATGTGTATGAATACTTCTTATTCTAGCATAGTGAGTGTTGTAGCTATGAGAAAAAGTGTAATCGTGATGAATGAGGTTGATGTCAAGTAGTTTTTTTTAAGGTAATATAATGGCTCTTTGTTGAGAAAGAATTTAAAGTCTTGAAAAATCATCAATAGATTTGTATATAGTTTTTAAGACTTGTCATATAACATAGTGATCTATTAAGATCCTTAATCAAGCTTTGATGATCTACATAAGTAGCTATGAAGATGCTTTGAGTGAGATATGAAGATCCTAAGTCAAGCTATGAATATATACATAAGTAGCTCCAAAGATGCTATGAGTGAGCCAAGATGATGTTATATTTAATCTCTAAAGAATATTTTTTGTATAAGGTTGTTTTGGAATACATAAGATGCATTGGATGACTCAGGAGAGTTTCAAGGTGAAGCCTACAGGGGTAAGTACTTCAGTCCAAGTCTACAACTAGACTAGTTCTAGACCCTACTTAGCCTAATGAGGCATCATGAGATATTAAAAATACATATTAAGAATTTTTTATAGTATTTAATCATTATAAGAGGTTTCATGTCATGTACATGAGGTGTTAAGAGCTTGGAAATTATCTAGAAGGTCAGTTTTAACACCTAATTAGACTTACAAGTCAAGGCCTAGAAAGCAAAGAGACAGATGGTGGTTAGATGGGGTATCAAGATCAATTTCCAAAGCATGGGTGAGTAGATGATAATTTAAAAAGTTTATTCAAGTTTTTTTAATCATGTTCATTAATTTTTAGGTCATTGTTTGTAAGAAAAGACTTGAAAAAGTGTTTTAAGATCTCTCGAGTGCACTGAATGTAGAGTAGTCTACCCAAGAAGGTTTTTCAAGTGTTCATTGGCACATGTAACCTCTACATGAGAACCTTATTTATTCATGGTAGATGGGGAATGGTACTATCTCAAAATTTTAAGCATTGGTTTCTATAATGAGGGGCTAAGTTTTATTAATGATCGTTAAGACTACAAGATGGTTTAAACCCTCAAAGAACCCTAATAGTGACCCGATATGAAAGAAGTTGATAAAAAGTGTCCATAATGGTTTAGTATGGATAGAAAATTTATTTGAGGTTGTATTCATGAATCTCTAAGTGTGATTTATTTTCAAGAGAGTGAGTGAACCCTACATAAAATGCCTTGTTTCTTGGAGATTTATTGTAGTAATCAAAGTTGACCAAGTTAAAGTTGCCAAATGGATGAAGGTTGAAGCTTGTGACTAGTATTAGATGTCCATGGTGGTTTATAAGTAGTTCATAGACCTCAGGTGTGATAAACTAGTCATACAATTTGACTTATCACTAACAAACCTAATGGTGCAGACAATGAGAAAACTAGGCAAAAGTGAGAAGTTGATTAGAGATGTGCAAACATAGACTAGGGATGAATCCAAGTACATGGAGAATTTTTTCAATACTTATAATACATGTCCATATTGAATATAATATTTTAATATCATTAAATATGATTAAAATTTTGCTCATAAATTGAATTGTCTAGTGCAGATAAGATAGTGAAGGTGTGAAGTTGTGAGATTGGTCTACAAGACCAATATTGCCATATGACCATGTTATCTATCTATTTTAGATTGTTATAATGATCTTATAATATCATCTAATTTCATTTATAATCTCTAAATGTGTTTATGAAGGTGTTGAAGGTCATTATCATCATGACTGTGCTTGAAGGTAAACTGGTGGTTTTGGGTAAGCAGGTTGCAGTGATGGGTTTGAGTGTTACATGTTGATTCCTCACTAGGCAAGCTTTCTAGATTATCCATAGAAATATATAGTTGAAAAATTTATATTTTAATATTTTTAACTATGTTATGATATATATGTTGTTATGGGATAGTAGGATATTGCTTAGGTTACATGATCTCTCTACTACAAATTAGTTGTAAGTAAATGTTTACTTTATGATCATGTTAATTTATCATTTTATCTATATTTTAAAATGAATATATATCTCATTGTTATGGTCCAAATACCTATTTTTTCATGAGGTATATGTAGGAGAACTCATCCCTTAAAGCATGTCATAAGAAGAGCATCATCAGAGATGGTGACGTAGATCACGATGTAAGAGGATGATAGAGAAACGAAATGGTATCCTGCACACACCACATAAGTAATTCATGTTAAATGCATAATTTGAGTGGTTAGCATTAGCATATTCCTTATGTTATTTGTATTGAATTGATTATTTATGTGTGCATATTAGTCTGTATTTATGTGTAGATAATATAATCTCATGTGTATGTCCTTAATGTTTGAGGTTTACTTAAATAAACTAAATTTGGGTTATTAGTCTATAAAATTAATCATCAAACCATTTTAGACATCTTAATTTAATTAGTAATATATATTAATTATTACTAATAAACAAATATGATCTAATAAATAATAATAAAATTAGAAAAGGGGAAATAAATAAAAGTATTGGGTAAATAATTAAAAAAAATGAATAAAAACAAAAAGTGAAATGGAAAGTTCTTGATTTAATAAAAGTAAAAAGAAAGAATTCCAAAAATAAAATAAATTAAAGAAAAAAATCAAAAAGATACTTTAAAACAAAACCACGCCTATTCTTTTTAAAAGGGAGAATGAAGGAAGAGAAAAATATCATAAGTGTTTTAGCATATGAAAGGGAGTAGCACAGAGAAAAAATCGAAAGCATACAAAGAAAAGGAGAAAGGAAAAGGGTGAAATTAAATAAGAAAATATTCTAGGTAGGAAAAGCACTTGAATTTTGTGTATTTATGCAATAAATACTTGTGTGTTTTTATAGTTACATATGAATTCTGTAATTTATGGTGGTTTGTCTTTACCTCGATGTATGAATCCTTGTATTTTGATTGTACACATATGGAATGTTTAATGGCATATTTAATTTAATGGCATCCCTATAAATTCTAACCTTAGCTAAAAATTATAAGAACCATATTAAAAACCACTGGTATAACTATCAGGGTGTGAATAAAAATAGACTACCATGTTTTTGAAATATACATAGTAGAGAGTAAGGCATCAAAGTGACATTCCAAGAATGCAGAAGCATGAGTGTTAGTTAAAACTTGAGCAAGGGAAATAATTTTGACATAGTTCAAAAATAATCTATTAGAGACCTTTTTCATGTTTTGATCATTTCTATAGTATATATTTAACATAGAATCTACTAGTCAAAACTCTACAAACATACGGATATACTAAAATTATTTTAAAACTATATATATATATATATATATATATATATATATTAAGTTATTAGACATATTATAACATATTTCTAGTTATTCTGATTTGTGTGATATCCAATGATAAGATTTGTGGATGAGTCAACACCTCCTTGCATATGGGGCATAATTTTCTTAAATGATAGGTAAATCCATATATACATTTATAATATGTATAACAAAATAGAAAAATATTGTGTTATTTTTGTGAATATATACATGCAAAATTGATGCCATAAAATGTAGAGGTTTATTCAAATTATGATGTGATGCTTCAAAATAGAAAGTTTAATCCATAACAAATTAAAAAAATAGGGTAATACATTCATTCTCTTTGCCAAAGGGCGTTATTTTCTTCAACTCAATCTGACATCATAGAATGAATAGACAATAGCTCACGTTGTTGAACTATTTTTCCACTTCATCATACTATTTCAAGGAGTCACTAAACTATGCTTTCTAATTCATAGATAGTAGTAGTGAAAAATAGTTATGGTGAAATCTATTAATGCTCTTCAAGATTATGGGGAATTATTTGAAGTTAAATTATGTGCATATACCTATGTTTTATTGATGGTGTCATTATTATTATGGTTGCTATAATAAGATTCATATATGTTACTATGTGGTATATATGCTAATATATGTTTATATTATAGCCTTTGAAATAAATAAAATTGACCTTATATTATATTACATTCCTAATTACTATTATTATATTTCTTATGACATAAAACTAGTACATAAAGTTATTATTATAGTCATTACATCAAAAATAAAAACAATTACATAAATTGGGTAAGAGGATATAAGGTGCATCTTATTCCTAATTTTTCCTGGCCATTAGGAAGTAACAATCTGAAATTGATTAATGATTTATGAGTAGATTTATTTCCATATGATATTGATTTAATAGTTTTGTGAATATTGGAGTTTTATTCATAATTTAGTTAAGGGTCTGAGTTGACTAAATTAGTAAATAATATTGCAGTAATTTAACGATTGATTTGTATAACTTATTTGTATTTTTAACCTTTCTATAAATAGCAATAAATATGGAGAAAATAAGACTTATCTTAAAACAAATTGAAATAGTTGTTGCAAGGTCTGATATCAATTATTCAAGATTAGGATAGTGTCATAAATCAGGATCTAGATTTCATTTTGTGAAAGGACAAGAGCACCGAAACAAGACACCCTAGGGTCCACTATTATTTTCCTCTTCTACCATTTTTGTCCAAACTACTCATAGATACCTGAGTTTTCTAGGTTTTGTTTTTTGTCCTTATATGAGATTACCTATGAAATCACAACTATTGAAAGTCTATGGAACTCCTTGTATATCTGATTTAATCTTTAAACCTTAAACTTCATTATGCTTTGATAAACTTTGAGAAAGAAGGGGGGTTAGTGTGTGTCAGATGCATTGAACATGTATTCACACCCCTTATGTGGGCATGTTGCCTACATACCAATACTCCAAAGAGGAATCAATCCATATGTAGTTCTCCCACTTGATGTGCTTTGTGTAATAGTGTTATGCAGATGCAAAAATGCTAAACTAAGTGTGTTTGAGGTGGCTAGAGACTAGTGTGAGGTTTTGTGCATGCTTTTAACTATATTAGATGGATGTATGTAGAGAATAGGTAAATTAGCCTTAATGGTTTTACTTGTATTCTTATTTTACTTTGTAATATTTTCCAACCTCTTTCTAAATGAACTTTGAATGGGCTTTTATAGAGATCTATTTGTCATGGGTCAAATGTGTTTGCACTAGGTCAACAAGATGAAGATAAGAATTGGAAGTAAATGACTATTGGAGCTAAAAATTTAATTGGATAAGAGCATTGAAATAGGATACTCCCAGGTCTAGCACTATAGTCCAAGTTGCGTGCTCCTATCCTACAAGTGTAGGACCTAGGGGGATGGACCTAGGGGGATGGAATTAGCATGGGAAATGTAGCCTGGCTAATCTGGAATCAAGTTTTAGAAGTCTATAGATGACTAGGAATAAGAAAAAAGGTGTCTAGAAGGGTCATGAGAGCATGTAAAAGGGACCTATGGGTTGGGTGTCACAATCCACACTCACGCTACCAATTTTGAAATTTTATATGACTATATTTACCCCCCCCTTTATTCTAGTGATGTAGCAAAGCAAAATATTAAGATAAAGGAAAAGTAGAAATCATACCTAAACTTGCCTACAAGGGTGAAGCTCATAAAGATGTGTGATGTTGGGTGTGCATAGAGAGAGCATGTCATGAAGTGTAAATTTATAAAATAAAGTTAAGAGTAGATTAGTTCTTACTAGATGCACTATGTCTAAAGTAAAAATGTATAAAAAGTTGGGTAAAAGAGAGAGGAAGGGAAAGGAATGAATACACCTAACTAGGTACATGAACTAATATAAAACCTATTATGATGTTAAGTGATGTTGGGTATGTGATAAATGATGTTGTACCAAGAGTAATATTGTGAATGGAGCTAAGTGCTCAATTCCCTAAGAGTGCCTCAAGAATGCAAAGGTTGGCCCTTTGGTTCTATTGTCACCCACTAAGTGAGGCTATGTGATCATGCATGTGTTAATCGACGTTTGGACTATGTGTCTAATCCCTCTGAGTAGGTGGCTCAAGAATACAAAGGCTATCTATTCTTTTGGCTCCATCATTGCCCCATGAAGTAAATTTATGAATTGATATTGGTATGAATGTGTGTCATATAAGATGACTCTTAAATCCCATGAATTTTCTATAATCTAAAAATGTGGTGTGGATAGTTGAATGTATGCTAGAAACTAGGCCACTCTTGGATGCTCAAAAAAGCTGGAGATTAGGCTTGTATGAAATCCACTCTAAAAATAGGCAATAGTCTTATGTGTAAGCCACTCAAAAATGATGTCAACCATTTGTAGATAGAATAAGGTAAATAACTACTAAGAATGCTTGGGTAATACCATAAACTATAAAGAAGAGAAAGCAAATGTGCCATGCACTTTGCCCCCAATCACCGGTGTCTATAACATGGATTTTAATCTGGAAGTTATACCAATTGATGTATCTAAAACTAGAAGTGAGAGCCATCATATCATGAATGATGCCCCCTATATATGGATTATCTAAGAAAAATTACACTAAAACTATTGATTCTAAACTAAACTAATGTTCACAAAACTATAATTGGTCTTACTTTGTTATCTATTTTTAGAAAATATAGTTTTTTTGTTATTTAGAAAAGACCACCAAAATAGGACACCCTATTGTCCAATGTTGTAGTCCAAACTTGGTGCTCTTGTCATGTGCTAATTTTGATGATTTTTCTATAATTATCACTATCTGTCTAGTATGTTCTGCCTAGTTTGAAGTTTGACTACTATTCTGGGTGTTCTAAAAGTTGATTTTCTGATTGGTAGGGGCTCTAATATTTGTGAAAAAACCCTTGTTTATTGCCTTCTCTTCTAAGGGTAGAAATGAAGACCATATAATGACTATCCTCAGAAAAAAAGCCTTGTAAGTGTGTTATGATACAAAAATACATGATATAGCAATGATAATTGATAAGATATCTTAAGATATAACATAGTTTGTAATGCAGATTGTTAGATCAATGGGCGTATGCCTAGATAGATGTAGTAATGAAATAACATGTGAAATATAATGAACTAGAACTGGAAGTCTAGTTAGTTGTTAGTTATTATTGGTCAAGGAAGGATAGAGTATGATGTCCATCATGGTATTGAAGAAAGCAAGAGAATGCATAATGTGGATCATGGAATTATAAATAATTGAGAAATAATCAAGTAAAAATCATGCAAGGCAAGAAGCAAGAAGCATATAAGAGTGGCCAAGGGTGCAAGAAAACAAGGCATGTGGGCACATGTCACTAAAACTAGAAAGTAAGCATACAAGGTATGTTCAAATTCCACATACACATACAAATGAAACAAGCAAGGTTAGCATAAGGGCTAGAGGCACATAGAAGAGTACAAGCAAAGGACATTGGCAAATATCCTTACACACAAGACATAGAACAAGAATTGATAAATGTAATCATACATAGCTATGTAAATTAGGGAAGGAAAGCATGTAATATGTTGGAAATATAATTTCATATAACTAATCAAAGCAAGAAGTGAAAGTATACAATACATATAGCACAAGACTAAGTATATGCTAAGAAATACACAAGTGATATATACAAGTGAGTGTCATTAGAATAATCTATGTAAGCTAGTAAGTAATGTACATCAACATGATAATTAGAGTGTGTGATGTAGAAATGACATAACCTAGATGGTGTAGTCATGTAAAAGATGCCCCAGTGGGTCGATATATCGATGTATGTCTCAAATGTAGAAGTAAGATGCTCCCTTAATGGGTAGAGTGAAGCAATCAAGGATTTGGAAGTCACTACACACACTCAAAGAAGATCAAGTGAAGAATGGTAATGTAGATAAATTGATAAATAATAGTATAAAATAAAAAAATGTAAGTCTAGCATGGTAGTAGAAGTATAAATCATGGATAATGCATAGAATGAAAATGTTTTTGTGTTTTTGAATTGTTTGAATGTTTTTAGATTTTGACATATTTGAATGTTTTTGGTGTTTTTGGTATAAGCTATGTACAATCAATCATGAGAATACTATATATAATAAATACTGAGAAACTATGTACAAGTAAGCAAAAAGAAACTATGTATAAGTAATTGAAAGGAAGCTATATACAAGTAATTTAAAATAATCAATATGTATACAATGATGTAAAAGACTAGGATGGAAGGGGTAAAGGGTCCAAAGATGGAGCTCATAGGGGATGGAGATGGAGGAAGGGATCATATCCATCATCAAATGCCTTAAGATCATTATCATAAGCATCATTGTATGTTGTATACTCTATATACATGGTGTCAACCAATCAAAGGCAAACTAAAGATTACTCTAGTGGTAAAGATGTTGATTCTTCTCTAGGACATTTAGCTCTAGTAGAATATGGCTTCGATGGAAGTGGCAAAGCTAGTGTTGGTGGTGTTGTAATTTGAATAGTACCCTAAACTTGTAGTTTATACTATCTCTAATGTAAATTTGTACATGAGTCAGTGTCATGGCCTATGATTCAAAGAAAGAGATAAAATGGGTGATCACCCTACTATGATAATCTATTAATAGATCGGTGTAATGTTGTAGGTAGTGTGATTAATCCATGATCAAGTAACATCTATATCATAATTTATGGCTAATGTTATGTGTTACCTACCTAAATCTGAATGATTGGCTCTATATCTATAGAGATAACCATGTGCACTATATGTGCCAAGTGATCTATCTATGCCCATGAATGTGGAGTATATCTTGAGAGTGTAGTGAAAGATGCTAAGAGTGATGTAGGATATGTAATGAGAGATCTAGAGTCATCTTGATACTCTCTTGGGCCAAATGGTGTAAATCTCAATCCACATAAATAGTCATATGTGAGTGTGGGTGTTGTATCATCATCTAAAGTAGCTTGGGAATCTGTATCAACATCATGTACATATGGTAACTTAGAATTTACCACAAGGGGTAACTGTGATATGGGAGTCTCATCAACTATATTAGTAGAAGATGATGGTATTGTGAGAGTATCTATAACTATCAAAGTAACTATAACTATTAGAGGAGCTATATCTATAAGATCAATTGGTATTACTAGAACTATTATTGGTGGCTGTGTAATTGTAATAAATGTAGGAATTATGACTGATGGAGTAATTGGAATGGTTGAAGTTGTTATGACTGGTTGAGTATCTGGAGCTAAGGATATAATTATGAGTAAAGGAATGTGAGCTATGCTAGTCTCTTCAACCTCATATGTGTGTATCTGATCAAGATAAATGTGATGAGGTGGTGATTAAACTATGATATGAGGTGTCCCATCTAGTGAAATAGTCAAAGATGACTCTGTAATTTGATAATATTTAAATGGCTAGTTAATTGTTGGGTATGTGTATAGGTATCATTTATAGAGAAACTTAACACATCGATGAAGACTAGAAGAAATTACCCCCATAGTGTGTATCCAAGGTCATCCAAGTAAAATATTATAATGAAGAGGACCTGGCATGACCTGGAACTATGTAGAGAGGGTTTTGGGCCCTACCATGATATCCAAAGCAATGGTTCCTAATGTCTATCATAGTATATCATCAAACCCTCTAATATTATTATATGATTTTTGTATGGATGCCATATCTACACCCATGGTTTGTAAGAATGTAATATTACATATATTACGTTTGGAACCACTATAAACTATAACTCTCTTAACTATGCTAGTTTTGACTTGAGCTTAAATGAACAGTGGTAAATTTTGATCAATAACTTTTTGAGATGGCATGTCCTCATGATCAAAAAAAATAACATCTTCTATAGTTTTTAATGTGTTGACCACTGATGCAAAATAAGAAGGCTCTGAATCAGTGGGCATAAAAATCTAAGTGAGTGCCTGATAAAGAATGTCCTCAAACACATTAGCTTTTTGAAGTAGTTCTAACATAAAAATCTTAGTTGGTGTGTTTCTCAACTGATCAATAATATCATGTCTTATGTGGATCTACCTATATAGGTGAGTTGGTCCTAGGACAAAAAGGAATAGGAGGGTGGTGGGGTTCCTGACTAGGTGAGAGAGGCATGGTAGCACATCGAGTAATAGTTCTAACCACATTATCTACTATCCATATAAGACTAGTAGTAGCTATGGGAGGAGAGTGAAGATAATCAATAGGTCAAGGTGGTGGAGGGACAAAGGGTGTCAACTGGGCTCTTTGGTGATGGGTAGTGACTTTAGGAAGAGAAAAAAGGACCATGCAACATGAATCAATATGGGATAAAGGCTCTAAAGGAGGTGAGTTAAGAGGTATCTTAACATGTTTAGCACTGAATTTCTTAATATCATCCCATATTATGAAAAGTAAGCATAAAATGCAAAGAATGAATCTTTATATTAACATATGGTAAACTTCATCATTCATGTAGATGATAAGACCAAGTATATTCTCCTTATTATTTATAAGAAATACAAGAAATACTTTTAAATAAATGATATCTATTTTTTTATGTGAAATTTCATTTTAGATGTAAGGCGATACCTCCAAAGCAATGGGACTTAGTATATACAACTAGGCTTTTAAAAAATGATTATTTTTTTGAAATTACTATGGAATTTAAAAAATTATTATAAATTTTTTATTTAAATATGTAGATAAAAAATCAAAAAAATATTTCTAAAATTAGCAAGAAATTTTTCCTAGGGTTTGTATGGTTTTAGTGCACAAAAGGACCTAGTAAATTCAACTAGGGTTTGAAATAAATTATTTTTAAAATTACTAAGGTAAATTTAAAAATTAAATGTGAATTTTTTATTTAAAATATGTAAGAAAAAATATATATTAGAAAAATTAGTAAGTAATTTACCCTAGGGTTTCTAGGGTTTTTATGTGTAAATGAAGTAAGTCGAGTTTACCAAATGATTTAACAATTTTGGGAATATTAGAGTTTTAATCCTAATTTAGTTAAGGGTTTGAGTTGACTAAATTAGTAAATAATATTAAAATAATTTAACTATTGATCTGTATAATTTATTTGTATTTTTAACCTTTCTATAAATAGTAATAAATATATAAAAAATAAGTCTTAGCTTAAAACGAATTGAAACGACTGTTGTAAGGTCTGATATCGGTTGTGTAGGATTGGGAAAATGTTGCAAATTAGGATCTAGTTTTCATTTTATGAAAGGATAGGAGAATTAAAGTAGGACACCCTAAGGTTTGATGTTATTTTCCTCTTCTGCCATTGTCCAAACTATTCATAGAGACTTGAGTTTTTTAGATTTTGTTTATTGTCCCTATGTGAGCCTGCCTATGAAATCTCGACTGCTGAAAGGATATAGAAATCTTTGTAGAGGTGATTTAATATTCAAACCCTAAAGTTCATTTTGTTTTGATAAACTTTAAGAAAGGAGGGTTAGTGTGTGTAAGGTGCATTAAATGTGTATCCACACCCCTTATATGGGCACGTTGCCTAAATACCAATACTCTGAAGAGGGGTCAAGCCATATATATTTCTTCCACTTGATGTGCTTTGTGTAATAGTTTTATGTAGATGCAAAAATGCTAAATTGGGTGTGCTTATGGTGGCTAGGGATTGGTGTGAGGATTTAAATATGCTTGTAGCTATATTGGATGGTTGTATGCAAAGAATAGGGAAATTAGCCTCAGTGGTTTTGCTTGTATTCTTGATTTGCTTTGTAATATTTACCAACCTCTTTCTAAATGAACTTTGAATGGGCTTTTATAGAGATATATTGGTAATGAGTCAAATGTTTTTGTGCTAGTCTGATAAGATGAAGGATAAGAACTGAAAGGAAATGACCATTGGAGCTCAAAATACAATTAGATAGGAGTATCAAAATAGGACACCTTAGGGTCTAGCACTATAGTCCAATTTGGGAATTAATGTCTTATAGGTGTGGGACCTAGGGGATGGAATTAACATAGGAAATACAACCTAGTTGAGATGGAATTAGGTTTTGAAAGTCTATGAATGACTGAGAATAAGTAAAAAGGTGTCTAAAAGGGTCATGAGATCATGCAAGAGGGACCTATGGGTTCGGTGTCACAAGCCACACTCAAGCTACCAATTTTGACATTTTATATGACTATAGATATATAGTTAACTCCCATAAGTGTAATTATTAAGAGTATATTGCAATAGATTATATGAATGTGGACTAATGGATTATGGTATATCATTAGGTGTGGACTAACTTACAGGTGTTTGTATACACATGATTAATTTAGTCATTTGATTTCATATGTAGCTATGTTAACTTAATAGAATAGTTACTATTAAAACAAAAGGGATGTTCATATCTTTATTAGGATAATTTTGTTATATAATTGATGTTAGACACTATTGATAAGATATTGTTAGCATTGTCCCTAATATCAGAATGATACATTAAAGCTACTCATCAATAATCATTGTATGAGGGATTGTACAAGGTTATATTACTAGTTGTGTGTGTGTGTGTGTGTGTGTGTGTGTGTGTGTGTGTGTGTGTGTGTGTGTGTGTGTGTGTGTGTGTGTGTGTGTGTGTGTGTGTGTGTGTGTGTGTTTATGTGTGTAAATATAAATTATTAATGTAACTAAGTAGTTATCGGTCCTTTTATGCCATGTTTGTGCTAATAATGATTATTATAGTCATGGGCCATATGTATTGATGATAATGAGTAAGCTACAATATAGTTTCCCTTACACCTTTTTATGAATTATTGATTGGCGTATTATGTTGATCTTTTATGATCTTGTGCTCCATAGGTGTATTAATACATATGAGAGTGCACGTAAAGATAGTTATATATATATATATATATATATATATATATATATATATATATATTGGAAGGTGAGTCTTTTGCATAGTTTTTGACTAGTGTGTTATCATGGATTTAAGTATACAACACAAGTACAAAATGTAAACGAATGGGTTGGGTCAAGTACCTAAGCATGTTTCTAGAAGTAAGATTTTATCTAATCTTTAGATGTCTGTGGGACTAAAGCTATAACCATATTAAAAGAATCTTCTAGAAAACAAAATGAGATGTTTAAATGAATGATAAAGCCAGTTTATGAATTCTTTGTTTTTTTTCAAATGATTGATTGGTTGTTATTATATAAATTGAGTACTTGTGTGTAGTACATGATTATGAGAATGTTAATATGCATAATTGTTTAAAATTACTTAGCATATATATTGGTACATCAGGATGCATGTTTATATATTAAGTTGGTTTAGAATGCTAGTATGTAATGTAATTCTAGGGTATACCAAGGTGGTATAAACCCATATCTTCTTGATTGTTATTAACTACATAGATTATTTGATTTTTGAAATCATAAGTTGGATTATGTGTTTTTATGTAGTTGTGTACTATGATAGTATAGGATATCATAGAGTAATACAGTATAAATTTATGTTGTACCTAAATGGTACTTAGTATAATTGTTATGCCTAAACTCATATCTACATTTGACTACATAATTGAGAGATGTCATTAGAGCAGGGTCTTATGAGACCAATACTCCAAAAATAGTGCAACTTGAAGGAACTATGGTGAGTTCTATAGATAATTTTCCATTATTTTGATTAAATCGATATTGTATACCATGTATTTTCTTGGCTAAATAATGTTTTAATTTATAACTTATGTTTGAATAACAGTCATTGGGGATGATGACTAGCTTTAGGGGGGAAGGATGTTACACCTTGATTCCTCGCTAGGCAAACTTGATAGATTATCCATAGATATCTATAGTTGAAAATTTTATATTTGACTATTTTTAACTAAGATACGAGATATATGTTGTTATAGGATAGTAGGATATTTCTTAGGTTACATGATCACTCTACTATGAATTAGTTATAAGTAAATATTTACTTTATGATCATGTTAATTTATAATTTTAGTTTTATTTTATGATGAGAATATATATTGACTATTATAGTTTAACTACTTATTTTATCATGAGGTGGATGTATAATAACTCATCTCTCAAAGCATGTTGGAGGGAGAGCATCATCAGAGAGGGTGACATAAATTGTGATGTTGGAGGATGACATAGAAACTAACGAGTACCTTGCACATACCACATAAGTAATTCATGTTAAATGCATAACCTGAGTGGTTAGCATTAGCATCTTCCTTATGTTATATGAATTGAAGTGATTATTTATGTGTGCATGTTAGTTTGTATTTAGGCATAGATAATATAATCTCGTGTGTATGTCTTTAATGTTTGAAGTTTGCTTAAATAGACTAAATTCATGTTATTAATCTATAAAATTAATCATCAAACCATTTTGGACAGGTTAATTTAATTATTAATATATATTAATTATTGCTAATAAACAAATATTCTCTAGTAAATAAGAATAAAAGGAGAAAAGGAGAAATAAATAAAAAGTATTGGGTAAATAATTTTAAAAAATGAATAAAAACAAAAAGTGAAATGGAAAGTTCTTGATTTAATAAAATTAAAAAGAAAGAATTCCAAAAATAAAATAAAGTAAAGCAAAAAATCAAAAAGATTCTTTAAAACAAAACCACACCTATTCTTTTTAGAAGGGAGTATGAAGGAAGAGAAAAGGATCATAAGTGTTTTAGTGCATGAAAGGAAGTAGCAGAGAGAGAAAAGTGAAAGCATACAGAGGAAAAAGAGAAAGGAAAAGGATACAATAAAATAAGAAGAAATTCTAGGTAGAAAAATCACTTGAATTTTGTGTATTTGTGCAATAAATACTTGTGTGTTTTATATGTACATATGAATTCTGTAATTTTTGATGGTATGTCTTTACCTCTACGTATGAATCATTTATTTTTATTGTATACATCTAGAATGTTTAATGTCATATTTAATGTTATGGCATCCCTATACATTCTCACCTTAGTTAAAAATTATAAGAACCATATTTCAAACCAATTGTAGAACTATCAGGGTGTGAATAAAAATAGACCACCATGTTTGTGAAACAAACATAGCAAAGAGTAAGGTGTCAAAATGGCATCCAAGAATGTGGAAGCATGAGTTTTAGTCAAAACTTGAACAAGGGAAACAATTTTGACACAGGTCAAAAATAATCTCTTAGAGACCTTTTTCACATGTTGGTTATTTCTATAGTATATATTTAACATAGAATATACCAATCAAAACTATACGAACATACAGATATATTAAAATTATTTCAATATTATATATATTAGTTATTAGACATATTATAACATATTTTTGGTTATTCTGATTTGTGTAATATCCAATGATAATATTTATGGATGATCGAGACGTCCCTGCATGTGGGGCATAATTTTCTTAAATAACAAGTAAATCTATATATACATATGTAATATGTATAACAAAGCAGAAAAATATTGTGTTGTTTTTGTGAATATATATACATGCAAAATTTATGCCATAAAATGTAGAGGTTTATTTATATTATGATGTGGCACTTCAAAACGGCAAGTTTAATCCATAAAAAATTTTAAAAATAGGGTAATACATCTATTCTCTTTGCCAAAGGGCATTATTTTCTTCAACTCAAGCCAACATCATAGAATGAATAGACCATAATTCACTTCACCGAACTATTTTTCCACTTTGTCAAACTATTTCAAGGACACACTGAACTATGCTTTCCAATTCATAGAGAGTAGTAGTGAAAAATAGTTATGGTGAAATTTATTAATGCTCTTCAAGACTATGGGAAAGTTTTTAAATTTAAAGTTTGTGCATATACCTATGTTTTATTGATGGCATCATTATTATTATGGTTATTATAATAAGATTCATTGTATATGTTACTATGTGGTATATATGCTAATATATGTTTATATTATAGCGTTTAGAATAAATAAAATTGACCTTATATTAGATTACATTCCTAATGACTGTTATTATATTTCCTATGACATAAAACTAGCACATAAAGCTATTAGTATAGTCATTACATGAAAAATAACAATGATTACATAAATCGGGTAAGAGGATATCAGGCGCATCTTATTCCTAATTTTTCTTGACCATTAGGAAGTAACAATTTGAAATTGATTAATGATTTATGGGTAGATTCATTTCCATATGATATATAGTTTTCTCCCATAATTTTAATTATTAAGAGAATATTACAATGGATTATATGAATGTGGACTAATATATTATGGTATATCACTGGGTGTAGACTAACTTACGGGTGTTTGTCTACATATGATTATTTTAGTCCTTTGATTTCGTATATGGCTATGTTAACTTAATAAAATAGTTACTATTAAAAAAAAAGGGATGTTCATATCCTTATTAGGATAATGTTGTTATATAATTAATGTTGGACATTATTGATAAGATATTGTTAGCATTATCCCTAATATCAGAATGATACATTAATGTTACTCATCAATAATCATTATATGAGGGATGGTGCAAGGCTATATTAGTAGTTATATGTATGTATGTATATGTATGTATGTATGCATATATGTATGTATGTGTGTATGTATGTATATATAAATAGTAATTCTTAATGTAATTGAGTAGTTATCAATCTGGTTACATCATGTTTGTTCCAATAATGATTATTATAATCACAAACCATATGTATTAATGATAATGAGTAATCTAGAATATAGTTTCCCTTACCCCTTTTTGTGAATTATTGATTGGCATATTATGTTGATATTTTGCTCCGTAGGTGTATTAATACATAGGAGGGTACACACACACACACACATATTGGAAGGCAAGTCTTTTGTATAGTTTTTGACTAATGTGTTGTCATGGATTTAAGTATACAACACAAGTATAAAATTTAAATGAATGGGTTGGGTCAAATACCTAATCATGTAGCTAGAAGCATGATTTTATCTAATCTTTAGATGTCTATGGGACTGAAGATATAACCATATTAAAATTATCTTCTTGAAAATGGAATGAGATATTCAAATGAATGATATAATAGGTTTATGAATTCTCTATTTTTATACAAATGATTGATTGGCTATTAATTATGTATATTGAGTACTTGTGTGCAGTACATGATTATGAGAATGTTAATATGCACAAGTGTTTAAATTTACTTATCATGTATATTGGTGCATCAAGATGCATTTTTATATATTAGACTAGTTTGAAATGCTAGTATGTAATGTAATTCTAGGGTATACCTAGGTGGTATAAACTTGTATTTGTTTTCTTGTTATTAACAACATGGATCATTTGATTCTTGAAATCATAAGTTGGATTATGTGTTTTATGTAGTTGTATACTATGATGGTATGGGATATCATAGAGTAATACAGTATAAATGTATGTTGTACCTATATGGTACATACTATAATTGTTATGATTAAATTTATATCTATGTTTGACTAATTTACTATATAAGTGTTGGTTATTGTTGTTTGTAGCATGTTTTGTATTAGTGGGTAAGAATTTGTGTATGTATACATACAATCTTGAGAGTGTAGTGTATACTGAGATGGATGTTATGTTAGTGTTACTGTGTTCTATTAGAACTATGACTTGCTTCATTATACCTAGTTACATGAATAAAATCTTATGTTTTCATATACTTAAGACTACTTTAGGTGACTAGTTATGGAAAAACTAGTAATTAAGTCTTAGAATATTAGACTATGGTATTATGGGTTATCATAAGGTGTAGTATGTTTGGAAACCAATTATGGTAGTGAAAAATCTGAAATTAAATGTGTAATTATCTATGTGGTATAAACTATAGTCATTATTTCTAGTATGAGATAGAAAATAATGTAAGATTCATGTTAGGTTGTGGAGCTAAAAACTTCACCCGGATGCAAACATGGAGGGTTGTTGAGTGTCATAGTCACCGACATCAGCTGGCCACACCAACATCAGGCAGGGGTTGATAGAAAGAAACTGACATTCGCAGGAGTCAATCGACATCGGTCATCCTTAGGTAGACAGAGACCGACGTCGATCACCTGTGCGGTTCCAGAATTGGTTGTTAACAAACAGTCAGTTAGTTGAATGGGTTGTTTGCATGTTAAAGACTAGTTTGAGTCTTAAGCTACTTGTCTAATTATTATATGCATGGGATCTATATAATAGACCCATGGGGCTGTATTGTAAAGTGTAGAACTAGAAGAGTTCTTCCATGGTGGAATCATAGGGGTTCTTCTAGGTATGTAAGATCAGGTTGATTTGTAGGGTGTGCAAGATCAGGGTGGAGATCTACATGGGTAAGTAAGGTCGGTTGATCTGCAGGGGTGTGTGTGTGTGAGGGTCAAAGGAGATCTACGGGGTAGCAAGATCCAAGGTGACAGCAACACATCAAGGAGCAAGATCATGGTGAGATCTACTTGGAGTACTGATTTGTACTCAGTTGTACTGGCAGTACTGTACTGACTGGTTGAGGTGAACAACAGCTATGTGCTTGAGTTGTTTGTTGTGACTTGTATTGAGAGAAGATAACTCTTGAGGGAAAGAGATCTGTACATCTAAGAGGTGTGAGAAGAAAGTGTGATTTTTCTTCATTGTTTGATCAAGTGGTGCATATGAATTTGATTCTGATCATATTTAATTGCTAATAAAAAGGTAATCAAGTGTGCTCTTATCCTTTGTCATTATTTGTAAAAATTTGTGCCAATCTTATTATGTTTATTGATACATTATCATTTTATAGCAACGACAGAAGAATGAGTGTGATTCACGTGTTTGTGTGATATATTATACATATTAGATAGAATGGATTTCTATGATACATTGAATGCAAACATGGAGGGTTGCTGAGTGTCACAATCACCGACGTTGACAAGCTACACTGACATCAAGTAGGGGTTGACAGAAAGAAACCAACATTGATAGGATTCAGCCAATGTCGGTCATCCTCAGGTCAGGGACCGATGTCGATCTCCTGTGTGATTCCAGAACTGTTGTTGACAAACAGTCAGTTAGTTAAACGGGTTGTTTGCATGTTAAAGACTAGTTTGAGTCTTGAGCCACTTGTCTAATTATTGTATGCATGGGATCTATATAATAAACCCATGGGGTTGTATTGTAAAGTGTAGAACCAGAAGATTTCTTCCATGGTGGAATCACAAGGGTTCTTCTAGGTATGTAAGATCAGGGATCTGTAGGGCGTGCAAGATCAGGGTGGAGATCTACATGGGTAAGTAAGGTTGGTTGATCTGTATGGGTGTGTGTGTGAGGGTCAAAGGAGATCTGTGGGGTAGCAAGATCCAAGGTGACAGCAACACATCAAGGAGCAAGATCATGGTGAGATCTACTTGGAGTACCAGTTCATACTCGATTGTACTGGTAGTACTATACTAACTAGTTGAGGTGAACAACAGCTCTGTGCTTGAGTTGTTTGTTGTGACCTGTATTGAGAGAAGATAACTCTTGAGGGAAAGAGATCTGTACATCTGAGAGGTGTGAGAAGAAAGTGTGATTTTTCTTCATTGTATTTCCTTCTGGAATGAGTTGAATACAATTGTGTGTTGCCTCTCATATTTTGTGTTGTTGCTATTTCTAGTTACTTATACCTCTGGTTATTTTCGCATATTTAATTGTTAATACAAAGGTAATCAAGTGTGCTCTTATATCTGACAAGTTATGTCAGAGCTTTGGGGAACCTAGGTCCTATAATTCATTCATACATTTGATATAATAAATGTATGTTTTGGTTAACCCTATGTTTAGCATCTGGGTTTATTGTGTGTGTTAATAAGATGTCAATTAAATTAATCTTGTGGTTAAATCATATTTGACCAATCTACATTGATGATTTAGAGTAATAAGTGAGATGGACTTCACTGGCTTACTAGTCTCACAATGATAGATGAAGGTAGTTTGATCAAGTGGTGCATATGAATTTGATTGATCTAGATCATTATCCTTTATTATTTGTAAAACTTTGTGCCAAATTATGTTTAGTGATACATTATCATTTTATGAGTGTAATTCGCGTGTTTGTTTGATATATTATAATAGAATGGATTTCTATGATACATTGCATGATTAGTTTAAAATCATATATCACATGGGTACTTGCTTGTCTCTTTGGATTCTCGTGCCATCACTATCTACTCATATATGAAGGGAGGGTCATTTCTTGATGGCATTAGTGTGGGGGATCATTGATCTGTGGTTGGTGTGAAAATTTACTCGAATGATGCTCTCCCTCCCCACAACAATACTACTTATCGAGTTGACACTTAAGATTACCACAAATACTTGGGTTTGGTAACTATGCTCTAGGAAAGCCATGTATCTTATATGTACATTGTATTATATTGTACTTATTTTTTAATATTATCATGAAGAGTTTTAATTAATTGTTATTTTAAATTGATAGTGGTGGTTATAGACTTGTAACAATTATGTATAAGTGTTATATTTACTCTCTATGTTTACTTTATAGCATGTACTCTCATGATATTAGAAATCACTATTATGTGATGTATTAATATTTTTGATATGATCAACTTGAGTATTTATTATGGCATTTTTAGAGTCTCATGGTGTGATCTATATTTAGTATATGTGTTTAATTAAAAAACATGTATATCTATGTCTAACCGAATAGGGTTGTTACATTAAGAATATGCCATGATTTGATATATATAATACACATGATGTTTTTTTTTGGACTTGAATGACATATCCATCCTTTTAAAATTATTTAAATTTAGTATAATAGGTTAGAATGTTGAAGCCAAAATGGCTTGTCTAGCTGAGTGAAGTTTGTGAGAGAGAAAGTTAATAGATTGGTCTGTAAGACCAATAGTTTACATTAGATATTATGATATATTTATTTTAATTAATTAAAAGGATATTATAATATCATTTTAATTCATTAAAATCCATTAATTATGTTCAATCAGGTGTCAAATTTTCATGTTTCCTTGATGGTGTTTTGAAGCCAGTTAACAATTCAAAATATGCATCTTGCAGAGAAGAGTATGAGCCTATATACCCTAAGTTGAAACATCTTATGAAGTTTGTGATGACCCTGAGATCATGATGTTTATTAATATGTGATTTTTCTCAATGTTTTCTTATTAAAATTATGTTTATACTTCAATTGTTTGAGACATATTTTGTGTGTATGCACAGGCCTATTGTGAATAGTGTTTTTAGAAGGGGTTCAAGTGGTGTTTCAACCTAAAATGTATTGTATAATTAACATGAATTTGGATAAGGTATATCTGAGTTAAATATTATGTGTTCTTATTATTTGTGTATTTTGGAAGCATTCTAAGAAATACTAACTGTAATCTGCTCTAATGAAGCCCTAATGGGAATAGGTCTCCTTAAGGCCCAAATGAGAGTTTGGTCTATTATATATATGGAAAACCTAATTTTTTATTTGATTAATGTTTTAAATATGTTATATTAAATATTAAAATGGTAATATAAGTGTGCAAAGGTATATGGATGACCAAGATGTATGAGAGTAAGAGACTAGTATAAGTACAAGGCAGTTTTAGGCCTATATGTGAAAGAGAAAAGTATGTATGCAAGTGAATAAAAGAGCACAAAGAGGAGTATAAGGAGGTAATTTGTACCATAATATGGGTTTCATGAATATCTAATATACGGTTTGAATATGAGGATCAAGGTCATATGACCTAATCAATTCAAAAAGAGGGCTTGTTGAGTGAAAAAGGTTAGAGTCCAGTTTGAGAGGGATAAAAGTGTGCAAAGAGATAAGAAAGAATAAAATAATATATTATATGAGAAACAATATATTCTAAATGTGATCAGGCTTTTTAGGTGGCTAAGTTTTTGTTGAGTCATCTAGGGGTTTGGTGACTCCTTGTAAGTTGATGCTTGTTAAAGTCTAGCTGAGTTGGTGCTTAGCTAGTTAGAATTGGTGCTCTATATGAAGTGGGTGCTTAACTAAAATTTGAGTTTTTATTATATGACTATATTTCATTTGAATAATTAATGGTTTTTCTTCCCCTTGAGGTTTTCCCACATATAGATTATGTTCATGTGTTTCATGCTCTTATAGATTGGTGTTTATGTTTGCTAAGATGTACATGCTTGTCTAAATGATCTATGATCTCTTAAGTAAGACTATTAAATAAATTTTTTGAAGATTGAATCACCCCACATCTCAATAATTCTTTTATAATAATGTTTTCTGTGTCCTTTATAGTAGTATGATAGGATATCGGTGATGGATGTGCCTGATATATATAGTGAACACCTGAAGTGCCTCCTACCTCATTATCTATATGTTTTAGAAATGGATCTAAAAATATTTTTCAATGCCTTAGCTTAAATTGGTTGAAATTTAGGTGCATATTTAGGTGTTATAACATCAATTATATTGGCCTCTATCAAATCCTATATCTTATGTCTTAAACTGATTCACCCTATGATATTCCCAGAATGCATTAGAAACATAGTTCTTTGGATGAGGCATAGTCTTATCAACCTCTTTGATGGGAGGGAGAGATATGACATTGCATTCTAATATTTATTTTAAAACACATGCCAGTGATTCTAGAATATTTGTGAAAACTCTTTGTGGAGGATATGATAAAATAAAGTGAGGAGGTGGCTATGAAGCTGCATTAACTATGGCCTTTTGATCATTCTTGTTTTCACTAGATTTTGCCTTATATGGAGGCTTATTAAAACTCTTATCAGTTGAATCTAATTTAGTTGTGTGCTTTATTTTACCCATATAGATAAGCTTGACTTCCCTTTCTTTTATTATGTGTCATAAATCTATGAATGTTGGAAACTTCTTGAATAATATAGCCTCATGTAATGCTGGTAGTAGCTTTATTTAAATATGTCTTAGGGATCTCTATCTACTATAGGGCTAGTCATCTTTGCCAATATAGTTTTATATCATAATACATGTTCTTCTATAGGCTCATTGTATTTTTTCTTGAGTCGAGACAATTAATAATATGAAAACTCATCACTGATGTTGATTGAAAAGTGTGCCAAAAACATATCTGCCACTGGATTAAATGTTATGAAGGAATGATTTGAAAGATCATAGAACCATTGTAAGGCATAGTCCTTTAGACTTCATGGGAATAACTTGGTAAATATCCAATCATTGGACACATAGTTTACACATGCTACATGAAAATCTCATAGATGATGTTCTGGGTCACCCTTACCATCATACAAAATAAACTTAGATGCCACAAATCCAAATGGTAAACAAGTTGTCTTTACATGTTATACCAATGGTATATGTAAAATACCATGAGAATCCAAGTCATTAAATGGCATAGTAACACCTTATTAAAGGTGTAACACCTTGGCTTATAGAGCATAGATCTCTTGCATAACGGATTATACATTTGGAGAGGAAGAACTAGCCTTAAGAGGTGTTACTAGTGTGAAAGGTTATCGAGTTAAAACATGTTGTTGTACAAGATGAGTTTCCCCCATGGTAGGTGTAACAATAAAGTTATCTAGGGGATTGGAGGATTGACTATGATTGGATTTTTGAAGTTCTTCATGGACAATATTGATAAGGTCATCTTGTATATTCTGAATATTGAGAAACAAAATCTTGTAATTGTCTCTTATTAGTTTTATTGAATCGGTTGTTGAATTCTACCATTGTAGGTTGGGAAGTAGGAAAATAAATAGTTGTATATTTTTTAACCTTTAAAAAAATTAATCTATGAAATATTTCAAGAATTAAATACTAAAATAAATCTAAAATTTTAGAACTAAGATCTAAGCATATAAAATAAAAGGATACAAACCCTAAGAGCATATAAGGTTAGGGTTTATTAGTGTTCAAAGTAAGTTAGGTAGGTTCACCAAATTATTTAAATTTTAAGGGTTTATGTAGTGTAATCCCTAGTTTATTAAAGGGTCTAAGTATAGTAAATTAGGGTATAAAATATGCAATAAACATAGATACCAAATTATGAAAGAATTGAGCTAATCTAATATTTCTAATAATAGTTATGGACATAAATGATTACTTAACTAGCAATTCTCTGAGATGAATGATCTAAAAGCTAAAAAATGGTACAAGAGCTGGTCTGAGTGTCATAAATAGTATCCAAGTGTCAAAAACCCACCTAGATAATAGGGCCCTACCTTGGGTAGTAGCATTGTGGTGCTAGTGTCCACTTATGGCACTAGTGTCCTTTGTGTAGGAACTAATCTATACTTCTGGGAGCATTTATGTTTGAGTCTGCCAAGCCTATTCTTATGTGGATGAACTTTTATTTACTATATATGACCTATTATGATTGATTATATATGAAAACCTTAGACATCCATGAGATTAGGGAATTTTATTGGCATAATTAGTACACATGTGGTTTTAGTTAGGTAGACTATACATCCTCAACACCCCAATATGATAATAATTGTCTACATACTAATACTTTGAGGAGGGATCAAGCCTGATGTAGTTCTCCCCACCTAAGTGTTGGTTCAAGTACAAGTGAAGCTAGTATAAATGTTAGTTTGAGTGATTTGAGTGAGGCATGAGACTAGAAATTTATGTATTCCGAGATTATGATGGTTGTAGATGAATATATATATAGAAGTAGGGTATAATAGGGATTAATAACCTTGATTATGAATAACTTGTTATATGCTTGTTTATGTGTATTTGCATATGATTTCCCTCTAGTGGATAAAGGGTTAAAATTTGTGTGTGTGTGTGTGTGTGTGTGTGTGTGTGTGTGTGTGTGTGTGTGTGTGTGTGTGTGTGTGTGTGTGTACACACACACACACACACACATATATATTGATATGGTGCTTGTGCATGTTTTGAAATAGGTCTAGGGTGACCCTAGGTGTCTTAAGAATTGAAAAGATATCTGTTGGAGTTCAAAAGAGGGAAAATGATAATATCACATAAATATGACATTAACATCATGGCGTTAGTGTCCATTTATGGTTATATATTCTATGTGATAGAACTTGAGGCACTATGGGGCCTGAATGCCTAAGGGTTTGGGACTGATTATGTTTTGAGATATATGTGGCTTGCACAAAAGTTGAATAAGTGTCTAAATAGGCCTTAATATATTTCTAGGTCTAATTTACGTATGGGTGATCTCAAGTAACACTTGAAGGGAATCAAACACACTAGTTACACTCCATATGACTTGTTAGAGTGAGAAATACTTGCACCAAACATGAAAGGACAAAGAGAAGTCAAGGATAGATGTTTATCACTATACTTCACCATACATCACATCACACACTTAGAAAATATGTTTTTGAACTTAAAAATAAATTAAATGTATTATTAAAAGGTAAAGTACAATATCAAACTAGCAGGGATTTGCCATATAAGGTGTGGAATTAGAATATAAAAGCCAAAATGGCTTGCATTTATAGAATGTGAGAAGAGAGAGAAGAAAGTGGAGCTCAAGGGTCACAATATCACTTGTCAAGGAATGAAAAATATTTATGTCATAGAGGAAATAAGTGGATAATATAGGTCTGGAAGGTCCTCTTGGACAAATGTCCACCTGAAGCATGACAACTCTCTAAACTTGGTCTAGAGGTCTTCAAATGGCTTCTTAAAACTGCCTTCATCATGAGGTATCTTTTGACTATTATAGACCAAACTAGGGAGGGATGACACATGTGCACTATCAAGGAGGGGTTATAATCATGACATAATAATCATTATATGTGTCCCTAACTCATGTCCTTCTTATGGACACTTTTTCTCACCATCTACAGTCATCATCACTATCCTTCTAGGCTTCATTCTCACATTTATCACCAAAATGTCCTTTAATTTCTCAATAAAATCCATGGAATAAGTAATATGACACCTTTAAATAGTCTCCTTACCTTAAAATCCATGAATTAGAACTTAAAATGCCTCTCAATTAGACTTCTCATCTCTTCACTTGGCAGTCACTCTCCATTTTCACTATCTGCCATAAACTGCCTGAAGTGAATGAGTTAGCAGATATGTTTGTGTGCTTGTCTAAAGTGATAAGTGGACATGGATATTTATAATAGGTCCCAATTTACCTCCCCCAATGATCCTCACCTTTTCATTTTGATCTATACTTACAAAAAACATAAATCTCTACAAAAAAAACCATGTTCTATACTATTCTATACAGTGCTTGTATAGACCAATTAGTGAGTGAGGAGGTTGTGAGAGTCTTAAGAAATATTTAAACTCTTACCAAGCCAATTACTCCTTCTTGAAGCATTTCCTTGCATGTTTTCCCCATCAGGTCAAAATCAAGGGTTTGGGAGGGTTTTAGATGGTTTAGACTCTTAAAAATGATTCATAAAACTTTAACATCTAAACTCTAAAAAAATTCCAAAAATATGGGCTATAGGACCCCCTTCAACTATCCCTATATCCTTAGACTTCCATGCACCTTTTCTGTATTGGTGTGAGTAAGTAAAGTTAGCCTATCAAGCTTGAGAGAGTAGTTTGAATACCCCTAAGGTGTTCTTAGGCCAAAAATGACATTTTTGTGATGGCTCTCTACAAACCAATAGTTCCAAACAAACTTATACCTCCATTTTAAGATGATCAAATGAGTGGTAAGGTTCATCATGCCATAGAATTGAACTCAGACCCTATAAGGCTTTAGGTTTGGTTTAGCCCTAATAGGCCTAACTATGTATAGTTTCCCATAGCCACCCCTGAGTGGTTTGTTATGACTATGAGGTATTTGTTATGTTTTTTCATGCTCAAAAAAACCTCACACACCTTTACTTAGTGTTCCTTCAGTTCCCAACACATCCCCTTATCATCTACCCACCAAGTCTATAATTTTGACTCTCTAGGAGTGACCTTTATCTGAGACAAAATAGAGGGAACTTACCTTATTATCTTAGTAAATATAATGTTATGAGAGGTGATATTAGTTCATTTATATTCTATGTACAAATTTTCATATATTGGAAATCCTTGAAAGGCCATCAACACTCCAACTTCCTAAGATAGAATTTCAAACTATGAGGACTGTGCACAAAGTTTGAGTCATGACTATAGGTTGAAGGTTAAAATGTTATTTTCTCTATTACCTTTCCCTAAGAACCATGTGATATGGTCTTACCATTTTTAGAGTGGTTTTTTCATGATCAATTCATTTTAAAACCTCTACCAACTTCATCTCTTTGCCATGGTCTCTTCACAAATTGATAGTCAAGACCTCTAATTGTACAGACTATAACTCCTAATTTGGGCTGAATGAGAGATTGACCCAACACTCTTGAAATTTTTAATGGATACTATCTTTATCTAAAACCTCATATATCCTCAAATTTGGTCTATCTAGATCACTTTTCCATTTTAAGACTCTTACAACCTTAACTCTATTCAAGTGCTAATACATAGTTGTAGGTGATCTTTTGGGCATTAAAGGTCATGTCGGTTACATTTATGCCTGATACATGTGGTTTTACACTTATTTATGTAATATTAAGGTTTTTTAAACACTCCTTCATTTAGTGATGTCACTCTTAATTCCTAAATCCCAAGAACTATCTTTCATTCCTCAAGACTTGTCATCAAAGTGTCAATGTAGCTGTGAGTTATTATTCACTGGGAGAGGTCACTTATAGGTGTCAACATGATTAAACACTATGTTTCACAATATTTTTAAATATCACAAGGGTCATTAAGACCATCTCTACTCTCAAAAAGACCATTTCTTCATCTAGGACTAGGTAATCTCTTTTCTAATCACCATAGCTAGTTTCTAAGAAACTCGGTATGGATGTAGGTGGTCTTCCAACCTAGAGACCCCTATAGGTGGTATTCAACCCTTAAACCTCATATTTCATATTATAATATCTCCTTAAATTAATTATATCATTTCCACTTAGGCAAGTGTCTATGTCTGAAGGGTTTCCAATCTCTAGTTTCTTATCACCAACCTATAGGTGCCTACAGTCAGACTATAGGTGATCATTTATGAAACAAAAGGTCATTGTAGTTGATGTTCCACACAAAAACCTTGTACATAAACCTATTTATATGCTTTATAATCATGGTGTCATCTATATCCAAATGTATTCACTTTCCATGAAGGTATTCTTCTATCATGCCATTATTAGGTTGTAAGGTCATTTAGGCTTCAAGAACTGTAGGTGACACTAAAAATCCACAGTGAAGTTTTGTTTGAGATGGAAAAACTATCTACACAGTCCTTCTCATGACCAAACAACTAATTATCATGTCAAGCAATATTCATGTGTTTATGCTACATGATAAGAACATTTAAACCTGCTCAAACCTCAAGACACTCTAGTATGAGAGGGTCAAATGTAAGGTAGAATCCTTGTTATAGAAATTTTAAGGTAACATGTTCCTGAAGTAACTTTATCAACTTATGATCATGACTCTCAATTTTTCATATGATATGATTACTTTATAACTATCATAATGGCACTTTTAATGCTCCTAGACTTTAATGGAGTTTCAAACAAACTTAAACACCTTCATTTCAATGTTCTTCAAACCTATGTATGATCTTCCTATAGGTGTCATTACAACCTACAAGGTAGTGAAGGTAGGTAACATGACTATGTATATGTTGAATTGGTTATCATAACCAATCTCTTTAACCTTTGAATGTCTCAATCTCCTTATTTTCATTTCAAAATCCTAAATACCATTTTTAATACCTCTTTGTGTCATGAATATGATTGCTCAGTGCTCAAGTTGGCTTGATTATAGGTGATAATTGTGTAGAAGTTGACTATGTGTGTATATTGGTTTCTTCACTTCATATATAATAAATTGAGAACAAAAATTCCAAAGGATAGATAATAACCATGTGTCAGTGTGTAAACACATTCCACTTTTGTTTTAAAGCCACTATAGGAAGGATGACTTTGCAATAGATGAAACCTATATATAGGTTGTGACGGTGTCCCTCACTATAAATATGAGATGTTATACTCAATCCTTGAATTCCAAACATGAAAAAATGATTAAGGACCATGTGATAAAAATTTCCATGCTCTCTAAAAACATCTATAGTATTTGGTGTGTATAAACCAACCCAAATAGAGAGGAAACCTACAGGGTATAGGAATGAGCAAGCAGAAAAAGATAGTAGACTTAGTAGAATTATTTCATAGAGGAAAATAAAAAAATATTAAGACTATCACCATTTATTTTAAGTATACAAAGGATACTATCATCCCTTAGGATCATTTGACCAAATTCCTCTCTTGTTGGTCATAACATCTGAAAATCGATTGACCCTACAGAGTCCTCCAAGAGAGTTATGGGAGAAGGAAAATATTTTTTTGAATTATTGAAGCTATCAAAACATTATGAGAATGGAAATTAACATGGTGAATTCCAATATACATTACTTAAGTATAAACACATGCTAATAGATCATACAATTTGTACACTTGCTTGAAAATAACCTTTTAAAAGTCTTTCTTCTCTTTTAAACATTACACCTATGGAATTGTTAGTTTAAAATAGTTATATGACACTTCATAACACATTTAGGATGTTTTATAACTTTTGACACACTTGTATTCTTTTTATAGTCATATAATTTCAATAAATGAGTCAAAAAGGTGACATAAAGTGACTTTAGGAAGACTAGGCAAATATTACAAGGTTTAGACATATTAAGTGACATGATTGGACATGACTAGGACCATGGTGGATAAAAGACACCCATAAAAACCTATGAAAAAAAAATTATTTGTAGGTTTTTGACTCAATTTGACTTGGGGGTCAAATTGGTCAACATCTTTAGTGATTTCCAACGGTGGTATGCTAGCTCTATGCTAAAGACCAATAGCCTTCTCCTATCCATTGGGATATGGAGTCACCTATTCACTAATTGTACATTTATTTTCCTTTGAAAATACACCAAAAATTTAAAAAAACACACAAAAACAAAAGCTAAACACACAAGAAAAGATAGTACAACAAACACACACTTGTGCTCTCATGAGCACTTATCGAAGACACATAACAAACTCAAACAAACTAACTTAAATACAAACTAACGTGAATAAACCTCTTCTTCCTAAATCAAATGGGAATCTTGAAACCTTTATTTCTCCATTAAGTGAAGGAATGAATGAGGCATATTACCTCTTGAACTTTGGCATCTATGCCTCCATCTCCTTCATGGTGTTTGTTAATCTTCTTGACATGATCCTTAATGCAATGAAGGTTACTAAAAGTAGATCACATATGGAGGCGAAATAATATTTAATTTTAACATCCTCAACCTTATCACAATACTCCTCAACTTCAAATTTTAACGGTGGTTCAATAAGGCATGTTTTCTTGACCTCCATGGTACTCTCAATAAGGTCAAGTTTTTTTTCAGCTGCAAGTTCCTCAAGCTCATCTAGGAGATTTGCATATTTCACCCAATCTTGATCATTTTCCTCCATGTAAACCTATTTATATATATTCTTATGTACTTGGCCCTCAACTTGGAAAATTTCTTCAATTTATTGGAAGAGCCTCATCGGCTATTGCCAATCATCTTTTCTCTCCTTGTCTTTAAGAACCACCACCTCTTAAACTTTATCTTCTTGGTCCTTGAGCATTTGATCAACCTCAAATTTACTATAATTTAAATATGTTGGGATGGCATAAGGTCATATTTTAAGATCACACCATTAAGAGGTAAGGTAAATTCTTCTTCAGTGGCATTTGTAAGATCAAGCTCTTTATCATTTTCATGAACATCAACCAACTGATCAAATATAGAGCCCTTCTCAAGCACTTATTTTTTCATACCTTGACATCACTCTTTGTGTACATTTACAACATGACCTTTATCATTTTATCCTTCATTTAATAATATTGATTTGCACATGCTTTCACCAAGGTGAGTCCCTATCATGATTTCTTCTTCATAGTCACTCATGTCATCTTCTAGGTTAGCTACAAGTTGAGCTTGAACCTGCTCTTCTTTACTTGATTCCCATAAAATGGGTTATCCTTCAATAATATATGATGTATGAGGGTGACGGTTAGGCTCATGGGCTGGAAATGGAGTATGAGGTGTGATGGAGGACTTAAGAATGGGTTTGGGAATGAAGGTTTCTTGAGTGAGCTCATATGGAGATGATAAGTTGGGTTTATCAATAGGAAATACACCTCCTTCAACAAGAGTTTCACCTTGGTCATATCATCCTTGAGGATCTTCAATATTTTTTAGCTAATTTTAAATCTCTTTGTTTTCCCACATTCTTAATCTATTTATTGAGCATTGGAAACACGTTTTTTCTAAGTACAAATGCCCATTGACATCTCATTGAGTTTCTTCTTCAATCA
This sequence comes from Torreya grandis, assembly GCA_037957365.1. Lineage (NCBI taxonomy): Eukaryota > Viridiplantae > Streptophyta > Pinopsida > Cupressales > Taxaceae > Torreya > Torreya grandis. Next base: position 631,453 of record JARHVA010003830.1, on the reverse strand, counting down.
CCTCCCACACATCTATCCACCCTTTAAAAAAACATCTTAACCATCCCATGAGATAGTTATGGATCACATAAAACTCATCATCATATGTTCTCATCATTTCTTCACTATATAGTAAGTTTGGCATGTGTGTTAATAAAGATTTGATATGAGATGGGTCTAATGGAGGAGGAGGAGGGTAATAGAAGGGATTGTGACTAGCTTCAATTTTTTGAGTTATGTGCCTAGCTTGAGTTTGTATGAATTACATATTTCATGGGAATATCTTTATTTCCAATTAATGGGGTCATTTGATCCCTCATGACAAGACTAATAAGAGTCATCTTGAGGTTGATATGCATCATGATAAGGCTGGTAGGAGTCATATTGGGATTGATAGGAAGGCACTCCTTGAAAGATTTCTTGATAGCCTTCCTCATAGGCTTCTTCAATAGCATGATGTCCATATGGAGAAGGAAATGGATGACCATAGGGTTTCCATGGCTCATAAGATAGATAGAAAAATTGATATGGTTGTTGAGGGGTATAACATGGTTTATAACAAGGTTGATAAGAAGGTGCATATTAGGGTTCTCACCAGAGCCATCCATATCAACCTCACGGTTTAAATGAGATACAAGAAATAATAAGAAAATTCAACATGAGATACTTAGGTTGTTTACAATTAAAATATTTCATTTAGAGTCACCATTGATGCTATCTTTCTTGCTTCTAATAGCTTATTAGAGGAAAGATACACCAACAATCTTTCCACTCTCTTGGACCTTGGTTCCACTAGGCATTCCAGAACTATTGTCACCAAATCTTAAACCCTAGAAAATGTTGTTTAATTTTGATATAATATTTTGGAAACATTGTAATACCTATAGGATTATAGGTTGCCTATAATATAGGTAGACCTCTAGGTTTAAGGACTATCTCCATAGATTGATCCTTAAGTGTGTTTATCACATACACTAACTAATTATTTATGTGAAAAGAGATAGAAGTGGACATGAAAATAAGATAATTTAAGGGGGTGATACACTAGAAATATCTCCACTATGCTACCATACTCTTACACTAAGATACATGACCTACAACACTAGCTTCAAAGTCCTAGAATACTCTAACATTAGTATTTCTAATAAGGAGGAGATATGCATGAAACTACTCAAGGTAAGTGGACCAGAGGCTAGATTGTAGACACTAAGGATAATTTTACACTTTAATGTAATCAAACACACTAGATACACTCCATATGACCTATTAGAGTGAGAAATACTCACACCAAACATAAAAGGACAAAGAGAAGGCAAGGATAGATGTTTATCACTGGACTTCACCATACATCACTTCACACACTTAGAAAAGATGATTTTAAACTCAAAACCACATTACATTTATTATTAAAAGGCAAATTTAAATATAAAACCATTATGGCTTCACCATACTAGGTGTGAAATTAGAATAATAAAGCCAAAATGGCTTGCATTTATAGAATGTGAGAAGAGAGAGAATAAAGTAGAGGTTAAGGGTCATAATACCACTTGTCAAGGCATGAAAAATATTTATATCATAGATAAAATAAGTGGGGAATATAGGTATATAATTTTCTCTTGTAAAAATGTCCACCTGAAGCATGACAACTCTCCAAACTTAGCATAGAGGTATTCAAATGGCTTCTTTAAATTTCCTTCATCATGAAGCATCTTTTAACTACTCCAAACTAGAATAGGGAGAGATGACACATGTGCAATATCAAGGAGGGTTTAAAATAATTCCATAAAAATTATAATATGTGTCCCTAATTCATGGACTTGTTCTAAACACTTGTTCTCACTATTTGCAGTCACCATCACTAGCCTGATAGGCTTCATTCTCACATTTATCACCAATAGGTCCTTCAATTTCTCAATAAAATACATATAAGGAGTGCTATGACACCTTTAAATAATATATTTACCTTCCAAACCATTAATTAAACCTTAAAAGTCTTCTCAATTGGACTTCTCATCTCTTCACTTGGCAGTCACTCTCCATTTCACTATCTACCATAGACTACCTAAAGTGAATGAGTTAGCATAGATGTTTATGTGCTTGTCTAAAGTGAGAAATTAACATGGTGAGTTATAATAGGTCCCAATTAACCTCTCCCAATGATCTTCACATTTTCATTTTATTTTATACCTATAAAACACAAATCTCTACAAAAAACCTTATTCTATATTATTATATAGAGTGCTTGTACAAACCAATTAGTGAGAGATGAGGTCTCAAAAATTCTTGAGCAAGATGAAAACACTTTCCAAGCCAAATTACTCATTCTAGAAGCATTTCCTTGAATTTTTTCCCCATCAGGAAAAAATCAAGGGTTTGAGAGTGTTTTAGATGGTTTAGACTCTTAACAATGATTCATAAAACTTTGACATCCAAACTATGAACAAATTCTACAGAGTAGGTATATTAACCCCCTTCAACTATCCCTAGCTTCTTAGACTCCCATGTACCTTTTTTGTACAGGTGTCAGTAAGTATATTTAGCTTATCGAGTTTGAGAGAGTAGTTTGAGTACCCCTGAGGTGTTCTTAGGCCAAAAATGACCCTTTTATGATGGCTCTCTACAAACTAATAGATCCAAATAAACTTATACCTCCCTCTGAATATGATCAAATGAGTTGGAAGGTTCATCTTGTCTTGGAATTAAACTCATACCTTTATAGGGCTTTAAGTTTGGTCTAGACCTTATAGTCCTGACTATGCATAGTTGCCCATAACCACCCCTAAGTGGTTTAATGTGACTTTGGGGTCTTTGATATGTTTTTTCATGATAAAAAAAATCTCACACACATTTCCTCAATGTTACATCAATTCCCAACACATCCCTTTATCATCTACCCACCAAGTCTGCAGTTTTACCTCTTTGGGAGTACCCTCTATCTGAGATATAATAGAGGTCACTCCCCTTATTGTCTCATTAAAACCAATGTTATGAAATATTACATTATGTCATTTAGATTATATATACAAATTTTCATATATTGGTAATCCCTGAAAGGCCATCAACACTCCAACTTCATAAGATAGACTTTTAGACTATGAATATTGTGCATAGAATTTGAGTCATGGCTATAGGTTAAAAGTTGAAACCTTATTTTATCTATTTACTTGTCCCAATCACCATTTTATATTTTCATAAAACTATGAGAGTGGTTTTTTCATGATCAATTCATATTGCAACCTCTGCCAACTTCATCTCTTTGCCATGGTCTCTTCACAAATTGATAGTCAAGACCTCTGACTGTACAGACTCCAACTCTAAGTTTGGGTTGAATGAGATATTTACCCCACACTATTGACACTTATAATGGATAATATATTTCTTTCTAACCTCATATATCCTCCAATTTGGTCTAGCTATATCACATGTCCATCTATGACTCTTGCAACCTTTTCTCTCTTCAAGTGCTAATACATAGTTGTAGGTGTTCTTTAGGGCATTGATGGCCCTGTAGGTTGTATTTATTATTAATAAATGTGTGTTTAAAATTATTTATAGGTTTTTTAAACACTCCTTCATTCAGTGAGTTCAATCTTAGTTCCTACATCCCAAAAACTATCTTTCATTCCTCAATACTTGTCATCAAAGTGTCAATGTAGCTGTGAGTTATTATTCACTAGGAGAGGTCACTTATAGGTGTCAACATGATTAAACACTATGTTTCACAATATTTTTAAATATCACAAAGGTCATTAAGACCATCTCTACTCTCAAAAATACCATTTCTTCATCTAGGACTAGGTAATCTCTTTTCTAGTCACCATAGCTAGTTTCTAAGAAACTCAGTATGGATGTAGGTGGTCTTCCAACTTAAAGAGCCCTATAGGTGGTGTTCAAACCTTTAATATCATATTTCATATTATAATATCTCCTTTGATTCATTGGATCACTTCCACTTGGGCAAGTGTCTATGTCTACAGGGTTTCTAATCTCTAGTTTCTTATCACCAACCTATAGGTACTACAGTCAGACTGTAGGTGATCATTTATGAAATAAAAGGTCATTTTAGGTGATTTTCCACACCAAAACCCTATACATCAACCTATTTAGCTACTTTTTAATTATGGTGTCATATATATCTAAATGGAGTCACTTTCCATGAAGGTATTCTTCCATCATACCACTGTTAGGTTGTACGGTCATTTAGGCTTCAAGAATTGTAGATGACACTAAAAATCCATAGTGATATTTTTTTGAGATGGAAAACATATCTACATAGTCCTTCTCATGACCAAACAAGTAATTATCAAGTCAAGTCATTGTCATGTGTTTAGGCTACATGATAGGAACATTTATACCTTCTCAAACCTCAAGACACTCTAGTATGAGAGGGTCAAATGTAAGGTAGAATCCTTGTTATAGAAAGTTTAAGGTAACATGTCCCTAAAATAACTTTATCAACTTATGAGCATGACTCTCGACTCTATCTATGATATGATGACTCTAGGACTATCACAATGTCATTGCAGTATACAAGGTAGTGAAGGTAGGGTACATGAATGTGTATATGTTTAATTTGTTATCATAACCAATCTCTTTAACCTTTGGATGTCTCAATATCTTTGTTTACATATTATAATCCTTCATACCATTTTTAAGACCTCCCTGTGTCATGAATATTACTGGTCAATGCTCAAGTTGGCTTGATTGTAGGTGATAATTGTGTAGAATTTGACTGTGTGTGTATATTGGTCTCTTCACTTCACATATAATAAAATTGAGACAAAAACTACCAAAGGAAAACTATCCACAATGAAATGTGAGTGAGGAAACACATTCCACCTCTATTTTTAATCCACTATAGGAAGGATGACTCTGTAATAGATGAAACCTATTTGTAGGCTATAATGGTGTCCCCCACTAGCAATATGAGATGTTCTACTCAATACTTGACTTCCAAACATGAAAACATGATTGAGGACCATGTGAGAAGAATGACCACACTCTCTAAAAACATGTAAAGTACTTGGTTTTTATGGACCAACCTAAATAAAGAGGAAACCTATAGGGGAAGGGATTGAGAAAGAAGAAAATAGTAGTAAACTTATTAGAATTGGTACATAGAGGACAAGCAACCAATATTATAAATATCACCATGGATTTGAATTATACAAAGGGTACTAACATCCCTCAGGATCATTTGACCAAATTCTTCTCCTACTAGCCATAGCATCAGAAAATTGGTTGACCCCTACAGAGTCTTCCAAGAGAGTGATGGGAGAAGGAAAATGGTTTTCTATTTTCTTGAAGCTATCAAAACCTTATAAAAAAAATGAACATGGTTAATGATAACATTCCTAAAGTATAAACACATGCCAATGGTTAATGATAAGATACATTCCTAAAGTATAAACACATGCCAATGGATTGTACAGTTTGTACACTTGCTTGGAAATGACCTTTTGAAATCCTCTCTTCTATTTTCAATGTTACACCTATGGAATTTTAAGTTATAAATAGTTATATTACACTTATTGACACATGTGGGACATTGGATAAATTTTGACACACTTTTCTTCTATTTAAATCTATATAAGTTCAATAAATGAGTCAAAAAGGTGATATAAAGTGACTTTAAGAAGACTAGGCAAATATTACAAGGTTCAGACATATTAAGTGACATTATTTGACTTGACTAGGACTATGGTGGAAAAATCACACTCATAAGTACCTATGAAAAAGTTTTTATTTGTATGGGTTTGACTCAATTTGATCTGTGGGTCAAATTGGTTAATATTTTTGGTGATTTATAAGGGTGGTATGCTAGCTATGCAAAAGACCAGTAGCCTTCTCTTATCCATTAGGTTATGGAGTCACCTATGCACTGATTGGACACTAAGTTACCTTTGAAAATACATAAAACAATAGAAAACAAAACACAAAATTAGAAACTAAACACACAAGACAAGACAAGATAACAAACACACACATGTTCTCTCATGATCACTTATAAAAGACACATAACAAACTCAAATAAACAAACTTAAATACAAACTAACCTGAATGAACCTCTTCCTTCTAGATTAAAGGTTAAGCTTTAAACCTTTATTTCTCCATAAAGTGAAGGAGTGAATGAGACATATTACCTCTTGAACTTTAGAATTGATGTCTCCATCTCCTTCATGGTGTTTGCCAATCTTCTTGTCATGATCCTCAATGCAATCAAGGTAGATACAAGTAGATCACCTATGGAAGTAAAATATTCTTGCATTTTAACATCCTCAACCTTCTCATAAGATTCCTTAGCTACAACCTTTAATGGTGGTTTATCAAGGCATGTCCTCTTGACCTCCATGGTACTCTTAATTAAGTCAATCTTCTTTTCAATTACAAGTTCCTTAAGCTCATCTAGGAGCTTTGCATAGTCCACCCAATCTTGATCATTGTCTTCCATGGAAACCTCTTGCTCTATCTTCTTATTTACTTGGCCCTCAACTTGTAAAAGTTCTTTAATCTCTTGGAAAAGCCTCATCTATTGTTGTTAATTATCTTTGCTCTCCTTGTATTTGAGAACCACCACCTCTTCAACTTTATCTTCTTGGTCTTTAAACATTTGATCAACCTCAAAATTGACTAAAATTTCAATATATTAGGATTGCATTAGTTCATATTTTGAGAGCATGCCATTAAGAGGTAAGGCAGTTTCTTCTTCAATGGTATTTGCAAGTTCAAGTTATTTATCATTTTCATGAACATCAACTAACTGATCAGATATAGAGCCCTTCTCAAGCACTTATTTTTCATACCTTGACAACACTCTTTGTGTATAGTTGTAACATAACCATCAACATTTTATCCTTCAGTCAAGAAGATTGATTTGAACTTACTTTTATTATGGGGAGTTTGTGTGATGATTTCTTCTTCATAGTCACTCGTGCCATCTTCTAGGTTAGCTGCAAGTTGAGCTTGAACCTGTTCTTATTCACTTGCTTCAAAAAAAATGGGTTATCCTTCAATAATATATGAGTTAAGAGAGAGATGGTTAGGCTTATGGGCTGTAAATGGAGTATGAGGTGTGATGGAGGGCTTAAGAATGGGTTTGGGAATGAAAACTTCTTGAGTGAGCTCATAGGGAGATGACAAGTTGGGTTGGTCAATAGGAAAGACACATCCTTCAATAATAGTTTCACCTTGGTCATATCCTCTTTGAGGCTCTTCAATAGCTATTGGCTCATTTTAAATCTCTTTGTTTTCCCACATTCTTAGTCTATTTATTAAGTATTAGAAACATATTTTTTCCAAGTATAGATTCCTATTAACATCCAATTAAGTTTCCTCTTCAATCACCTCCCACACATCTATCCACCCTTGAAAAAAACCTCATAACCATCCCATGAGATGGTTAGGGATCACATCAAACTCATCATCCCATGTGCTCATCATTTCTTCACTATCTAGTAAGCTTGGCACGAGTGCTAATAAGGATTTGATATGAGATGGGGTTGATGGAGGAGGAGAAGGGTAATAGTAGGGATTATGATTAGCTTCAATTTTTTGAGTTATGTGCCTATGCTGAGTTTGTAAATATTCACATATTTCATTGGAATATCTTGATTTATAATTAATGGGGTCATCTAATCCCTCATGACAAGACTGATAAGAGTCATCTTGAGGTTGATATGCATCATGATATGGCTGGTAAGAGTCATATTGGGATTGATAAGAAGGCACTCCTTGATAGGTTTCTTGATATCATTCCTCATAGGCTTCTTCAATATCATAATGTCTATATGGATAAGGAAATTTATTACCATAGGGATGTCATGGCTCGTAGGACTAAAAATAACTTTGATAGGGTTTTTGAGGGGTATAACATGGTTCATAAAAAGTTTGATCTATCTATAGACCAATATTTATATATTAACATATTAAATATATATTTTATATTGGTCTAATGATATTATAATATCATCTACATGCATTTTAAATATTTGAAAGTGTCTACACATATGTCAAAGGTCATTATCATCATGATTGTGTTTGAAGGTAAACTAGCAGTTTTGGGTAAGTAGATTGCAATAATGGGCTTATGACTCTATGCCATGAGTTGATATATATAATACATATTATTATTATTTTTGGTACTTTAATGACATATCCATCCTTTTAAAAATCTTGGAATTTAGTCTAAGAGGTTGGAACATTGAAGCCAAAATGGCTTGTCTAGCTGAGTGAAGTCTATGAGAGAGAAAGTTAACAGATTGGTTTATAAGACCAATAGTTTCCATTAGATATTATGATATATTTTTTTGATTTTTTTATAATTATATTATAATATCATATTCATGCATTAAAATCCATTAAGTATTTTTAATCATATGTCAAAATTCTATGTTTCCTTGACTATGTTTTGAAGCCAGATAACAGTTCTTCTTGCAGAGAAGAGTTTGAGCCTATATACCCTAAGTTGAAGCATCTAATGAATTTTATGATAACCTTGAAATCATGAGGTTTTTTATTATGTTACTTTTTACCATGGCTGTTTATCAAAAATGTGTTTATGCTTCAGTTGTTTAAGATAGACTTTTTTTGTATACATAGGCCTATTGTGAACAGTGTTTTGAGAACGGGTTCAAGTGGTGTTTGGATCTAAAAGGTGTTTTGGATGTAAATATAATTTATATAAGATATATTTGAGTTAAATATGAGGTGTTCCTATTTTTTTTGTATTTTTGAATCATTCCAAGAAAGACTAAGTGTAACATGCTCTAATGAAGGCCTAATGAGATTAGGTTTACTTAAGGCCTAAATGAGAGTTTGGTATATTAAAAATATGGAAAATATAATGTGTTGTTTGACTCATGTTTTAAATTTTTTTATGACCTATTTAAATGGTAATCTAAGTTTTCAAAAGTATATGGCCGACCAAGATGTATGAGAGTAAGATACTAGTATAAGTACAAGGCAATTTTAGGCCTATGTGTAAAAGAGAGAAGTATGTATGAAAGCAAATAAAAGAGAAAAAAGAGGATAAGGAGGTCATATGGACCATAAATTATGTTTCATTAATATATAACATAAGTTTTTAATATGAGGATCAAGGTCATATGACCTAATCAAGTCAAGAAGAGGGTTAGTTGAGCGAAGAAGGCCAGAGGCCAATTTGAGAGGGATAGAAGTGTGCAAAGAGCTGAAGAAGAAGATCATCATCTATTGTATAAGTAATAAGATATTTTTAAGGTGATTAATTATTTTAGGTGGTTTATTTGGTGTGAAGTCATCTAGGGTTTCATGCCTCCCTGTAAGTTGATGCTTGTTAAAGCCTAGATGAGTTGATGCTTATCTAGTTGGGGTTGGTACTCCATGTGAAGTGGGTGCTTCACTAAATTTGGTGTTTATATTATAGGAATATAGTAAATTTTCTTCATTAGTGGATTTTATTCCCCTTGAGGGTTTCCCACATATATATTGTGTTCATGTGATTCATACTCTTATGGATTGGTGTTTATACTTTATAAGATGTACATGATTGTCTAAATGATTAATGATTGATTAAGTAAGATTATCAAAGAAAGTTTTTGAAGATTGAATCACCCCCCTCTTAGTCATTTTTATTCCAAAAATGGGTGTGTGTCCTTTATATTAGTATGATAGGATGTCGGTGGTGTATGTGCCTAATATGTATAGTGAACACCTAAAGTACCTTTACCTTATTATCTATATGTTTTGGAAATGGGTCTAAAAATATTTTTCAATGCCTTAGATTCCATTGGTTTAACTTTAGGTGCCTCTTTAGGTGTGCCAACATCAATGATATTAGCCTCTATCAAATCTTATAACTAATGTCTCAAACTGATGCACCATGTGATAGTCATAGAATGCATTAGATTCATAGTTATTTAAAAGAGGTGTAGTTGTATCAACCTCTTTAATGGGAGGGAGAGATATGACATTTCATTCCAAGAGCTACTATAAAACACGTGTCAGTGATACTATAATATTTGGGAAAACTCTCCATGGAGGAGCTGATAAAACAAAGTGAGGAGGTGGATCTGACGCTGCATTAACTGTGTCCTTTTGATCATTCTCATTTTCACTAGATTTTGCCTTGTATGGAGGCTTATTAAAACTCTTATTAATTAAATCTAATATAGTTGTGCAATTTAGTTTACCCATAAAGAGAATCTTGACTTCCCTTTCTTTCACTGTGTGGTATAATTCTAAGAATGTTGGAAACTTCTTGAATAATATAGCTTCATGCAATGTTGCAGTAGACTTTATTTGAATATGTCTTAGAGCTCTCTATCTACCATGGGGCTAGTCATATTTGCCAATATAGTTTTATATCAGAATACATGTTATGTTATAGGCTCATTGGATTTTTGCTTAAGTTGAGCCACTTGAGCATATGAAACCTCATCACTGATGTTAATTATAGAGTGTGCCAAAAACATATCTATAAATGGATTGAATGTTATGATGGAATGATTTGGACCACATAAAACCATTATAAGGCATAGTCTTTTAGACTTCATGGGAACAACTTGGTCAAGATCCAATTATTAGACACATAGTCTAAACATGCTACATGAAAATCTCATAGATGATGTTTTGGGTCACCCTTACCATCATTCAAACTAAGCTTATGTGCCACAAATCCAAATGTCAAAGGAATTGTTGCTATGTGTTATACCAATGGTGTATGTAAAATACCATGAGAATCCAAGGCATGAGATGGCATAGTAACACCCTGATGAAGGTGTAACACCTTGGCCTATAGATCATAGATCTCATGCATAAGGGATTGTAAATTTGGAGAGGAGGAACTATCCATAGGAGGTGTTACTAGTGTTTAAGGTTATCAAGTTAAAATAGGTAATTATATAAGTTGAGTTTTCCCCATAGAAGATGTAACAATAAAGTTATTTGGGGGAGTGGAGGACTGACTATGATTAGATTTTTGAAGTTCTTTGTGAACAATATTGATAAGTTTATCTTGCATATTTGAATGTTTGGAAACAAAATCTTATAATTTTATTTTATTAATTTTATCGAATCAGTTGTTGAATTCTACCATTGTAGATTGGGAAGTAGGAAAATAGACAATTGTATATTTTGAACCTTTAAATAAATTTAATCTATGAAATATTGCAAGAATTAAATACTGAAACAAATATGAAATTTTGGAACTAATATTTGATCATAGAAAATAAAATGATACAAACCCTAATAGCATATAAATTTAGGGTTTTAGTAGTGTTCAACGTAATTTAGGTTCACCAAATAATTTAACTTTTAAGGGTCTATGGAGTGTAAGCCCTAGGTCATTAAAGGGTATGAGTAAAATAAATTAGAGTATAAAATATGCAATAAATATAGCCATTGACTTATGAAAGAATTGAGTTAATCTAATTATTCTAATAATAGAAATAAAGGACACAAATGAATACATAGCTATAAATTACCATAGATGAATGATTCGAAAGCTAAAAATTGGTACAAGAGTTGGTATGAGTGTCACAAATAGTATCCAAGTGTTAAAAACACTCCTAGATAATAGCACCCCACCCTAGATAGTAGCATTGTGGTTCTAGTGTCCACTTATGGCACTAGTGTCCTCTATGGAGGAACTAATCTATACTTCTAGGAGCACTTGTATCTAAGTCTGTCAAGCCTGTTCCTGTGTGGATAAACCTTGCTTCACTATTTGTGACCTATTATGACTAATTTTATATGTAAACCCTATACATCTATGAGATTATGGAATTTTATTAGCATAACTAGTAAATGGGTTGTTTTAGTTGGGTAGGTTAGACATACTCAACACCCCATTGTGATGAAAGTTACATACTAATACTCTGAGGAGGGATCAAGCCTAATGTAGTTCTCCCCACCTAAGTATTGGTTCAAGTACAAGTGAAGGTAGTATGAATTCCAATTTGAGTTCTTATATATGTATGTATGTATATATGTGTGTGTGTGTGTCTGTGTGTGTGCATATATGGTGTTTTTGCATGGTTTGAAATAGTTGTAGGGTGACCCTAGGTGTCTTAGGAATTGAAAATAGATTTGTTGGAGCCAAAAAGAGGGAAAAGGATAATAGCACCCAAATAAGACATAAACATTTTGGTTTTAGTGTCCAATTATGGTGATAGAGTCCAAGTAACAAAATTTGAGGCACTAGGGGCCTTAATGCCTCAGGAAGGGTTTGAGACTGATTTTGAGATGTTTAGGGATGTGTGTGGCTTGAATAAAAGTTAAATATGTGTTTAAATATGCCCTAAGATATGTCTAGGGCTAAGTTAGGGATGGGTGGTCTCAAGTAACACTCTTGGCACTCAAGTGACATTTTATATGACTACAGATAAATATTTATGCACTATAAAATGGTAAATGAAATCCTTTTGGCATAGTGGGAGGGTCATGCACTAAAGGGTTGAGCCATGAGTGATATTTTCCAAGTGTACAAGACTAGTTTATCATATAAAATCTAGATTTAACATATACAATATTATGCCTTAGCTTTGTAAATATAAGGATCCTTTCAAATTTGAATTAAGACCTAGTGGTGCAAGAAAGCCATCTATAAAGAAAATATACAACCCATTTATAATTATCACAAAGTAAAAAATTATGTAAATATGTAAGATAATTTGGCAAGATACTACCACATATTCAGGACTCTAATGCAAGCCATAGTGTCCTAAGTTGAATGATAGTGTTCAAGGACTTAGAAGATAGAAAAGACCATGGGTACTTAGGTTCCCTATAACACACTTGATGGAGCATGGGAGAGTGAAAAAATAGATCCAAAATATCAATATAATAAAAGAAGAGACATGGATCCTAATAGGCCCATGCATGACCTTGCCACTAAGTACTCAACTCTCTATCAAAAGGTCTATACATCTAAAGTTATACACAAAGATAGCATGAAAATAAGCTTGTACCAAATATGGATATCTACATTTATCCCCCCTTTAATATATTAAATGAATGAAATCAAATTACTATAATTAAATGAAGCTCATTACTAGGTGTGTAGACATGCCTTGATCTTGTGGTGATTCCAAGTTGACTTTATTGGAAGCAAAATGACTGAGAGGGGGGTGAATTAGCCTTTAGAAACTTTCTTTAACAATATTAGTTAAGAAATCATAGATCATTTAAACAAGCATGTACATCTTATCAAACATAATCACCAATATATAATATCATGAAACACATGAACACATTATATATGTGGTAAACCCTCAAGGGGAAGAAAACCCATTGATGATGTAAATGGTCTACAATCTTATAAGACAAACACCAACTTTAGTGAAGCACCCACTTCACATGGAGTACCAACCCCAAATAGCTAAGAAACAACTCAAATAAGCTATATCAAGCACCAAATTTTAAGGATACACCAACCCCATAAATGACTTAGCACCAACTTAGCCACCTGATTTAGTGAAGCACTAACTCCACATGGAGCACCAACCCAAACTAGCCAAGCACCAACTTGACTAAGCTTTAACAAGCACCCACTTGAAAGGAGGAACCAAAGCCCTAGATTACTTAGCACAAAATCACCCACCTCAAACCCTTGATCACCTTCATAATACCTTGTTGCTCATAAAATAAATGATGATCTTCTTCCTCAGCTCTTTACACACTTCTATCCCTCTCAAACAGGCCTCTAGCCCTCTTCTTCACTTTGTTAGGTCATATGACCTTGATTTTCATAAATATAAAACCCTATCATAAATTCATTACAATTCCTCTAAAAACACATGATGGTATACAAGGCATTATTCTACTTACCAATGTTCTGTTTCATTCACTTGTTCTCAACTCACTTGCCTAACTCTAAAATAGGTCTAATTAGCCTTGTTTTTATACAAGTCACTTGCTCTCAAACACCTTGGTTTTCCATGTACATTTACATATTTGGATTACCCTTAAAATATGTCATGTAAAAAAATCCAAACATGAATCAACCAATACATTAGGTTGGCCATAGCTTAATAGGTTACATTCCTTCTTTAGGTCTCATGGAGACCTATTAGGCCTTCTTAATTACACGTTACACTTTTACTTCCTTGGAACACCTTAAAACACTTCACATAGTAGGAACACATTATATTCCATTTAAATAGACCTATGATAGGATCTTATTTTATCCATGACACTATTTATCTCAAATCATTACTTGAAGCACACCATTAGTACTGTTCACATTAGGTTTGTGCATATTCAAAAAGTTTGTCTTGAACAACAGAAGTAAAAACATAATTTTGACAAAAAACCATGGAAAAAAATCACATATTCAAAAAATTAATGACCTTATGTGCATCAAAAACTTCATTATATTCTTCTACTTGGGGTTTACAAGTATAAACGCTTTTCTACAAAATGCTCACTCAGAATTGCTAACAGCTTCAAAACATAGTCATGGAAATAATGAACTTCTAACATCTAATAAAACATAATAAAGAACTTCCAATGTATTAAAATGATATTATAACATCTTTATAATAACCTCAAATAAATAGATCATAATATCTAATGGAAACTATTAGTCTTGTAGACTAATCTGTTGACTTTCTCTCTCACATACCTCACTCAACTAAACAAGCCATTTTGGCTTCAACATTTTCACTACTTCAACTGACTATAAAATATTATAAAAAGCATGGATAGGACATAAAATTCCCCAAAAACAACATCATGTGCATTACATACTTAAAATTAGGGCATTGAGTCTTAAACCCATCATTGCAACCTACTTACCCAAAACGATCAGTTTGCCTTGAAGACCAGTCATGGTGATTTTGAATTTCAAAACCTATATAGACACATTCAAAATATATTGATGCATGTGGATGATCCTATATGATCATTATATAATTATTATATAGTTATATAACATAGTAAAATGGCAATATTGGTCTTGCAGACCAATCTCACAACCTCACACCTTCATTGTCTTATCTACACTAGATAGGTCAACTTATGAGCAACATTTTCATCATATCCACTAACCTCCAACATGAACATGTATTAAATGTCTTTAAAAACATCTTCATGCACTTGGATTCATCCCTAATCCATGATAACACATCCCTAATCATCTTCTCACTTCTTCCTAGTTTTCTCATTGTCTGCACCATTAGGTCTGTTAGTGATAGTTTATCTTGGATGACCAGTTTACCATACCTAAAGGATAGAACCTAATCATAAACCACTATGGACACAAACTAAAAGTCTCAAACTTTGTCCTCTAATTATTTTCATACTTTGACCTGGTCAACTCTATCTACTACAACAATGTTTTGAGAAATAAGGTCTTTCTTATAGGGTTTACTCACTCTCCTAACAAACCAATCACACATGGAGGTGCCTAAGAGATTTGACTTCAACCTCTAATCACTTTTATATCCATACCAAACCATTCTAAGAACTTTTAATCAACTTCTTTAATATTGGGTCACTATTAGGGTTCTTTGAGGTTTTAAACCATCTTTTAATCTTAATGATCATTCATAAAGCATATCCCCTCAATCCAAAAAGTAATGCCTAGAATTTTGGGTTAGGACCCTTCCCCATCTACCATGAACTACTTATGTTCCCATGCAAAGGTTTGATTAGCTAATGAGCACAAAACATCCTTATGAGGTTGATAACCCTTCATTTTATGTACTCAAAAGACTCTAAAGTAATCTTTCTTGCCTTAACCTTCAAACTTTGACCTAAAACTTGGTCATCACACCTAAGAAAACATGACATACTTCTGTCAATGCTCACATACTCACACATGCCTTGGAAACTAAACTTGATACCTCATTAGGCCATGCTCTCACCATCTTGCTTTTTGAGACTAATTTTTCACACCTCATTAGGTCTTGAACTAACCTTCAAACCTCTTTCCATCTATTCTTCACCTCACTTACATGATAATATATCATCTCACATGCTCAAATAATATCAAGCATACTTCATTTTCCTTGACATTACCTCATGACACCTCATTAGGTCAGGTAGGGTCTAGAACTAGTCTAGTTATAAATTTAGGCTTAAGGCCTTACCCCTATAGGATTACCTTGACATTGTCCTGAGTAATCCATCACCTTGTATACCTACTCAAGTTACCTCATACAACTTCTTTTTTGAAGCTTCAATAGAACATCTTCGAAGCTTTGATGAAGCATCTTTAGAGTTACTTATGTAGATCTTTAGAGTTGCCTAGGTGGATCTTTAAAGCTTCAATAGAATGTCTTTAGAGTTTTTTGGTAGTTCTTCAAAGCTCAAATAAGGATCTTCATATCCCACTATGTTCTATTTCAAGTCTTCATATTAGGCATACAAGCTCATACCCCACACACCATGCATCTTGACATCAATGACATCAACTTTGACATTAAATGATATATACCTTGACATTAATGACAACACTTCTTAATAACAAAAATAATATTCAACAATCTCCCCCTTTGTCATTTATGGAAAACATACTTATAAAACTATGGAAACTACTTTTGATAGTAATGATCTCCCAGATCTGGCTCTTGCCTTTTCTCACCTTTTATGATCTTTCTCCCCCCTTGACATTAATGACAAAGGGTCACTTATAACTACTAGAATCACACTTTCTTCCCCTACACTGATACTACTTCTCAAAGACACTAGATGGCACACAATATTCAAAAACTATGGCAACCACTCTCATAACTTCTCTCAATCAGGTCACTTCTCCTTTATTCTAAACTATCTTCCCTTTTCATATCATTTTCCCAGCTTTCTTGACATGACTAAACAAGATCAAACTTTTGATCACACACTAGGCTACCACACTCTTGACACCAACTAAAAAATTAAGGACTCCCCATTTATCTTCATAGCTCAATACATGATTTAATAAGACTCTTAAACCATCCTCATATTCCTTAAATCATATTTATACCAATACCCCTTCTTAACACACATCAAGCTCAACTACTCACAGAAACATATACCAAAAGCTTACCTCTCATATACCAATTGACTGCACTTTAACCTCAAATACCTATGTCAACCTTAGATCTCTCATCATATTACCTACTACACTTCAAACCTTAGATCTGCCAACATAGAAATGGATAATATCCATCTTTATCTCCTTGTTTGCAACATAGATAACTTGGAATCTTCTCAAGATGAAACCTTATTTGACTGCAACCTCATGCTTCCACTAATAGAAGAATGTCTCCATGAAGCCTAATGGATCCATCCCTTTTCATAAGGTACCAAAACACCATAAAATTAAGAGATTCATAGATCTCCATACTCCTATAAGACTGAATATTCTTCAACATCCTTCTAGGCTTGATTGGCATTATAGGCTTGATCTCATTATCAACCATTTAATCATCAATGTGAGATGATAATAGGCATTCCTAACTTTATTTCACACCTGAGGCATGCTCTATCATAGCAAGTAGTCCACTTGAGATTGTAGACTGATAATGACTTATTTTTCCTACCTTTGGTTTCCATACATTCATTTGCCTTCTTTCTTGCACTCTAAAGGTTTCAAACTTCCTATTTTGACTTGATGACCTTCTAACTCTATTAGGACATAATCTTAAAATGTGTCCTACATTGTGATAGTTGTAACAAACCACCTAATACATACCATTTGATTGATGTGAATTATGACTCCTATAGTTCTATGAGTACTCATTCTTGGAGGGTCTTCTATATTATCTTGCTCTATGACCAAACTGACTGCATAAAAAAAAGTAACCATTAGAATAACTAGTATACCTTATAACATTAGGATGTTTGATAGGTATTTTCATGTTGACCCTTTTGTCATCAATAGTATTCTCCTTGAATAGAGGTGCTTCCTTTTGGTCTTGTTTGAAACCAAGACCTATCTTGTTACTTACAAACTTTTGACTACTCAAGATATCATCTAGAACCTCAGCGCTCTTTTCAAACTTCATAAATTTCTTCACCTTGCTAGATGCTTGATCCAACTTAGCTTCTAAGGATTCTATTTTAGTTTCCTACCCAATACATTCTTTCTCTTTAGCCTTCAAGTTTGAATTGACTATATCCATTTTTGCCTTGACATGATTAATGATATCATCATACTCCTTGGAGGTGTTACTCAATCTCTCCTCAAACAAGCCATTTTGCTCCTCATAGTCCTTAACTAGTGATTTTAGTTTATGATTCTTTCTTCTTTGAAACTTCAACTCCTCTAAGGCACTTACCAATTATGCCTCAAGATTCACTTCTGCTTCTTCTTCAACTTATTCTATATCAACCATAAGGCCTTTCCCATTTGAACAACCCTCATTGTCTAATTTTATCACCATGAAAAAAGTTTCATTATTGTCATGTTCAGGTTCATTACTGCCACCATCATTATTGGATACACTTGAATCACTAACATCAAAAGAGTTGTCTTCTTTAGTGTAGAAATGTTTCTTATTTTTGAAATATCCTTTACTACCTTCATACTTCCTAAACTCCTTTTTATTTTTATCAGGCTTATAGGTCTTATTGTCATCTCCATGATGTTCATCATGTTCCTCATCATACTCAAATTTATCCTTGTTATGACACTTGGATGCAAAGTAACCAATCTTTCCATAGTTGAAACATTTGAAGGGCAACTTATCTTTGTACTTACCAAATCCAAACATCAACTTCCTTGAAAACATGGATATTAGTTAATCATCATCGATATATAAGCATTCCTCATCCCTCACCTTCTTGGCTTTTGACTTCTTCTCAACTTTGAAAGTTGTTTCCTTCTTGGGAGGTCTTCTTTCATTAGTTCTCATCTCATCAAATAGTCAAGATGCCATGAAGCCCATCCATTTCTAGCTTGCCCAAATCTTGTATCTCTTTTGTTATAAACACCTTAGAGTCAAACTTATGAGTTATTGATCTTAACACCTTTTGGACAATAGTAGATTTTTTCACTTCTTCTCCCAATCCTCTAATAATATTGACAACTTCATCAACCCTGAATAAGTAAAATGCAATGGTTTCATCTTCATCCATCTTCAAGCTTTCAAAATATCTTCGGTGGGTCTAAAACTTCACCATCTTCACCTTGGTGTCTCATTGATATATATTCTTCAAATTATCCCAAATCTCTCTAGCTGGTTCACTATACATTACCTTCATAATTTCTACCTATGATAGGCCATAAAGAATGGCATTCATTGGCTTGGAGTTATTTTCACTAGCTTTCTTACCTGCTACATCAATTGGTGGAATAGGAAGAATGATATAGCCATCTATTACTGACTACCAGATATCTTGACCTTGAGACATTAAATATATCTTCATCTTGACATTCTAAAAGGATCCATTAAATAACAAAGCCTTACTAGTAGAGAAACCACCTTGAGATTGCAAACTAGCCATCCTTGCTTCAAAGATCTCCTTTAGGTTTTTATACCTAATTCAAAGGACCAAGCTTTGATATTAATTTTTAGAATCAAAATGATTGAGGGGGGGTGAATCAGTATTCAAAAAAAAATTAACAATCTTAATTAAGTAATCATGGATCATTTAAATAAGCATGTACATATTAGCAAGCATAAACACCAATTCATAAGGGCATGAAACACATTATTTATGTGGGAAACCCTTAAGGGGAATAAAATCCACTGATGATGCAAATGGACTATAGTCCTGTAAGATAAACACCAACTTTAGTGAAGCACCAACTTCACATAGAGCACCAACCCCAACTAGTTAAGAATCAACTCAACTAGGCTTTAGCAAGCACTAAATTTTAATGAAACACCAATTCTTTATATGACTCAGCACCAACTTAGCCACTTGATTTAGTGAAGCACTAACTCCACATGGAGCATCAACCCCAACTCACTAAGTACCAACTTGACTAAGCTTTAACAAGTACCCACTTGTAAAGAGGCACTAATCCCCTATATGACTCAACACCAACTCAACCATCTCAAACCCTTTATCACATTCAAAATGCCTTTTTTATCATATAATAAATTATTATCTTCTTCCTCAACTATTTTCACACTTTTATCCCTCTCAAACTAGCCTCTAGCCTTCTTCATTTAACTAGCCTTCTTCTTGACTTGATTAGGTCATATGACCTTGATTTTAATATACAAAAACTCTATCAAAACTTCATCATAGTTCCTCTACACACCCTTGATGGTCTACAAGACCTTCTTCTTCTTACCAATGTTCTATTTCATTCGCTTGTTCTCAACTCACTTGCCTAACTCTCAAATAGGCCTAATTAGCCTTGCTTTTATACAAGTCACTTGATCTCACACACCTTGGTTGGCCATGAAAATTTGAATACTTGGATTACCCTTATAATAGGTCATATAAAACTTTCCAATCATGAATCAACAAAAACATTAGGTCATCCATAGCTTAATATGTTACATTCCTTCTTTAGGTCTCATGGAGACCTATTAGGCCTTCTTAATCACATGTTACACTTTGTCTTCCTTGGAACACCTTAAAACACTTGACATAGTAGTAAAACATTATATTCCATTAAAATATACTCTTTCTAGGCTCATATTTTATCCATGACACTTTTTATCTCAAATCACTACTTAAAGCACACCATTAGTACTGTTCATATTAGGTTTATGCATACTTAGAAAGTCTATCTTGAACAACAGAAGTAAAAACATAATTTTTCCAAACAATAATGGAAAAAAAAAACATATTAAAAAACTTTATGACCTTAGGGTCATCTCAAAATTCATTATATGCGTCAACTCAGGGTTTATAGGTATAAACTCTTCTCTACAAAATGCTCACTTAGAACTGCCAACAACTTCAAAACACAGTCATGGAAATAATGAACTTATGACATATGATAAAACATAATAAATGAATTTTAGTGTATTAAAATGATCTTATAACATCTTTAAAATAACATAAAAATATATATCATAAGCTCTAATATAAACTTTTGGTCTTGCAGACCAATTTGTTGACTTTCTCTCTCACAGACCTCATTTAACCAGATAAGACATTTTGGCTTCAAAATTTTCACGACTTCCACTAACTATAAATTATTATACAAAGAATTTATATGACATAAAATTCCCAAACAATAACACCATGTACATTACATACTTTAAATTAGGGCATTGATTCTCAAACCAATCATTGTAACCTACTTACCTAAAATTATCACTTTGCCTTGAAGACTAGTCATGGTGATTTTGAAATGTAACACATATGTAGACACATTCAAAAGATAATAATTCATGTGGATGATCCTATATGATCACTATATCATTATAAAATAGGTAGATAACATATTCATATGGTAATATTGGTCTTGCAAACCAATCTCACAACCTCACACCTTCACTATCTTATATGCTCTAAACAAGTTAACTTATGAGCAATATTTTCATCATATCCATTGATCTCCAACATGAACATGTATTAAAAGTATTAAAAAACATATTCATGCACTTGGATTCATCCTTAATCCATGCTGACACATCCCTAATCATCTTCTCACTTTTACTTAGTTTTTTCACTATCTGCACCATTAGGTTTATTAGCGATGGGTTATCTTTGATGACTAGTTTATTATACCTTAAAGATATAACCTACTCAAAAACCACTATGGACACAAACTACAAGTCCCAAACTTTGTCCTCCAATGATTTTCTTACTTTTACTTGGTCAACTCTATTTGTTACAATAATTTTTTTAGAAACAAGGTATTTCTTGTAAGGTCTACTGACTCTCTTGACAAACCAATCATACTTGGAGGTGCCAAAGAGAGTTGGCTTCAACCTCTAATCACTTATCTAGCCATATCAAACCATTATGGGTACTTTTAATCAACTTCTTTCATATCGGGTCACTATTAGGGTTATTTGAGGGTTTAAACCATTTTTTAGTCTTAACGATCATTCATAAAGCATAACCCCTCAATCCAAAAACTAATGCTTGGAATTTTGAGATATGACCCTTACCCATCTAATATTAACTTCTTAGGTTCCCATACAAAGTTTGGATGATCTAATGATCACAATAAAATCCTTCTTGGGTTGACAACCCTTTATTTTATGTATTTGATAGACCTTAAAGCACTTTTTCTTGCCTTAACCTTCAAAATTTGGAATAAAACTTGGTCAACACACATAGGATAAAATGATATACTTATTTAAATGCTCACATATTCACACATTCCTTGGAAACTGATCTTGATACCTCATTAGGCCATGCTTTCATTACTTACTTTCTACAATTGAGTCTTCACACCTCATTAGGTCTTGAACTAACCTTCAAACCTATTTCCATGTGCTCTTCACCTCACTTACATGCTAACACAACATCTAAAATGCTTAAACAATGTCAAACATCCTTAATTTTCCGTGAAAATACCTCATGATGCCTCATTAGGTTAGGTAGGGTCTGTAACTAGTCTAGGTGCAGATTTGCACTTAAGGCCTTACCCCTGTAGGTTTACCTTGACATTCTCCTGAGTACTCTATTACCTCATATACCTTCTCAAATAACCTCATACAGCCTCTTATTCAAATATTCAATAGAACATATTCAAATATTTGACAGAGCATCTTTGGAGCTACTTACGTAGATATTTAGAGCTACCTAGGTGGATATTTACAGCTTTGATGGAATGTCTTTAGAGTTACCTAGCAGATCTTTAGAGCTTGAATAAGGATATTTGTAGCTCATTATGTTCTATTTCAAGTCTTCATATCAAGCATACAAGCTCATACCCCACACACCATGCATATTTACATCAATGACATCAACCTTGACATCAAATGATATCATCCTTGACATCAATGACAACACTTCTCAACAACAAAAACAATGCTTAACAAATTTTGTAGCTCTTGTCCTACAACCAAAATCATGTTATAGTGTAATTAACACATATAATCTAAAAATGAGTAATAATCAAAGTATCTAGAAAGGAAAGAACATGGAAAGAATAAACATGCATATGTGTCGCATAGTGATGCCTCTTCACTATCAAGGATGGAGAGATAGAAGGGGACTTGAGGCCCCATCCATTTTCTAACTATGAAAATGAATGAGTTTGTAAGTGTTTTAATTTTTTAAGTGTTCTTGTATAAATTCTTCTTGAAGAGGGAAGTTAGGAGGTAATCATGCCCCAAACCTATTATAAATGTAATAATGCCAAGTCCATTGAGGGTTTTGAATCTCAATTATAAAACTCAAATGTAAAAACATAATATAGCCAAACTCACCTAAGTCAAATGGTGTATCCATCTCAACCTGCAAAATGAAATTAGTGCCTAAATTCATCAAGGGCATTAAATCTTGATTGCACTACTCAATAGAGCTAACTAATATAGATAGATAAAGCCTCAATCGGTGCATCTTGGTAAGGTCAATGTATAAATGTGTAATGGGAGAAGGAACAAACTCTGTTTGTACCCCCACCATGTTTGTTGTAAGTAATGTATAATTTTTATGTATATAAATCTATGATTTAGTGCATATTCATGGCATATGCACCTATATCTATCTCAAGTTGAATTATTTATCAAAATATAACCTTTATTTTGTAAAATGTATCATGTAACTGCATCAAATGAACCACATATGCCCCTAGAATCTATTGTTATGTATAATACATGTCACAAATCTAAAAACTATCCTAAATTTGTTAAATTTTTATATATTATCTATCATCAAATCTAATAAATTTTCCCCATATATGAGAAATTTTTGCCAAAAGCATGACATTCTTTCCCAAGTGTATATATGGATCATGTATATTGTATCTAATTTTGTTCATTATGTATGTAATGAATCATGTCTATATGACATGTCCCCACTAATATAGCCTCATAGTCACCACATCATAAAAATATGAGACATTTGTATCATGTAATGGTGAAGGACACAATACATTTGTAACTAACAATATTTAAATATATATTTTATCTTGTAACATTTATTATATTTTACTTATAGATCTAGAATACATGATTTTGGAAGTTGTAAGTAACATTCATGAAAATAAAATAACATGAAAGAGTTCCTTGTGTGGGCTCTAGTGCAACTTGCAATTCATGATTTGGATATATGGGGCTCAATATATTATAGTTTGAAGTTTGTTAGCACACATAACGAGGGCAAAAGTCAACTGATATATATAGTTATTTAAAAATTATTTTTCATTTCATATTCATTTTCAAATGATTGAAACTTTTATGCTTTATATTTTTTGAAAAAAAATCCTTGAGGGAGAGTCATGAATCTAATGTTATTTGACGTCTTATGGACTACCTTAGAGGGCTAGGATATGGAGGAGTTGGTAAGAGATAAATTTTGGATTTTATCAGTTTCTTATATTTTTATTTTTATGGATTTTTGGGCCCCATTTTGGCCATGAAAAGTGTTATCAGACAATTTTTGTCACTTGTATTTTAACCCTTTGAGGATATATAAAGCTCTCCTCATCCAAGTGGCACAATGAAATCACCTCTAGGCTTGTGTGCAACCTAAGGAATGAGATGAGTCTCTAGATAGGGATAGCTCCCTTAATGTACCACTTAGGATATAACCTACTACTAACTTTGGGGGGGTGAAAAGAGAGAGAGATAACTAAAAGCAAAACTAAACTAAGGATTTGATACACCAAATCAATTTTACAACTTCCAACCAAATGCATTCTACACTTGAGACCAAGAAATAAACTAAAACATACACTCCTTTAATCTTCCTCTTCTCACATCAATGTTACATTGTGAGGTCATGGGTGAATATTCAAAGCTAGGAGGACTAGACAAGAGGCCTTAGATGGAACAAATGAAAATACTAACTCACTCAACATTTCACATCTCCTAAACACTTTACATGCCCTGTAAGAAGTTTTCTAACTACAAACAAGGTGAAAGAATGAGACCACATGCTAGGAATCCATAGTCTTTACTAAAAAATATTCATCAGTCAAGTGGAACACACTTATGAACAGTCATGAAGAGGTAAAACTTAGTCATTTTATTGATCAAAAGGTATACAAATGAGTAGGGCTTCACCATACTCAGGTGGAGCATCCAATACAATGCTAAGATGGCCAACTAGAGTGTGTGTGTTAGAGAGAGAGAGAAGTCCAAGGGTCACAAGAACACTTTTAAAGATGATAAAATTAGTTATCCATGCATGATAAGAGTATATGGGTCTAACCATGCAATTTCAAGAGCAACAAGTGTCAATACAAGTTATCAAAGTTATACAAAGTGGCCTAAAACTCCTTTTTATTGCACAAAAAATTACCTTCACGATTAGGCCTATTTGAGTGACTTGTAACTAATCAAGGGTAGGTATAATGATTGGAATGGAAGGTTAGGCTCTTATACATGCCTCTTCATGTATTTTTTTATTCTTGGTCTTTTTGAATCACCTAGAATAGAACCATCATCACCTGCACTCTAGGAAATTTCTTTCTCATGCACCTAGCACACTTGTCTTCAAATTTGACATCAGTTGCCCATAAAAATCCATGGGATAGGTTTAATGACAAGTGTCAAGATCATCCATATCCTTGGAAGCATCAGAGGCACCTTAAAATCAATTTATTTGAAGATTTCCTCCCTTGTCTCTAGCTTTCCCAATATGTTAGATTTGATTGGTTGAGTTGAAACACCTGATTGGGGCACTTAGAAGTTGTTTCATAGCATGAAATGAATATGAGGAGTTAGTGTAAGTGTCAAGATTTCTCCCAAACTTGGTTTCAACTCCTAACTCCTCTTGTATCCTACACAACCTACAATATTCAATTATTAATATTCATTGAAGACTTCTTGGGACACATGGCATGTAACATCAGCGTTTGTAACTTGCACATTTCCCAAGAAACCCATAAAAAGCATTAAACTCACCATTTTTTACCCTAAAAAATACTTAAAATGATAAATGGACCTAGAAAAAAAATGACCAAAGATATTACAACATTAATTGACATCAAATAACCTATAATTGACCTCATGATAAGATATTATACACCCTTATAGACCTAAAAAGTCAAGTTTTTTACTAGGGGTGTCCTAAGTTAACTTAAAAATCAAATTTGGTCAACAAATTGGTAATTTATAGGGGTAGTATGCCTTCTATACTAACTATACCAATAGACTTATCAGTCCATTGGGCTTAGGAGTCATCCAAGGTCTGAGACAAA
Source organism: Torreya grandis (assembly GCA_037957365.1). Taxonomy (NCBI): domain Eukaryota; kingdom Viridiplantae; phylum Streptophyta; class Pinopsida; order Cupressales; family Taxaceae; genus Torreya; species Torreya grandis. Next base: position 605,277 of record JARHVA010003830.1, on the reverse strand, counting down.
TAAGGGAAACTTTGACCATTTACCACAAACCTTTGATCAAGATGAGACACTAAGACTACCTCAACCCACAAAAGAAAAGGACACACATAAAAAAATCAAACACACAAGACACACACATGTACATAATCACTTAGGGGAATGAGTAATAACCTATTATGCACAACTAGTAACTAAATAAACCTCCATTCCTAGATCAAAAGGAAAACTTCTTGAATCATCTTCACAGTGAGATGAAACATAATGTCAAGCATGCTTCTCTTTGGATTGAGTGCTTTATGGACCAAAATTCTTCCTTGGAACTTCATTTGATCTGATCTCAACTAGGTCATCCTTAAACAAGTCTCTAATGTATATAGACTCCTCTTAAACATGTTCATACACTTCATACTTCTGCCCACTCTTCATCTCATGCTCAACTTGCATCTCTTTAGTAGGCATGTCTCCAAGAGGATTGATTTCTTGTTCTTTGGAAGATTGAGGCCAATAAGATCTTGATCCATATTTCAAGATCTAATGTGTTTCTCCTAACTAATTAAGAGGATGATATCCCTTCTTGATGACTTTAAACATGTCATCATCAAATGCATATGCTTATTGAAAGGAAAGATTTGATAGAATGCTTTTCTTTTGCATACTTACTTGTGTACCAATGTTGCCTTCTCCATCTTTGACCAGCTCATAGACTCCTTGAAGAGGGGTATAACCTACTCTCATGACTTCAAACAAGTCATCCAAATGCTAATTAATAACCTCTCTTAGTCCATCCAGGTTATCTTGCAAAGTGAGAAAAGGATCAATGATCATTTCTTCCTCATCAATTATGGAGGCAAAATCTTGTGAATTATCCTTTTGTTCACCAAAGGGAGTACCTATGGTGATTTATTCCTCATCAACACTCATGATTTATTCTTTATCATCCATGAATTGAGCATGTTCCTCTTCATTTGCCTCTCTCAAGATAGTTTTTTCAACACAAAGAAAACATTCCTTGTCATCCACCAAGCAAAGAGATTCAACATAAGGACTTACCTCTTCTTCAACACTTAGGACCTCTTGAGGGATCTCAAGTTGTGTCTCAACTGATACAATCTAATTTTTATTTTCACAAGCTTCAAGACCTTTAACCTCCTTCACAGTGATGCCAAGACTAGACATCTTGAAATCATGTGATCTAGCCCAACAAGGCTACCAAGGAGGTAGGTTTTCTTCAAGCAAGAGTTCTCTTTTGTTATCAACTAGCTGAACTTTTTTTGGTTCCCACACCATAGGTCTATCAAGGCAAAAGGTGATGGGGTAAAGATAAGATTAACTAGTTGGTGGAGGTGTAATATAAAGATCAAATTCAAAGTGAGAATGCATGGTAAGAGACCTTTAGGAAGCTCTTGAGGAAGGGGAGATGGGGTGTGTTTAGGCATAAGATCTTCTTTTGGGTCTAAATCTTCCATCTCACCTTGAGTTAGCATTATCATCTTTTCTTCTAATTCCTCTATTTTCTTGTCTAGATTCTCTTGGAAAAGCTTCTATTGAAGTTGATAGGAATCATCATGGGGATAAGGATTGCATGAAGGCTACCATGGAAGAGACGAGGCTTTTTGAGGAAGATTGAGAGGGACTTTCAAAGTATCAACTCCATTTTCCACTTCACACTCTTCTAAAATACTTATATCTTCCTTCTTACCTCATGACTCTAGTATCTTGATCTAACTTAGGATGTTAGGATTAGATGTCTTCTCAATTTCACACTTTTGGTCAAGACTTTTCTCCTTCTTTCTCTATGATTCCACTATTTTGTTCCAACTTAGGAAATTAGAATTATGAGTGTCTTTTTAAGGTGGTGGAAATGCAATGTAAGAGTGAAATGAAGGCTTGAAATCCACTTTCTTTATTGCCAACATGGACTATTGCAAATGCATATTAGCTAACTCAATTTTCCTATCAAGGTTTTCTTCAAACACAAGGTTCTTATTCTCAACTTCTCCTTCCAACTGATTGAGAAAAGGATGGCCTTGATAAGGTTGATTGGATTCATGATTGGGAACCATATAGGGCTAATAGTAACTTTGTAAAAAGGGAAATGAAGGTTGATAGGTTTAGTGAGGTTGCCTTTCATAAACTTTTATCCTATCCTCTAAGGAAGAGACTAAACCACTCACATCAAGCATCTCACTTGTGAGCCTTTTCCAATTGGCTCTCTCAATAGGTACCCACTCTTTCTTGAATAACTCTAATGCATTTATCACTTCATGTATGGAATGATTAGGAATCCTTTGACCACATCCCCTTCGAGTATAAAGCTCCAACATATACCTTTCATAACCCAAAAGTACTTGTTTGAAGGTGGAAATGGGTTGATTAGAGAAAAGACTAGGTTGACTAGGAGAGGTAAAACATTGAGAAGGTTGGTTATAACATTGATACAATTCATGATAGGGATGGATATGATCATATTAGGATTGATAATTATCATAACAAGATTGACTAAGAACTTTTTCATGTTGATATGGAATGGGACAAGATGGATATGTCTCACTAACTTATAAATAACAAAACTCAAATTCAAGGTCAGCCATGAATCTTCATTAAAATCAAGGACATAATAAATATGTTACCATCAATATTCAAAGGACAAATTATGCTACTTGACCAACTGATATGTCTTTGAAGTCACCATTGATGCTTGAAAAGATGCCTCCAAAGGCTAATGTGTTGAAGGACAATACAAAAAATCCTCCAACTCTTGGAACAAGAGTCCCACCAAGCATGCCAAAAAATATTATCACTTGGATTTGCACCCTTTGATGAGATACAAATATCTCCTCATCCAAGTGGCATAATGGAATCACCTCTAGGATTGTGGGTAGCCTAAAAAATGAGGTAAGTCTCTAAATAGGGCTAGCTCCTTTGATGTACCACTTATGATTGAACCTACTACTAATTTTGGGTGGTGAAAAGAGAGAGAGATGATTGAAAGCAAATACAAACTAATGAGGTGATACACCAAATCAATTTGATGACTTCCAACCAATTTCATTCTACACTTGAGACCAAGAAACAAACTAAAACACACACTCCTTCAATCTTCCCCTTCTCACATTAATGTTACATTGTGAGGTCATTGGTGAATGTACAAAGCTAAGAGGATTAGACAAGAGGCCTTAGATGTAATTAATGAAAATACTAACTCACTTTAAATTTCACATCTCCTAAACACTTCACATGCCCTACAAGAATAATCTTTCCAACTACAAACAAGGTGAAAGAATGAGACCACATGCTAGGAATCCATAGTCTTCACTAAACAAGATTAATAATTCAAGTGGAAAACACTTATGAATAGTCATGAAGAGGTAAAAATTAGTAATTTTATTGATAAAAAGGTATATAAATGATCAGGGATTTTCCATACTTAGGTGGAGCATCCAATATAATGCCAAAATGGCCAACACTTATAGAGTTTGAGAGAGAGAGAGAGAGAGAGAGAGAGAGAGAGAGAGAAAGATACTTGTCAAGATAATAAAATAATTTATCCATACATGAAAATAGGATATGGGTTAAACCATGCAAGGTCAAGAGAAATAAGTGTCAATCTACGTCATCAAAGTTATGTAAAGTGACCTAAAAATCCTTTTTCTTGCATAAAAAATTGCCTTCATTATTAGGCATGTTTGAGTCACTTATCACTGATCAAGAATAGGTCTAATTATTTAAATTCAATGGGAGTCTCTCAAACATTCCTATCTATGCATTGGTTGCATGCTTGGTCTTCTGGAATCACTTAGAAGAGAGCCATCATCACCTGCACTATAGGAAGCCTCCTTCTCATGCACCTATCACACTTGTCTTCAAATTTGGCATCAATTACCCATGTAAATCCATGGAAGAGGTCTAATGAAAAGTATCAAGATCCTTCATATAATTATAATTATTAGGATCACCTTAAAATCACTTTACTTTGAAGATTTCCTCCCTTCTCTCTAGTTTGCCCAATATGCCATATTTGACTGGCTGAGTTGAAACACCTAGTTGGGATACTTAGAAGCTATTACATGGCATGAAATGAATATGAGGAGTTATTTTAAGCATCAATATTTCTCTCAAACTTTATTTCATCTCCTAACTCCTCTTTTAGCCTATACAACCTACAATATTTAGTTAGTAATAGTCATTGAAGACTTACTAAGACACATGGCACATGACATTAGCATTAAGAACTTGCACATTTCCCAAGAAACATGTACAAAGAATTAAATGCATCATTTTTACACTTAAAATGACTTATAATGATAAATAAACCTATAAAACAAATGACCAAAGCTATTACAACATTAATTAACATCAAATAACCTATAATTCACCTCATAACAAGATATTAGACCCCCTTATACACCTAAAAAGTCAAATCTCTTACTAAGGGTGTCATAATTTGACCTAAAAGTTGAATTTGGTCAATAATAATACCATAAAATGGGTGGATAGGACCATCAAACTTTTGATGATAGTGTCCCATTTTAGACCGTAGTAACCTACATTATTATCTAAATTCAAGGGTAGCATCTAGTGCTAATGTCCACTTAAGTTATGTAAAATTTTCACTTTTATGCTAATTATTTATTATATTGATGACTAAAATTGCTTATTTGTCATATATTTTTACAAAAGGATGTGCACATTTGTGAGTGTAGACATGGGAGGCACCTACCCACTTTGACTAAATTGGGTTTATATATAACGGACTGGGCAATATTAGATCAGGGAAGGTTTCATCTGACTGGCTAGTTGGGCCAGATTCACTATGATGTACATCTTATTATTGCCTTATCTGAGATATGGAATGTTGATACTTGCATTTTTTAGTACCCAATAGGGGAGATGACCATTACATTAGAGGATGTGTATTAGATTTTACGCTTCCTAATTATATGAGAGAGGTCCTAAGCATCAAGTGACCCTAGTGTGGGATATATTCAAAGATCCCATGTATATTTCATAGGACATAGATGAGTTGAGGTAGAACCATTTGGGATAGTTTGCTTGGAGTATATTGTCAAACTCAATGTTTTATGATTGCAAAATTAATTTATGGTTTATTGGTATCATTTATTATAGTGGATGGTGACAGGGTTGTAATATCATATTGCATGTATCACATTGTTATAATTATAGAGGATAGGGGTGTATGTTATTTGTGGGGGTGCACCATGGTGGCCCACTTATACATGGATTTGTGTAGATTTTTTTTGGAGACTTGTGGTGGAGGCTTAAGAATGACCACACTTCTACATGTGTGGGCCTATGAGCACATTTCAATTATATGACCATTTATTGGACCACTTATTGGGTGGTCCCATCCATAAATATTTGTATTTCAATGGCTATTACCTTGACATAGGGGTAAACAACCATGGAGTAACACATTATACTCAACTAGCTTAATTCTAATCAGATAGTGTGGCATTTATACATGACTTTAGTGCTTGCCCAAGGATGGTCAAGAGTCATGATGAGTGTGAGTTATCATGTGGCTAGTGTATTAGTTCCCTAGGGTTTATGAGCACTTTTAGTTTGATCATGTGTTGTGCACCTATTTTGGATTTAACAGGGAGTTCTTTTGGATCCCTATCCATGGCAACATATTGTATGATTTACTCATAGGCTAAATGATAAGGTTACACCCAATTTTGTGGACATAACACCATTCCTAGTCAAGAAGACATACCCTATAGTTTTGTTGGTATAAAATGATGACATGTGGTGTACACATAGTGGTGGACTAGTGTTTGATGGCCATTATCATCTCATGTTATCATTTCCCCTCTTGGTATAGTACCTACATCATAGGTTAGTGAAGGGGGAGGGAGAGGTGCATGTGATCCTACAAGCCCACAACATCTAATTGAGGTAGTTATTTATGCCACATGTAAGTATACTATTTTTAATTTGTTAACTTGTGTATATTTTTGCATTTTTAGATTATATATATATATATATATATATATATATATATATATATATAACTTGTATTGTGGTGGATTTTTATGATTACAGGTAACTAGGAGTGGTTGACACCATTTGACTTCGTCTTATGTAATTTGACACACAACATGACCTTAGACATCACTGGTGATAATGTCGTAGAGTGAGTCACTAACATTATTGGTGTGTATGCACCCCTTTTAATCCCATGACCATGGTTGTGGTAGTATACCATACGATGGTAACTAAGTGCGATAAGCTATGTACTGAACATGATAGATGGATTATTCCTAAAAATCATGCCATTAAGATTATGTAGTCATTGATTGATAGATATGATAGCTTACATCATGACCAAGAGCAGACATTGCATCAACTAGGAGACTTGAAGGAGATATTGTGAGAGCGATCTCACTCTTGTAGTCCTAGATGAGATGTTAGATCCTCCACATTGAGATGTGTGAGGTTCATGTATGTAAATAGTGATGACTCATGTACTCTTATAGATATACTCCCAATATATGGTTGACATATTGTAAAAATAGTGTATCATGTGTGTGTGTGTGTGTGTGTGTGTGTGTGTTTGTGTGTGTGTGTGTGTGTGTGTGTGTGTGTGTGTGTGTGTGTGTGTGTGTGTGTGTGTGTGTGTGTGTGTGTGAATGCTTTGATTTCATTTATGTGATGTGTTTTGAATTTGTGGAGCTAAAAGCTTCACTGATGCAAACAGGAGAGGAGGTTGCTAAAGGTTGCTGAGTTGCAAAGAAGTTGGGGTCGGTCTGATCAGCCGACGTCAGAAGGATAGCATAGAGAAGCAACCGACGTCGATCATATATCGGCCGACATCGGTCACCTCCAGGTAGACAGGGACTGATGTCGGTCGCCTGTGTGGTTCGACTGTGAGCTAATTACGGGCAGTTAGCTAACGAACCAAGTGTTTGCATGATGAGTGCTAATTTCAGACTCATAGCTGCGGATCTAATTATTGTAATTAGATGTCTAATTATTATTTGATGAGATCTATATAATAGACTCATGGTTGTATTGGAAAAGTGGGCTAGTTTGAGTTGAGCAAATTTTGCTCCTTCTGTGTGTGAGGTGAGCAAGGGTGTTCCTCCTAGTTCCACAGCAGTACCAGGTGTGTTGGTGCTGGTTTGGAGAGTCAGCTGGATTCTTCAGGAGTGTAGGATCTTGGTCACAGTTGCATGGCCTATATAGGAGATCTACATGGTAAGTAAGATCGTTGATCTGCAGGTGTATGTGTGTGCAAGGTCAAGGTTCACAGGTGAGCAGAACCATTGTTTGATTTGTAGGTGTGCAAGATCATATAGACAGCAACACAACAGGGAGCAGTATCAGGCAGGATCTACTTGGAGTATAGGTGTGTACTCGGATAGAGCAAAGAGGAAGGCAAGGGAGTTCCTTCCATAAGTATGGTCTGTTGAATTGCAGGTTGTTACAGATTCATGGGAGATCTACTTGAAGTACCTTGAGTACTTGTGGAGCACGTGGAGTGCTTGTGGAGTGCGTGGAGTACTTGTGGTGTGCGTGGAGCATGGGAGGTGAACACCAACTCTGTATTTGAGTTGGGTGTTGGGACCTGTGAGAGGGAGAGCTTTGGGGAGAAGAATTACTGTTCACTTGAGGTGTAGCGAGCCTCTAAAGAGGTGGTGGAGAAGAAGTGGCATCTTCTTTATTGTATTTTTTTCTGTATAAAGTATTAATACAATTGGTGTATTGTCTCTCACATGCTGTGTTATTCTGAATTCTAGTTACTTGGTGAATCTGGTAATTTCCACATATTATAGTTGTTTGGTATATGGTAATCAATTGTATGCTTCCGGTGTTTCGCATCCCTGACAAGTGGTATCAGAGCCTTGGTTGTAGGTTCTTGAGCTTGATACCAACAAGTGGTATCAGAGCTAAGGTTGCAGGAAGCAGGGTTGTGTTTGGTTACAGGGCACTCTCAGGGGTTTTTGATCGAGTGGGAGTAGAGCAACGACAGATCAAAGTAAGCTCTGAATGGAGGAGTTGAAAAGCACAGATGGTCACTCACGGTTCGATGGAAAGAAAGAGTAGGTAAAAGAAGATTGTTGGTTGGTAGCAGATCAGCATGAAGAAATTGAAGATACAGATGTAGCAGGTGTTGTTGCACAAGATGTGTTTGCAGGTTTCTTGGATAAAGTTGAATCTTGGATAAAAGATTCAGTTGCCTCTTTCCATGTAGCCCCAGGTAGAGGAGCTGGTGAGCCTTGCCAAAGAATTGGCAAAGGGGAAGTGAAGCTGAAATTACAGGCGGCCAACACACAGGTGTTGATGAAGGTCATGCAGGTCCCAGGTTTGGAGATATGGCTAATTTCTTCAAAAAGATTGGGTGATGAGAGATGCACAAGAACTCTCACAGCGGTAGCACTTGAATTAGCTGGTGGTAAGAAGACAGGTACTCTTTATCTACTTGTTTATATTACTGATTCTTCTTCTATTGCAGAGATGTGGCTTCGTAGGCTTGGTCACATGAGCAGGAAGGAGATGCATGTTCTTAAGTGGAAGACAGATATATTTGATAGGCTTAAGAACTGGAAAGCCTTGGTGTTCTTGGAGGAGATGGCGGACAGAACCCAGTGGATGGTGTTGGATACTTCTGAGCAGAGCAGTTTGGACATGGGTTTTGATTCAAAGAAGCTCGCGAGTAAAAATTCATCACTCATAGGCGAACACAGGTACCGGCGTTGGTCAAGAGGAACCGGCGTCGAACAGACAGGTGTCGATGTCGGTCATGTGCAGACCGAAGCCGGCGATGTCGGGCAGGGTAAGACCGACGTCGGTCATGGGACCGACGTCGACAGTATGTAAGATCGATGTCGGTCAGGAGGACCGACGTCGACAGCAGGGACACCAGCGCTGGTAGGATGGTAGTCAGGGATAGACGCATGGGAACTGATGTCGGTCGAATGCAGACTGTGGGGTGGCTGAGGTCGGTCACTGTAACGAATTTTGGGTGGACAGCGTGCTGTCAAGGAGTCTCAAACACCCATATGGAGGACTGAAGGCATAAGTAGGCCCTCAAATTTTTGTTCCTCTTCTTTATACTTGTTGCTGATTGTAGAGCAGGAAGGATCTAGGAAACAGGTGGGAGCTAGGCAGGGATATGATGCAGAACTAAACGGGAGTTTTGGTAGGTTTGCCAGCTGGATGAAAGCACAGAGATGAATGGATGCCTTAGTAGAAGAATAGAGAGAACGGATATGTGAGACGGAAGACCAGGCATATGGTCTTGAGGAGCTGTAGGACAGTGGTACCGGGTTTGACAGGTGGAGGACGAAGCATGGCTTCAGTTGATGTCAGGGTAACTACTGTGGTTTGACTTACCAGGGGGATGATGATTGCAACATCATTCTGTTGCTGTATGTGGATAGTATGCTAGCTAGTAGGGGTGTACATACAGGGTTTTGCTAAGCTAAGGGTAAGATTAGTTTAGTGTCATGTCATGAGGAGTTTGGAGCAGCGAAATTCTTTGACATGGGAGGCATGGAGATCACAGGTTGATTTTAACTCGAGTGTGAGCTGATGTGAATTAGGTGTTGGCGAGGTTTGGGATGTAGAGCCGAAGCACACTAAGGGCTGGACAGGTACAGTGTTCGAAATCACATGAGGTCTGGTATAGACCTGAGTATTCCCATGCAGTGGGAGTTGTTAGAGAGTTAGGAGCCAATTCGGGGAAGTGAATTCTCAGGTATTTGAGAGGGACCGACAGTAGGGATTCATGCTATGCAGGGTCAGGACTTCACTACATGGATTTGTAGGTTCGGATGTGGCAGGGTACTCGGATGACAGGAGGTACATCACAGGTTGTGTGGTGTGTTGTCTTCAGGTGGGAGCTTGAAGAGGGATACAAACCAGGAAATAGATTAAACGAATTACAGGTACAGGTACAGTGTAGCTGTTTATCTCCAAGTGGGAGATTGTTAGGTTATGGAGCTAAAATCTTCACTAATGTAAACAGGAGAGGAGGTTGCTGAAGGTTGCTAAGTTGCAGAGAAGTTGGGGTCGGTCTGATCAGCCGACGTTGGCAAGATAGCATAGAGAAGCAACTGACATCGGTCATATATCGGCCGACGTCGGTCACCTCCAGGCAGACAGGGACCGACGTCGGTCGCCTGTGTGGTTCGACTGTGAGCTAATTATGGGTAGTTAGCTAATGAACCAAGTGTTTGCATGATGAGTGCTAATTTTAGACTCATAGCTGCGGATCTAATTATTGTAATTAGATGTCTAATTATTGTTTGATGAGATCTATATAATAGACTCATGGTTGTATTGGAAAAGTGGGCTAGTTTGAGTTGAGCAAAGTTTGCTCCTTCTGTGTGTGAGGTGAGCAAGGGTGTTCCTCCTAGTTCCACAGTAGTACCAGGCGTGTTGGTGCTAGTTTGGAGAGTCAGCTGGATTCTTCAGGAGTGTAGGATCTTGGTCACAGTTGCATGCCTATATAGGAGATTTACATGGTAAGTAAGATCGTTGATCTGCATGTGTATGTGTGTGCAAGGTCGAGGTTCACAGGTGAGCAGAACCGTTGTTTGATTTTCAGGTGTGCAAGATCATATAGACAGCAACACAATAGGGAGCAGTATCAGGCAGGATCTACTTGGAGTACAGGTGTGTACTCAGATAGAGCAAAGAGGAAGGCAAGGGAGTTCCTTCCATAAGTATGGTCTGTTGAATTGCAGGTTGTTGCAGATTCATGGGAGATCTACTTGAAGTACCTTGAGTACTTGTGGAGCACGTGGAGTGCTTGTGGAGTGCGTGGAGCACTTGTGGTGTGCGTGGAGCACGGGAGGTGAACACCAACTCTGTATTTGAGTTGGGTGTTGGGACCTGTGAGAGGGAGAGCTTTGGGGAGAAGAATTACTGTTCACTTGAGGTGTAGCGAGCCTCTGAAGAGGTGGTGGAGAAGAAGTGGCATCTTCTTTATTGTATTCTTTTCTGTATAAAGTATTAATACAATTGGTGTATTGTCTCTCACATGCTGTGTTATTCTGAATTCTAGTTACTTGGTGAATCTGGTAATTTCCGCATATTATAGTTGTTTGGTATATGGTAATCAATTGTATGCTTCCGGTGTTTCGCATCCCTGACATGTGTGTGTGTGTGTGTGTGTGTGTGTGTGTGTGTGTGTGTGTGTGTGTGTGTGTGTGTGTGTGTGTGTGTGTGTGTGTGTGTGTGTGTGTGTGTGAATGCTTTGATTTCATTTATGTGATGTGTTTTGAATTTATTTTTTCATTTAGTGCTTTTAGTTATCATTATCATGTATTTTGATTGATGTTTACTAAGGTACTCACCACACAACATATAATCCTTTTGGGAATGATAATACTTGAATATAATGATTATGTAACAACTATGACCCTTATTTCTATTATTTCATAACATTATGTGCATCTCCTAAAATGTCAACTACACTTTCACTACTCGTAGACATCTGAATTATTTTAGGAACCCATTCTTGCCTTGTAGATAGCATGAGTTTCAATGTATGATTAGATTCTACAACATGTGTTTATGTGCTTCCCCCAAGTGCACTACTAATGAGAGCTCAATCAATAAATGGTTCCTTTTCAGGATCAATGTGGGAGAGATTGGTCATTATAGAATGTGCACTTGAATAAGGACTTTTGTTAGTAGTTTGATTCTACAGAGTTCGATAGACCATTGGTTCCTTGGGAGGAATGTCATGAGATGTTTTGATCCTATGAGAATGAATTATGGAATAAGTGGGACAAGGATACCTTGTTATCTTACCATTAAATACAATAACTCCTATGTTGAAAAGATGTGCAAGATTGTATCTTAAATCATAAAAATTACTATTACAATGTCCATTAATACCATAATAAGTACAAAATGGTTGTCCTTTAATATTTTAAAATATATGAAATGGATGAAAGTAATTTGGAGGAATATTAATCAACTTCTTATCTAGTAATACATTTAGTATTACATGTGGTCGATCTCTAGTGTGATCAAATTGAAGTGGTCATCTATTAGTAGAAGTAGATGCTCTAATTGTAGGAGGTACTCTATATGTTGGTTCATTTCCTTTATGAATTACTTTTAGTGTTTATTCCTCACTATGAATTTTTGGTTGGGGGAATTTTTTGGAGGATGAATTATGAATCTTTTGATCTGGTGCTTTCAATTTGTAAGAATATTTTACAAAACTTTTGCCTTGTAACGAATCTGCAAGTAATATCATGTTGTTGTTCATTAGTTCACATGCATATTTATGCACATCCATATATAAGACTTCAAATGAAGTATAAGGTTTATTCAAAGATCTTTCCTTGAGTATAAGAAGAAGACCCCTACTAAATATTAATTATACTTCCAAATCTGGGGGTCTATATGTCAATTAAAATAGTGCATCCTTGAATCTTATAGCATAATCTCGAATAGACTCATCATAGTGTTGATTTAAGCCTTGTAAATGTTCTAATGGTAATTCAGGCATTTTATGCTTATGAAAATCTAATAAAAATATGTCCTTTAGCTTCTTGAAACTTGGTAAAGAACCATTTGAAAGACTATAAAACCAATCCCAAGCTTCTCTTGTTAAGATTCTTTGAAATGCTTTTAGCAATAGGCACCCATATTTAACCCAATGACCAAAAAAATGTACATACTGAGTCAAATGGTTGGAAGGGTCTCCTTGACCATCAAATAAGTTAACATAGGTATGATAACATTAGATGGATAAGGATACTCAAAGACATTCTATGTAAGAGGTTGAACCTCAAGAATGTTATCATTATACTATCATTACATGAGAATACTTGCAATTTGGAAATTAAAACTTGTTTTTAAATGTCTCCTATAACATTAATTATGGATATATTTTGACTAATATGAATGGTTGAATTTTGAGAAGATGAACTTATGGGTTGTAATTTTCCATCTATTTGAAACATAGGGATAATGGACTCATTACAACTATCATTGCATTGTAAGTTGGCCTCATTACATGATTTAGAAACATTGTGTAAAGGAGCATTCATATCACATGATGCACTTAAAGAATAATTTATATCATTTTGATTATCATGTAAATTTGTATGATGATTATGAAAGACTTGTTACATATGATCTCAATTGACATATCATGCATACTACTATGGGATATAGTTTGAATAATTAAATATTTTTTTAATTTGATGATATAAACACTTTTGAAACTAGAGCTATAAACTAGACAAGTGAGGGTTTGATAAATGGACCCATAGAAAAGGGGAAGGTTTTACATGGTGGACCCATAACCAAACATTACAAAGCATAATAAGAGGGTCTAAAGGATTCCCCCACCAAACCATTTGCAGAAAGAGGGTTTTGAGGATCCCAAAACCTTTACAAAGCATAAATAGAGGGTTTTAAGGCTCCCAAAACCATAACAATAACAACAAGAGAGTTTAGAGGCTCCCACAACCTTGGTAAATTAGAAAACAAGGGAGTTTTAAGGCTCATGTAACCATAACATGAGGGTTTTAAAGGTTCCCATAACCTCAACACAATCAAGGATGTTACAAATTAATGAGATTCAAAGATATAACATCCTTTGATAGGACTTCCCTGACACTTACTCTATAGGATAATAATCCCCTAGGAGTAGAAGGTCTTATACCACTTGGGTCTTTTGCACAACCTTAGTGTAGCTGAGACACAGTAAGTGGGATTGTCCTCCCACTGAAACCAGTAAGGTGGATTCCTTTATCATCCACTTTAATAGGACGAGATTTGGTTAGGATTCATATATCTACCCCAAACCAAAACAACTTAAATTGAGTAGGGACCTCCAAATATTTGAACTTTAGCATACTTTTTGCCCTTCTTCCATATTCCCTGCATACATTAGGAGTGCAAACATGTCTAAATAAAACCACATCCCCTAAGGAGGCTGCATCCATGTCAGATCTAATTCCATAAAATCTTGTGATGGTTACCAATAATCTTGAAACTTGTAGAGACCAAGGGTGAACTCCTCTATCATCCACTTTGATACAATAAAAGGTGGCTTCAATAAAATAGAGCCCTCTTCAGCCTAGAAGCTAGCTTCCCTCAAAACTAAGCACTTCAAGATAGAATAAAGTACTTATAGTGTTCGAGTGAGAATAATGGATTTTTTCATTATCCATGTCATGAGTTGGGACTAAAGTGGAGACTCATCTAATATCCATGCCACTCAAAGAGTCAAGAGAGTGGGTTCATTTAATACCCAACCTATCCTAAAAAGAAATCCTGGGGTGGGATCCTCCATCATCCACCCCATAGAAGGCCCACTAATGGATTGTCATACTATATATGATAAAGATACAAGGGGAGGGCCTATCACATCCTCTACTTTTTTTCTTCCCATACCCACTCAAGACTCCAAACTTATTCCAACTATAGACCTTGAATCCTATGCCACTCCACCAACTAAAATCCAGATTTACATAAAAGGACAAGTCCTTACCATAACTAAAAAACCATGGACTACACAGATCTTTTATGGCATCGTTCACTCTCCAATCTATATGGTTTATTCCACCATGGGTGTAATCCTTCTAGGCCAAACTTACCACCCAAATATCTGTGGTAGCATTATGTTTTATTATTTTTGGGAAACTAGTGTTTAGTTCCTAAAAAATAAAGGGTCTGGAGTAAGGGGAAAAATCTAATTTAATATGATAAAATATAGATTTTCATCAAATTAATTACATAGGGAAGAAAATCAACTTATTTAGAAAAGTATACTGAGATGACTATTTCAAAGCCTAAAAACTACTACACAAGACTTGGAAGATATTAGGAATATGGATCTAGCTTTTGTTTGGTGAAAGGATAGGAGCACCAAAAATAAGACACTATAGTCTAGGTCCTACCACTATTGACCAAACTAGTCACAGAGATCCAAGTTTTTTGGGTTTTGTCTATAGTCCCTATATGAGCCTGCTTATGAAATTTTGAACCTTAACTATCAACAAAGCTCCTTATAGAGTTGTTTTAATCTTCAAAACCATGGATCTATCTACACACATGAAAACAACAAATGTATCAAAAGTAAAAGGGGGAAAACTAGGTTAGGGGAAGTATGATCACATGATGTAGAACCCCTGATATCCTAATCACTTCCTATACCCTCAAGCTAAGGTCTTAGATCCAATGTATTTCTCCCTTAGGGAACGTACATAATCAACACACACGATAGATGTAAGAATAAATTTTCACCTAGGCCCTTCCTTGATCAAGATTGCAAATCTATGTGTGATGTAGAATGCTGAGCTATATTATTGACTAATTTTTAATTATGTATTGTGCCAAACTAGTAAGTGCTAGATATAAAATGCCTTATGAAGTCCTTTATATAGGAGACTCTTTATTTTGAATTTGGGAACTTTATTCATATTTGGATGACATTAGAAAGACCAACAAAACTTAAAGACAAAGATAAGAAGGGGTTAGGACTCATTAAGTGAGGAAAACTAACTATTGGGACTCAAAATATAGTTGGATTGGAGCATTGAAAATGGGACACCCTAGGGTCTAGTGCTATAGTCCAACCCCAATGCTCCTATCTTATAGGCTCAGGACCCAGGGGGATGGAACTAGCATGGGAAATAGAGTCTGGTTGAGCTAGAATGACCATCTAAAAGGCTACAGATGACTGGTAATAAGCAAAAAGGTGACTCAAGCATGAAATAAGACCAATATAAGTAAAATAAAAGACATGGCTAAATGTGAACAAGGCTCATATTCTCTAGTCAGAGTCTCCTATGAAAAGACATGATATGTGTGGTTGCTTGAAAAATTTAGGGTGTATACATTTGCCCCCTTTTATTCTAGTGATGCAATGAAATTAAGTACTAGAGTAAAAGAAAGAAAAGATAAGGTCTACCTGAACTTGCCTGTGTGGAGATAAATGTGTTGTAAAGGGTCCAACTAACTTCTTAGCTAGGGAAGTGGATGGAGAGATGAATAGTTCTTAGAGAAAGAAGGAATACCTGAAATGGATTGCCCCTATACTAATTTTGGAAGTGGAATTAGTGTAACATAGAGAATAAAGGGCAATGATTTCCCCCTATGTTCAATCTGACTGAAGATGAGGAATGCTTGAAAGCGCAAAACTAATGTTTGTCCTCTGTCCCACATAAACTCAATTAATCTAAAATGTGTGTATAGAATATGTATACTATGAAGAGAAAAATTTGTAATGCCCCCTCTCTAAATATCTAAATAAGAACTGAGAAATGCTCGAAGGCCCAAAACCAATGTATATCCTTTATCTCACATAAACTCATCTAGTTTGGGTCTGGGTGATGCAATGGACCAACCACTATAGATGACCATATGGTCCAACCTAGTGATAACCTTTCTACAATTGGTTGTAATCTAAAGCTCTAGTAAATGTGTGAGAAGAGAATGGCATGTCTTGCCATTCCATCTATATAATCCTAAGTGATGAAGAACATAAACATATATGCCATGCCCGCAAATATGGTATATGAGTGATGCGTATGTATAATCTAGTAATATGTATAACCATATATGATATGACCTATCATGTCATTCCCCATGTACAAAACTAGAGATCAAAACATTATGCTCTACACTATGCCTATAATCTACTATATGGTCATGTAATTGTGTCATGTTGTATGAAGCTGTATGTGTGAGGCATGTAGTAATGTCTGAGTCTAAATCTATATTGAAGTCATTATGAATCCATATAATTTGAACCACTATATTTGAATAGTTTGTGTACCTATAAGCTAAAATCACTGTGGATCCATATGATCTAAAACACTGTATCTGAATAGTCTATATACTTATAAACTAAACGTATATCCTCCTAAATGTCCTGAGTGTTAGGATTGTGGAGCTAAAAGCTTCACTGATGCAAACAAGAGAGGAGGTCGTTGAAGGTTGCTGAGTTGCAGAGAAGTTGGGGTCGGTCTGATCAGTCGACGTCGGCAGGATAGCAAAGGGAAGCAACTGACGTCGGTCATATATCGGCCGACGTCGGTCACCTCCAGGCAGACAGGGACCGACTTCGGTCGCCTGTGTGGTTCGACTGTGAGCTATTTATGGGCAGTTAGCTAACGAACCAAGTGTTTGCATGAAGAGATGCTATTTTTAGACTGAGAGTTGTGGATCTAATTATTGTAATTAGATGTCTAATTATTGTTTGGATGAGATCTATATAATAGACTCATGGTTGTATTGGAAAAGTGTGTTAGGGAGTAAGAGAGCATAATTATAAGCTCCTTCTGTGTGTGAGGTAGAGCAATGGTGCGTTCCTCCTAGTGCCTCAGTACCAGGTGTGTTGGTGCTGGATTGGAGAGCCAGCTGGGTTCTTCAGGAGTGTAGGATCTTGGTCACAGTTGCATGGCCTATATAGGAGATCTACATGGTAAGTAAGATCGTTGATCTGCAGGTGTATGTGTGTGCAAGGTTGAGGTTCACAGGTGAGCAGAACCATTGTTTGATTTGCAGGTGTGCAAGGTCATATAGACAGCAACACAACAGGGAGCAGTATCAGGCAGGATCTACTTGGAGTACAGGTGTGTACTCGTATAGAGCAGAGAGGAAGGCAAGGGAGTTCCTTCCATAAGTATGGTCTATTGAATTGCAGGTTGTTACAGGTTCATGGGAGATCTACTTGAAGTACCTTGAGTACTTGTGGAGCACGTGGAGTGCTTGTGGAGTGCGTGGAGCACTTGTGGTGTGCGTGGAGCACGGGAGGTGAACACCAACTCTGTATTTGAGTTGGGTGTTGGGACCTGAGAGAGGGAGAGCTTTGGGGAGAAGAAGTACTGTTCACTTGAGGTGTGGGAAACCTCTATAAGGTGGTGGAGAAGAAGTGGCATCTTCTTTATTGTATTCTTTTCTGTATAAAGTATTAATACAAGTTGTGTATTGTCTCTCATATGCTGTGTTATTCTGAATTCTAGTTACTTGTTGATTCTGGTTATTTTCGCATATTTAAGTTGCTTGAAGTTTGGTAATCAATTGTATGTTTCCGGTTTCGCATCCTGACAAGTGGGATCAGAGCATGTTTGTTGTTCTAGATTCCTGACAAGTGGTATCAGAGCTAAGGTTGCAGGAAGCAGGTTGTGTTTTGGTTACAGGGCACTCTCAAGGGTTTCTGATTGAGTGGGAGTAGAGCAACGGCAGATCAAAGTAAGCTAAGAATGGAGGAGTTGAAAAGCATAGACGGTTACTCACGGTCCGATGGAAAGAAAGAGCAGGTAAAAGGATATTGTTGGTTGGTAGCAGATCAGCATGAAGAAACTGAAGATACAGATGTAGCAGGTGTTGTTGCACAGGATGTGTTTGCAGGTTTCTTGGATAAAGTTGAATCTTGGATAAAAGATTCGGTTGCCTCTTTCCATGCAGCCCCAGGTAGAGGAACTGGTAAGCCTTGCCAAAGAATTGGCAAAGGGGAAGTGAAGCTGAAATTGTAGGCGGCCAACACACAGGTGTTGATGAAGGTCATGCAGGTCCCAGGTTTGGAGATATGGCTAATTTCTTCAGAAAGATTGGGTGATGAGAGATGCACAAGAACTCTCACAGTGGTAGCACTTGAATTAGCTGGTGGTAAGAAAACAGGTATACTTTATCTACTTGTTTACATTACTGATTCTTCTTCTGTTGCAGAGACGTGGCTTCGTAGGCTTGGTCACATGAGCAGGAAGGAGATGCATGTTCTTAAGCGGAAGACATATATATTTGATAAGCTTAAGAACTGGAAAGCCTTGGTGTTCTTGGAGGAGATGGCGGATAGAGTTCAGTGGATGAGGCTGGATACATCTGAGCAGGGCAGTTTGGACATGGAGATTGATCCAAAGGAGCTTGCGGGTAAAAAGTCATCACTCACAGGCGAACACAAGTACCGGCATTGGTCAGGAGGAACCGGCGTCGAACAGACAGGTGCCGATGTCGGTCAAGTGCAGACCGAAGCCGGCGATGTCGGGCAGAGTAAGACCGATGTCGATCAAGGGACCGACGTCGGCGGTATGTAAGACCGATGTCAGTCAGGAGGACCGACGTCGACAGCAGGGACACCAGCGTTGGCAGGCTGGTAGTCAGGTACAGACGCATGGAACCGGCGTCGGTCGGATGCAGACTGTGGAGTGACCGAGGTCGGTCACTGTAACGAATTTTGGGTGGACAGCATGCTATTAAGGAGTCTCAAACACCCATATGGAGGACTGAAGGCATAAGTAGGCCCTCAAATTCGTGTTCCTCTTCTTCATACTTGTTGTTGATTGTATAGCAGGAAGGATCCAGGAAACAGGTGTGAGCTTGGCATGGATGAGGATGTGATTCCTTGGAGCAGAACCAGACGGGTGTTTTGGTAGGTTTGCCAGCTAGATGAAAGCACAGAGACGAATGGATGCCTTAGTAGAAGAATCGGATACGTGAGACGGAAGACCAGGCATATGGTCTTGAGGTAGCTGCAGGACAGTGGTACAAGTTTTGATAGGTGGAGGATGAAGCATGGCTTCAGTCAGTGTCAGGTAACTACTGTGGTTTGACTTACCAGGGGGATGATGATTGCAACATCATTCTATTGCTGTATGTGGATAGTATGCTAGCTAGCAGGGGTGTACATACAGGGTTTTGCTGAGCTAAGGGTAAGATTAGTTCAGTGGCATGTCATGAGGAGTTTGGAGCAGCGGAATTCTTTGACATGGGAGGCATGGAGATCACAGGTTGATTTTGTCTCAAGTGGGAGCTGATGTGAATCAGGTGTTGGCGAGGTTCGGGATGCAGAACCGGAGCACACTAAGGGCTGGACAGGTACAGTGTCTGAAATCACATGAGGTCTGGTATAGACCTGAGTATTCCCATGCAGTGGGAGCTATTAGAGTTAGGAGCCAATTCGAGGAAGTGGGTTCTCAGGTTTCTGAGAGGGACCGGCAGCAGGTGTTGCTATGCAGGGTCAGGACTTCACTACATGGTGTTGTAGGTTCGGATGTGGCAGGTACTCGGATGACAAGAGGTACATCACAGGTTGTGTGGTGGGTTGTCTTCAGGTGGGAGCTTGAAGAGGGATACAAACCAAGAAACAGATTAGATGGAGTACAAGTACAGGTACAGTGCAGCTGTTTATCTCCAAGTGGGAGATTGTTAGGATTGTGGAGCTAAAAGCTTCACTGATGCAAATAGGAGAGGAGGTCGCTGAAGGTTGCTGAGTTGCAGAGAAGTTGGGGTCGGTCTGATCAGTCGACGTCGGCAGGATAGTAAAGGGAAGCAACCAACGTCGGTCATATATCGGTCGACGTCGGTCACCTCCAGGCAGACAGGGACCGACGTCGGTCGCCTGTGTGGTTTGACTGCGAGCTATTTACGGGCAGTTAGCTAACGAACCAAGTGTTTGCATGAAGAGATCTATTTTTAGACTGAGAGCTGCGGATCTAATTATTGTAATTAGATGTCTAATTATTGTTTGGATGAGATCTATATAATAGACTCATGGTTGTATTAGAAAAGTGTGCTAGGGAGTAAGAGAGCATAATTATAAGCTCCTTCTGTGTGTGAGGTAGAGCAATGGTGCATTCTTCCTAGTGCCTCAGTACCAGGTGTGTTGGTGCTGGATTGGAGAGCCAGCTGGGTTCTTTAGGAGTGTAGGATCTTGGTCACAGTTGCATGGCCTATATAGGAGATCTACATGGTAAGTAAGATCGTTGATCTGCAGGTGTATGTGTGTGCAAGGTCGAGGTTCACAGGTGAGCAGAACTGTTGTTTGATTTGCAGGTGTGCAAGGTCATATAGACAGCAACACAACAGGGAGCAGTATCAGGCAGGATCTACTTGGAGTACAGGTGTGTACTCGTATAGAGCAGAGAGGAAGGCAAGGGAGTTCCTTCCATAAGTATGGTCTATTGAATTGTAGGTTGTTGCAGGTTCATGGGAGATCTACTTGAAGTACCTTGAGTACTTGTGGAGCACGTGGAGTGCTTGTGGAGTGCGTGGAGCACTTGTGGTGTGCGTGGAGCACGGGAGGTGAACACCAACTCTATATTTGAGTTGGGTGTTGGGACCTGAGAGAGGGAGAGCTTTGGGGAGAAGAAGTACTGTTCACTTGAGGTGTGGGAAACCTCTGTAAGGTGGTGGAGAAGAAGTGGCATCTTCTTTATTGTATTCTTTTCTGTATAAAGTGTTAATACAAGTTGCGTATTGTCTCTCATATGCTATGTTATTCTGAATTCTAGTTACTTGTTGATTCTGGTTATTTCCGCATATTTAAGTTGCTTGAAGTTTGGTAATCAATTGTATGTTCCCGGTTTCGCATCCTGACAAGTGGGATCAGAGCATGTTTGTTGTTCTAGATTCCTGACACTGACTAATGCTGAGTGACCCATGTAATATGAATTACTATATTTTTTGACTGATCTAAGCTAAATTTGATCATTTTAATACTAGAGGTGTAAGAACCATGGTGTTTCTACTTATAAGAGTGGATGGGTATGTTGGGTCAGTGTAGGAATAGTAGGAATAATGCCCCCTTTTAGGGAGAGGGATGAAATTTGTGATAGAGGAGGTCGAGCTAAAAGTGATGAATAGTGGTACAATGATAGAAAAAAGGTTGGATTGTTTTGAACAACTTGAAAGTTTGTTTGATTGATTAGACTGAGTTATTGAAATTGGAACAAGTTTTGATTGGTGACGATCAAGGTGTATGTCTAGGTGTAAGATAAATATAGATATGTACATGACATAGTAGGCAAATGAAGTAGTAATAAATCAAATCTCACGTGATGTCTAAGATATCATTATCATGATTCTGTGGAAGAAAATAGTTTGAAAAATGGAGTTACAGGGTTCAAGTTATGGGTAAAATGGTATTTTGTTTTGATTGAGAAAGCTAGGTATTATAAGAAGTTGGATTGATTCTCGATTCATTTATGTATTGACTAAGTTGAGATTTGGAGCTCTGGAGTAGGAGATATTTTAAGGAGATGATCACCTACTATAACCTAGTTTGAGCATTTGGTAGCCTAGGTTCAGGCTGGTGGTGATGTTACCTTGGTTAGTAGCTAAAACCCATGATTTTTGCTTGTTTGGAAGCCTATTTTTTATGTTTTTGAGATATTTAAAGTGTCCTATGAAAATTTTGACTAGTTTCAGTTCTCCTATCCTACATCCAACACTATTATCTAGGTTTTAGTGCTGCTATCTAGGTTACAACACTCCTATCTAGCATTGTTGTCATATACCCAACGTTGTTGTCCTAGAGGCTTAAGTTTTTTAGATGTTGCTTGGTTATTTATTGTTATTTTTGCTTGGTTGGTGATTTGGAATTATGGATTGATATATATGCCATTTTTGGTGTTTTTAGGGTGAGGTGTGGATGAGAGATTTCTGTAGGGGCTAGGTGATGGAGACATTGAGGTTGTTATCATTGTCTACTAATGAGAGAGTTGTCATGGATATGGTAGGGTTGGGTCATGTGTTTGACCTAGGCATAATGCAGTGGGATAGGTATCTAATTACTACCTTATGTGAGAGGTGGAATGCATATACATGTACTTTATAGCTTCCTATAGGAGAGATTATTATGACTTTAGAGGATGTGTATCACATTTTGCATTTACCAGTTAGTAGATGATGTGTGACATTATACGATGATATGGATGTTGATGTTATTGATCATTCATCCTTATATTTTACTGGTGTGTCCTTAGGCATACATCATAGAGGGAGTAATAGTGATATATTATTGTCAATTATTATGCAGTTGAGTGTTCTACGCTTGTAGAAGTGGTTGATATATTGTTAGTATTGTTTATTGTTGTGGATGGGAGTGAAGTGTCTATTATGTATGAGATGCATAGGATTATTTATAGTTTTGAGGTATACAACACTATGTTCTTGTGGGGTAGGACTATGCTCACCCACCTATATAAGGTCTTTATAGGTTTACATAGGAGGCATTTAGTGGTAGATTGAGTGCAATGACAGTATTGCATTATTGGGCTTATGAGCACATAGCGGTTGTGCGATCAATAGGATTTTTGAGGGAGAGGTGGGCACCTCCACATCCATTTGGGGAGTGGTGGATGAGTACATTAGCTATTTAATCTCCTAAGATGGACTATTATAGATAACTACTAGACAGACTGGTGGTTGGTGACATTATATGGAGGCCTTACAAAGGATTTCCTTGATGGACTAAGGATGGAGTACCATTATAGTATATGAAGGTCAGTTGTTGGATACATGACCATTAGGTTGGAGTGTATGAGCAATTTTAGTATGAGCATGTGACTAGATAGTTTGGGGTACCACAGGATGTGCCCCTAGTGACATGGGTGTGGGTGAGGAGTGCACGGGCACTAGTAAAGGTGGGAGCTCATGTGAGGCTTATTGAGGTTGAGCTAGCACCATTACCTTTGGCTGCATGAGATGCAGCTATAGATATTTTTGATGTAGATGGAATTGGATGCATAAAGGCATATACTTCATGGTGGATGAGGCATCAGTGGGCTTCATTATATACTATTGATGGAGGGGATGTGCTCAAATATGAGGATCCTATGTCAATCCAAATGATGGGAGGTAAGTGTATCAGTTTGTGATTTATTTTTATTTAAAGTGTATATCTAATATAGTGTTTTACTTTGTGTGTAGGTGGAGTGGGAGGTGCTCAAGATGAGGCACATGCTAGGGTAGGGAGTGGAGATGATGAATATTGGGAGACCATCATTGAGTCTACACTTTAAGAGCTCACACATCATGTTCTTGATGATGCAATGGAGGAAGGATTGATAGAGCGAGTGATAGTTATAGTTGATATTCATGCTCATTTGTTTGATAGAGTTGCTATAGCAATAGTTGTATATGTTAGAGCAATGGTAGAGAGAGATGAGCTGAGGGTTGAGCTAGATAGGCATAGGATGCCCCCATCTAATTTTAGATCAGTGAGTATGAGGATTATGGATGAGTACATAGAGATTCAAAGACATTATGTAGACTTGCATGAGGATCATGGTCAGCTACTAGAGTGAGAGAGTCATTGTAAGAGGCATTTGGGATCTCAAGGAGGTGTTGGGCCATCAAGTGCTAGGTTGGATTATGGGACTGGTACTAGTGGGGAGAGTGAGGGTATGATGCCCATTCATGATTTATTTTATTTGATGTGATGTATATGTTTTGAAAACTTTGGTATATATATATGGATGTTGGTTTGATTTTAAATTTAGGGGTATTGTGTTATGGATTTTGGAATAGATTGGTGTATTTATTGCAAATGGCTGATTATAAATAATTAATTTGATATTGATGTTAAGGTTATATATGTTTTGGTAAAATGTTACTAGGGATATGTGATTTGATTGTTGTTGATAAGTGTGATGTTAGTTTTGATTTTGAATTATATGTGAGTAAAAATTTATTGTTTTGTAATTTGTAAATTAATTTGATAAAGCGAGTTGGTTTAATATTGGTAAAATGGGATATTGGTAAGGTTTGGATTTGGATAATTTGGTTTGGATAGGGATGGCTATTCAAAACTAAGAATGTTAGTTGTTAGTAAAAGGGGATGTAAGAGAGAGTTTTGTGCTCAATTCCCTGAGAGTGGCTCAAGAATGCAAAGGTTGGCCCTTTGGCTCCATCATTGCCCACTAAGTGAAGCTATGCAATCATGCATGTGCTAATCAATGTTTGGACTAAGTATCTAATCCCTCTGAGTAGGTGGCTCAAGAATACAAAGGCTAGCCCTTTGGCTCCATTATTGCCCCATGAAGTGAAGTTATGAACTAATGTTGGTATGAATGTGTGTCATATCACTATTTGAACCCTAATGGCCAACTGAACAAGTGCCTATACTGCTCATGCTCTATAGGAACATACACTATATATGATATCGTCTATTGTGCACTAATTATAGCTATGCATGGAGATTCTACCAAATGTAACCTTACTAGATGTGCAACTAAATTTGTGTGCTATGAAGAAGGATCATCTATCCACAATCATAGTGGATTGTTATGTGAAATAGTACCCTATGGCCTCTGCTATGATGCATATGACTGAGAAATAGATCAAGATGGAGCTAAAACCTATGATGGTGGCTTATCTAATCTCAATTATAGTGATTTGCTACATGAAATGGGTCTTAGAAAGTTTGGCCATAGTGAATATCTCTCTAGATCAATAATCTCTGATGTGGGTTCATCTAATCTCAACCGTAGTAGGTTTCTACATGAGACAGGACCTAGAAAACTTAGTCATAGTGAATATCTCTCTAGAGCGGTACTCTATTACAATTCATATGAATGTGTTGGATATGTATATGGAAATGCACTATGTACTCCTCAGACTATGGTGTTATATGTAGGTTTCTCTCATTGTACTAGTTTCCAAACCTTCTAAATAGGTGGAATAGGAGATATCTTATGAGGTTCTATCTTAGAAGCTGTATTACTCTCATGATGAGTAACCAATGATTTTGGTGAAGGAATGTCCCAAGATAACTCAGTCATGGAGGACTGAGGTCTAGGAATCCATGATGGAGGAGTACTTGGTACCCCCTATGTGAATGTTATGATGTCATTATCAACACATCTATTAATGCAATCCCTAAGTCTATAACAATCATTATCTCTGTGTCCATGGATATGATGATATTTACAAAAGGGTTGATGTGGCAGTCTATGTAAGAGATGTGGATCTTGTCGATGAGTAGAAGGTAATGTGATTAACCTCATATCTAGTAGTGCTGATAATATGACACACATGTTATCCCACTCTGAATCAAATTATAGTGGTGCCTTGTTATTGTTATATATAGTACATATTGTAGGTTGTGCTCTAGAAACTAGGTCTTTATTGTTAATTTCTTACTTTTTTGGTTGAGGTCTCCTATCTTGTTTAGGACATGGTAGATGTTGTGTGCTAGGAGTTGTAGATGGAGGTACTACTGTGAAATCTAGAGTAATGTGATCAATTGAATCTGCATCAATCAATCCTAATATCTTTTCCAAGGCTAGAACTATATAACATAAGTTCCTAAAAGAGGACTCTATCTGATATAATAGATGCTCAAGGAGAGGTTGACAAAACCCATTAATAAAGATATGCTAAATTTATAAATCTACTAGTTTATAGATCAATCTTAACATGTGTGTCTTGAATCATAAGATATAATCATGAATTGGCTTTGAAGTATTCTAATGCAATGTGGTAAGTTTCTCATATGTAATATGAGGGCCTATATTTGTTATGTAGTATATGATAAATGCCTCCTCTAAGTCATCATATGTGTGCAAGGATATAATGGGGAGTAGATTAAAGAACTAATTATGTGCTTCCCCAACTAATGTTTGTTAGAATAACTTCAATAGAATCAACATACTCACATGAGATGGTAAAGCCTTCCAAATGGCTTGAAGGTGTACGAATGGATCTCTAGTTCCATCAAAGTGAGGCAATGATGGTATCTATAAATGCTTAGGCAATGAAGCTTTTACAAACGTCTTTGAAAGAAGGCTACCATGTAATTCATTGGCATCCATCCAAGACTTATAAGTCTTTTTTTCCAAGGTAAGGAGACATATTTGGTGTTGTAATTCACTAACTACATGCATCAAAGAAATAATCTCTTGTGATGGTATATTAACATCTTGAAGTGGTTCATTTAATCATTAAATTTGATCATTAATTTTAGCTATAAGAATGCTACATTTAGAAATTGGAGCATAGAGAGGGGGTGTGCTCACTTGAACCTTTGGAGGAATGGTAACTTGAACCTTGGTAGAGGGATGTAGGCTACCATTCTCTTTAGGTGAAGAGTGAGAAACATGTGCTACTGTAGTAGGGGGTGGCTTGGGAGCTCATTGGTATCTTTATGTTTTAGTGAATCACATTTTAATTGGGTAGAGGATGTGATGTTATCATTAATATGTACATCATTTAAAATAGAATCATGCATAAAAGTAGAAACGACATTTGGTAGTGCATTATGTTAGAGAAGAGGAGTGAGAGAAGAGTTAGAAACATGACATGCATTTTTTTCTTCACTATGAACATAATAATATTCATTATTCTATGCATTATCATAGTTGAAATATTGTTCATAGTCACTCTCATTTTCATATTCATTTGCATGTTCACTATCATACTCATTATCACTACTATTGTCACTAGGGAGAGGTGTAAGAGAATAATCTAATTCTTTTCTAATATGAAATAAATTATCACATGAATTTGGAATATTATGTGCATATATGCTATCACTTAGACATTCTTTTGATCTAGTAGATTTGAGAGCATGAGATGGATCATTTGAAATTTGCATTGGAAATTTGATTTTATTGTGTTTATATTGTTGTATTTTGAACATAGAAGTAACAAAAGAGAGAGAGAGATTAGGTTCACATGGAAGAAAATTATCACCAATAAGAGGTTCACTTGGAAGTGCATGACTAATTTGTTCATTTGGTACATTGTGCATAGGAGAATGAGGTGAAAAGTATCTTTCCCATTTATCAAAATTATGTTCTTTAGAAGAAGGAATAAAAGAGATAGGTTTGAGAGAAGAATATGCATCAAATTTTTATTCACTATCACTTTCACATGTATCATCATATTCCTCATTACAACAATAGTAATTATCTTCATTGTAAATGAAAACATTTTCCACATTTTTAGTTAATGTGCAATTTTTCAAATTTGTCCATTCATTGTCATAATTATGAGAGAAATTTAGAAATTGATTTGTGGGATGAGAGGGAAGAAGTGCCTTAGTGGACATTTTATTTATTTCACCAAAGAGAATGTGAAAAATCATTATTAAGAAAATAAATTCAATAATAATTACTAACAGAGAGATTTTGAAAATATTTTTGGCACTCTAAATGATTTGCAAAAATTCCAAAATATTTTTCTAAAAATTGTGAGAGAAGCTTGGGGTTTGAGGACATAGTTTGGAAATTTAGGGTTTTGGATTGGGGTTTTACATTTTTTGAAAATTATTACAATAATTTAAATTCTCAAACAACATTTGAATAAAATTAATGCACACAAATTTATACAAAAATTAGAATTTTAAAGTTAAATTTTTGCACAAAATATGAAGGAAAAACCCTAAGTGTACCTAGGGTTTTAGATTTGTTCAAAGTAAGTTGGGTTCACCAAATGTTTTATTATTTTTGGGAAACTAGTGTTTAGTTAATAAATAATAAAGGGTCTGGAGTAAGGGGGGAAATCTAATTTAATATGGTAAAATATAGATTTTAATCAAATTAATTACGTAGGGAAGAAAAGTAACTTATCTAGAAAATTAGACTAAGATGACTATTTCAAAGGCTAAAAACTATTACATAGGACTTGGAAGATGTCAGGAATCTAGATCTAGATTTCATTTGATGAAAGGATAGGAGTGCTGAAAATAGGACACTTCAGGGTTTGGTGCTATAGTCCAAGTCCTGTCATTATTATCCAAACTGGTCACAAAGATCTGAGTTTCCTGGGTTTTGTCTATAGCCCTTGTGTGAGCTAGCCTATGAAATTTCAAACATTGACTATCGATGGAGCTTCTTGTAGAGATATTTTAATCTTTAAAACCCTAGATCCATCTACACACATGAAAACAACAAATACATCAAAATAAAAAGGGGGAAAAACTAGGTTAGGGGAAGTATGATCACATGATCTAGAACCCCTATTATTCTGATCGTTGCTTATATTAACCCTCAAGCTAGGGTCTCAGATCCAATGTATTTCTACCTTAGGTAACATGCATAATGTGCATGGTAGATGCAAGAATGAACTTTCACCTAAGCCCTTCCTTGATAAAGCATGCAAATCTATGTGTGATGTAGAATGCTAAGCTATACTATTGACCGATTTTTAATTATGTATTGTGCCAAAGTAGTAAGTGTTAGATATAAAATGCCTTGTGAAGTCCTTTATATAGGAGACTCTTTGTTTTGAATTTGGGAACTTTATTCACATTTGGCCGACATTAGAATGACAAAAAAAACTTGGATAAATCTGAGGGGTTAGGACTCATTAAGGCAAACTAACCATTAGGACCCAAAATATAGTTGGATAAGAGTGTTGGAAATAGGACACCTTAGGGTTTAGTGTTATAGTCCAACCCTAGTACTCATATCCTATAGGCTCGAGACTTGGGGGGATGGAGCTAACATGGGAAATAGAATCTAGCTGAGTTGGAATGACCATCTAAAAGGCTACAGATGATTGGCAATAAGCAAAATGGTAACTCAAGCACGAAACAAGACCAAGATAAGTAAAACAAAAGACATGGATAAATGTGAACAAGGCTCATATTATCCAGTCAGAGTCTATTATGAAAGGACTATGAAAAGACATGATGTGTGTGGTTATTTGACCAATTTAGGGTTTATACACACTGATATTGGTATCACCTATCTACCATCTAAGACCATCCAAATCCTAGTGCTCTATTATCCATGGAAGGTTCGAAGTGAAGCCAAAATATTTGTTGGTGTATCTATCATTGCTTTTGATGTAGGAACCTCTGCCTGTAGCTTCCTATACTTCTACCTTTAGGTATAGATTTGGATCTTCATCCTCATCCTCCCCCTGACTATGTTCAAGGGACTCCCACCCATGGGGTGATTTCAAATTTCAACCTCCACTCTGCTCTGCCATCTCCAATGAAAGATTTACTTGAATCTTCACTACATGAAAAGAAATTAAATTTCACCTTTTTATTCACTATTCATCATTGTGTGAAGTTAATTCCTCTTTGTCACTAGGGATATTATGATCATTGTTATTTCAATCAAAGTTATCAAAATCATTTGACTCATTTTCTCATGCATTGTGTATACTAATTTGACCAGCGCTATCATTATTATGTTTCCATTATAGAAGAGGAGGGAGAGAAGTATTGCATGTATTTGTATTCAATTGTATTTGTGGAGAAAAAGGGAGTTTGTCTCATATCTTTTTTAGGTAAAGTGAAGGAATGACATTGAATCTTTTGATGATCAAAAGAGGGTAAATAATGACTTTTGTTTACAATATTTGTATCATTAAGGGCTAGAGAAATATGTCTCATTTGGTAAAAAAGGAAAATAATATTCTTTTTATATCATTTTTAACATGTTTCAAAGAAGAAAGAAACCTGAGTTTTGTAACATGCTCTTCATTTAGTAAAGGAGATAGGCATTCAATTTTTTGTATGTTGATATCATGAGAAGACTTTATGCATGGAAGAATGTTATGATCAATATTGGAAATAAGGTTCTTTATTTTTTTTCATGCATGCTCATTTTATAACATTGAATGTGATGTAATTCACTATCAAATAGTAAACAAAAACTAGGTGTTTTATCAAGCAAGACATCATTAGATTGTAAATCAAGTAACATGGGAGAAATAGGAGAGCGAGGCTCCTCCCACTCGCTTTCTAAATATGTGGAACAACTATCATAATTATAATCATAAGTGGTACTAAGAGTCTCTATATAATCATCAATATTCGCATAATATGAACTAGATCACTGGTCTATTCATTGACACAACTGTAAGGGGTAGCTACAAAAAAAAAGATTTTTATCACGTTTATTGTTAGCCATTAGATCCTCATAATCAATGTATTGATCGTCAGGAAGATTGGATATAAAATGAGGCTCTTTAGGGTGTTCACTATGGGTATTCATTTTAATGTTTATAAACCTACACACACCCAAAATAAAAAGCACAAAGGCTAGGGCAACAAGCAGAACAAACATCACCTATATTATGTCCATGCAACAATAAGATATGGAAGATAAATATAACAATCTAAAGCTTGAGAAGGTTTGAAACCATATGACAAGCTAGGGTTTTGTTCAATTAGACTCAAGGGTTGGGTTCACCAAAATGTCTCATTCAAAATGGGTTTTTATACAAATACCCTATAGAAATAAAACTTTGAATGCATCAATGTAAAAAATCAAATCTAGGTAGTATACAATTGTATCAAAAATTGACAAATTCAAGCATGTGCCATAAATATTAAAATAACTATGCAATTAAGGGTTATAAGAGAGTATATCTTAGATTCTATTTTGTTATGGATTTTCATAGATAGCCAGCTTCATCTCAGTCCTATAATTTGACTATGTGTTTCATTCGTTATGGGTTTTAATAATTATGACCTGGACACTAGCATCAGATTTGGGATGCTAGTGTCCTGATTTTAATAGTTCTGTCTATGCACTGTAACCAACTCAATTTCTTCCTCAACATATGTTTGTATCTATATTTCCTATTTCTATTTGAATTTGCTATTATTTTGTGCATGATCAACATGTGGCAATAAAACTCTAACTTCTTGCCTCTTACACACTTGTGACTCAATAAAAATGGTTTAGCACATAAGTCGACCTAACCCTAATAACCATGATGTTACTAAGTGTTGCCTACATAGACATATACTTTAAAGAGGGCATAAGACTTGCATGTAGTTCTCCCTCCTAGGTGTATGTGTACAATGGTGATTGTGCAACTATATACTCTTTCTCCTATTGCAACACTTGGTATAAGTAATGTAAGTGAAAATTGACCACTTGTAATACTTCAGACTTTAGCTCTAACAACTCACTATAAGGTACGATTCAATAACTTTTGAATAAAATAATGTGTATGTTAATTAAGAGGCTTATTTGATAACAAAATATTATGTCCTAGCTTTGTATATATAGGGATCCTTTCAAATTTGTATTAATACTCACTAGCATGTAAAAGCTAACCATAAAGCAAATATACAACCCATTTACAATCATCAAAAAGTGAAAAGTATGAAATTAGGGAAGATAATTTGGTAGGACATTACTGTTGAATTCAGGACACTAGCATAGATGGTAGTGTCTTGAGCTGAATGAT
The DNA here is from genome assembly GCA_037957365.1 of Torreya grandis. NCBI lineage: Eukaryota > Viridiplantae > Streptophyta > Pinopsida > Cupressales > Taxaceae > Torreya > Torreya grandis. The sequence continues at coordinate 573,411 of JARHVA010003830.1, read as the reverse complement.
AGTGTCTAGGGATTTAGAAGACATAAAAGATCATAGGCACTCATGGATCCTTATGACACACTAGATGAAACATGGGGGATTGAACAAACAGGCAACAGATCAACAAAACAAAGGAAGAGACACATAACCTAAGAGGCCCATGCACAACCATGCTACTAAGTACTCAACTCTCTATCAAAAGGTCTATACATCTAAACTTATGCATAAAGATGACATGAAAAGAAACTTGTACTGAATATGGGTATCTACTGTTTGATGGATAAATAAAAGTGGTAAATAGGATGATAGTGCATCTTTTAAGTGTATAGTTCAAAAAAACAATGCACTTGGGATGAAAACCTACCTTTTATTTAACACAAATACAACAAAGCTCTGCACAACTCTACCACACACAACCCTTTTCAGGTTTACTTGGCTTTTTAACCTTTGGCACCCATAGACGTATCTTATCATATTCCACCATCAATAGTAGTAACTCCTTCAACTCAAAAGGAACTTGACAAATTTATTCAATTTATTGAGCACATTTAACAACAAATGCAAATCATTCCACAATAGGCTAATTCGAAATACTAGCAATACCATGATAAACATCAAACATCACACACCTTATAGGGTGGCAATCATCTGGCTACACACACAAAAAGAAAGACTAACATGACCTTACCACAAACTTCATCCACTTTCATATGGGCCATATGCCATTACCAACCAATTAGGAGAGAATGTTTTCAATCTTAATCTTCTATCTTACATTGGGTTACATCCAGTCTTCAATGCACAACTCTTGCACCATTACTTTCCACCTTTGTTGGATACTTCAGATAGTACAAAGACTCTTCAATAGATAGAGATCAATCAAAATTACAACACCTTAACAAAATTAGATTAAGTCATTAATGCTCGGGATAAACAAATATGTTGACAATATATCCCTCTCTTATAGATTGTCAAAACAAGTCAAGCTCCTTCCTAAGAAAAATGGTTTATAGTTTCCACATCTTTTACCACAACTACATACAATGGGGGCCATTGTTCTTCAAGGAGGGGCAATCAATATAAGAGAATATGGGTTTTTAGATCTTACCATAATTTACCGTTGTTATATATATAACCTTGTATCAACATTAGCAACATAAACATAATATTCTTCACCTACGTGCCAATTTGTAAGACTAAATTCCACTTATGTGTCACCACATAGTTCCTACAGTCTCAATACTATAGAATTCAACTCGTTAGTAATGACAATTAGTGATGTCACAACATTCATCAGTTATGCGACGATTGTTACCAACTCTTGTAATGGTTCAACTGACACTTCATCTTCCTCCATTATATATTAATATGTGCTTCCATTCTTTGTAGTTGGTTACATAAATGGAGTTAGGGAATACATAGGCACCAAACATCTAATCTTTCAAATATTGTATAGAACTTAGCATAATAAAAATTCATTATTATATTTCTATAGTGGTTTTCACTCTTTTTATTTATTTTCCTTGTTCTTTAATGCATTACACCTTTGTATCCTTTGTCATTCACAAATTTTGCTTTTGTTAATAACCATCTTAAATCCCTTTAAGTAGGTTATCCATCGAGTCTCCTCATGGGTCCTCTCTCTCTCTCTCTCACACACACACACACACACACACACACACACACACACACACACACGATTCAATATTGTTAAAATATACAACCAATAACTTGCACGCTGAAAGCCATAAAATAAATAGTTACAATTTGATGCACGCCTTAGAGCTCTTTCGTAGACAAAAATGGCTCAAACGATGAATGATTGTAAACATTAACGATTACAGAGTTGAACAAAGATGTTCACAATTACAGAGTTGAATGAAGATGGATAGACAAAAATGTGTTAGTTGATTGGACAAAGACAAACGATTACAAAGAGTAACCATGTGGATAAAGGCAAACAATTAAAGAGGTGGGTGAACATGGACATGGTGGATAATTAGTTTGAGTTGAATGATGATGGATAATTTGTCGATGCTCTAAATTGAACAATAATGAAGGCTAAACCAAAAAAATAAAAATGCAATAAATGTGAGATGCTTGCGAAATTCATTGGGATGTCATGATTACTTATTCAATCTATTCATACAAAAATCATGAATTGGATTATATGAAGGCATGGCAAAATTACGAAGCAAGGTGGAAAACATTTATTTATTTATCATTGGAGTTAGGAATGATTATTATTTTTGATTATATCTCTGGAGGCATTACATGGAATCATTGAATTGCATAGAATGTCAACATCTCTACCCATATTTCGAAAATAAACATCTAGTGGATTTTGCTGAGTAAGCATACATCTAAATCAATGAGTTGTTTTGGCTAAGCAACCATGAGTAAGGGGCATCGACACCGTTAAAATCATCCAGGACATGATCTTAGCCTTAACCGCTTGACTCTCCATGTTGGGTATTTAGAGGGTTTTGTATTGTGGTGGATGGATAAGCAACCATCATCCTCACCAGTTGGACTACAACCCTTTGATAGCAATGACTTTTTGGATGAGGTCCAAATTTGGTGGTGAGGATGTGTTGAATTTAATAGTGATGTGATATTTGAAGTATGTTACTTTATTATTAATAATTCCTCTCTAATCAAGGTCAAGACTTAGATGGCATTGGGATGTAATGTTTGACACTTGCCACTGACCTTGTGATTGATGTTTGACATAATGGATGGAAATCGGACTTTGAATTAGTAAAAGGATAAATTTGTGCTTTTGAAGAGCCAAATTTGAGCCATTTTAATAAACCCTGCCATGATGGACAATTGCACCCATAGTGTCATTATCTCAGTCACCATCGTTAATTGGGACGATGACATGGGGAACACATTTGTTAAATGTGTGGACTTAACAGATGCCTAAACCAGAGAAATTTGGTCTACTTAATGTGAATTGGAAGGGCTATATACCCTCTTAGATAAAGGGAATTCAAATATAGTTAAAATTTCCTAAACGTAAGTCTCCGAGATATAACTCACTTGATCTTCACAAACTTGTAGAGGTAACCCTAATCATAAGTTTAACTCTTAACTTAAATAACAATGAGAATAAAGGCCTACTTCACACCACCTTGAAGTTTATAAGAGATCCCACTAAATATTAAAGAAAATCAACTCAAAGTACTAAGTGGTCGGCCTCGATTCCCTTAGGTAATTAAAATTAAAATTCCCAAACGCTTCGGATAAGGTTCCCTTTATTATTTTTTCTCAAAGCTTAAAAATTAAAAAGTGGCCCCTCAAAGCGCAAGCCAAATGTGTTTTACCGCAATGGAATGAGCATCTTTGGGCGCCGTAAATAGCACCACCCACAAGTGCGAGAAAGTCTAAAGCGGTAGGGCCCAGCAGCTAAGAGAGGCGGAAGGACACGTGAGATCCTTGCTTGGTTCTTTCTTGAATTTCCTTGTGTTTCGTCCCTCTCTTTCTTGGAAGCTCTTCGACTTCTGCTGTGTCTTTGATCTTTTAACAGGTAAGTGTCTATTATTATTATTATTATTATCATTGCTGTAGGTTTTTAATTCAACTTGCTGCATGTTGTTCAGTTTTCTATTAGGGTGTTTTGAACGTGTCTAGGGTTTGTAAAAATGCTTCCATGCAGATGCCATTGTTTGAACTTTAAAATACTAGTTTAAGGTTTTCATGCAGATGCCATGGTTTTAGCTTTAAAATACTAGATTTTTCCCTTAAAGTTTTTTTCCCTTTTTCGTAATTTTCATAAGATTCGCAAGCATAGGTTTTTTTTCTAGGGTCATTTGAAAGTCTATGCATCAGGTTTTTGCATTGATTAATCTCATCTTGCGGAATGGGAGGGTTTTCAGTTTTTAGGACACAAACGGTTTTAAAACATCGACCGAGTTTTGGTGGGCAGTAATTAGTGAAGGGAACTGAGCCCTGAAAAACTACGGCTATTTACTGAAAATTTTGTGTTCCATGCGACCATTTTTCTGTGCATATGGGACGACTACCTACCTAAGAAGGTGATATTCTTGGTGTTGTCTTGTCAATTGAAAGCTAGTTGCTGATTAACTTTATTTTACAAAATGGGCGTGTAATACACTCTACCCCTACCTCATTTGCTTGTAAAGAGTTTTTTATATAGAATTTTTTATTTTAATCAATTCGTGAGGATCGGCCTAGAATGCCCATCCCTAAATCTTGGTACGTGGTTTCTCGCCAGACATTTTGTGACTTCAGGAAGTTTATTGTCTCTAAAATGGGCGTGTTCAAATTCAAAAATTTAGGGTTTGGAAACATTAACTGTGTTTTGCCGGGTAGTAATTGTTTAAAAGGAAATTTGAAAGCAATAATGACCAGTGTTAGTAGTACGTTGTCAACAGAAAGTCAATATGTCTTTTTCTTGTTTTGATTAACCATATTTTGCAAAGTGGGAGTCTCGAGAATACAAGCTATAAACATTCAAATCATTAAGTGAGTTTTGGCCAGCATTGAGTGTTTGGAAGGAATTCTGAAAGAAATAATCATATTGCAAAAGTTTTCTGGTGCTAAATTGGGAGGACTTTTTGTTCAATAAAATATTTACAAGCTTGGTGGTGGGAATGGACGGATTGAAATCTGATTTTAAGCTGCTGTGCTCTGCAAGAATGAATGCTGTGAGGATTTTATTGCTAACAATACATACATGGTGCAACTTGTATATCATAAGGAAAATACAACAAAATTCCTTATAAACAAGTGCAATTTCAAAGATTCTCTTTGGGTGCAGTTAATGAATATATAAGTAGCAATTGAAACACCTAAGTAATTTTTTAGTGTTGTAGTTCTACAAATTCAGGCAGTTGGATATTTATTCCTTTAGTAATTTTAGTTTCAGTTGTTCATAGGAATAGCATATTTTTCAAGCAGCAGTGAGAACATTTGGAGCTGCTGCTCTTTGTTAATAAGGAGTATTTATTGTGCGATATCACTCAACCGACTCCATTAGGGCAAATGTCAAACTATGAAATGGATATTTTGTTTTAAAACTATTATCAATTCTCATTTTTCTAATCTTTCAATTGTCAGAAAGAAGGTATTAATGTACAATTTTTTTTTCTGTAAATGAATACATTTGTGATAAAGTATCTGGATTGTTAGGGATGAGTTTTCTGGGACTTCAGGAATCAAGGTTCATGTAGGAAATATAAGTTTGGAATCTGTAGTGTTTGAAAATATTTTAAATGTTGAGCATTTCATGATGTAGGAATTTGCAATAACTTCGTTTTGAGATTGGAATAGAAAAAATGAGATATCAGAATTGATTTGGATTATTCAGAAAGCCATTTTTGATGGTAGGCATTGCATGGTTTGAGAATTTGTAGTAATATAGTGTCTTGAAATTAGAGAATTGAAAGAAAATCTTAGGGTTACACTTAGAATCTTTTTCATGGATTTGTGGTGTATGGGTTTTGGAATTTCGTTGAGGTGAAGAAAGGAGTCGGGAGTGAGAGGATAAAGAGGCATTGAACAGGGTGTTTCTGTAGATCCCAGGTGAGAAGATGGAGCAGCAAGCCCCAGGGCAGCAGCAGGCCGTTATGGGAGTTGTGAGTGGTGCACCGCAAATGCCTTATGGTACATCGCCTTATCAAACAACTCAGATGGTTGCACCTGTTGCTCCAGGCTCTGTTGTTGGGACAGTTCAGTCTCCTGGCCAGCCTGCTACTGCATACCCTGCATCTGCCGCCCAGCTCGCTGCACAGCATCAATTGGCTTATCAACATCTTCATCAACAGCAGCAGCAGCAACAACAGCAACAGCTTCAAATGTTTTGGGCTAACCAGATTCAAGATATAGAACAAACAACAGATTTCAAGAATCACAGCTTACCATTGGCGAGAATCAAGAAAATAATGAAGGCAGATGAAGACGTGAGGATGATATCAGCTGAGGCTCCTGTCATATTTGCCAAAGCTTGTGAAATGTTTATCCTGGAGCTTACATTGAGGTCATGGATTCATACAGAGGAAAATAAGCGGCGCACTTTGCAGAAAAATGATATCGCTGCGGCCATAACTAGAACAGATATTTTTGACTTTCTTGTTGATATTGTGCCAAGAGATGAGTTGAAGGAGGAGGGTCTTGGCATTCCTAGAGGTGCTGTACCTGTTGGGACGCCTGCAGAACCTGTGCCATATTACTATGTTCCTCAGCAACATTCGGCACAAGTAGCACCATCTGGTATGATTGTTGGGAAGCCTGTGGATCCTGCGCTTTATGCTCAACAACCTCGCCCCCCTGTGGCTTACATGCCACAGCAGATGTGGCCACAACAACAGATGCCAGAGCAGTCCAGGGGTCCTCCTTCTAGCAGCTAAGGTATGTCCAAGGTGTTTTTCTGTTACTGGCAATGAGCAGATGGTAGACACATTGCGCAATCGATCTTTGATTTGAATAGAAAGGTACATGCCCAATTCATGCTGGTAAGATTTGTTTGAATTATATGGTAAAACTGCATGTAATTGAAGGATCAATTCTCGCAAGCTTTCATGTTTTCTTTTGTACTGTAGCTGCCACTGTGGCTTCAAAATTCTGGCAAGTGATATTCAACAATTAGTTTTATGCCAAATTGCAGTTAAATGGAATTAACCGAGATGATGTGAACTTTTGTTTTGAACCATGACTTTGGTTGAATTTCTTGTCTAGTGGTGTTATAAATTTATAATTAATATTCAACAAATAGTTTTATGCCAAATTGCAGTTGAATGGAATCATCAGAGATGATGTGAACTTTCTTTTTGAATCATGACTTTGGGTGAATTTTTTGTCTAGTGGTTTGATAGGATATAAATATTCAATATTTATTCTGTATGAACCATAGCATCAACCATAGCTGCCATTGGGCATGATAAATTTAGTTGTTTCATTGAAATTTTACTGCCAAATATCCACTTGTATGCGTGCTAAAATTATATATTTACCCTAATTAAATTGATTTTCTGGTGTTCACTTGTCTAGTCAGAGAAGTTGAGATTTATGGATTCTATGCCCCTTAAATTAGTCTAAGTAAGAGAGATTTATGAATCCAGTTTAGTTGGTTGACAAATACACATCAAGGTCTTGAAACTCTTAAGCTTACATTTTATAAAACAAGAGTGAATAGTCTTGTCAAGGCTTTGTTTTGAAGTTTTTGTTTAATTTTGTTATGCTTCCATTTTTGTCGACATTGCTATCTGGCTGTGGCATCCTTTATGACTGTTCAATATTCTAATGATAATTTTGCAAACTTTTATGTACTACCTTTTAAGTTTTAACTTAGGAGTTGAACTGTCTTAGAATATTAACTACTAATTTTTGTGCCTAAATTTGGGCTCTGTTGTTACTTGGTTCAAGGATGGATTTACTTTCAAATCGATTCTCTTCATCTACAGAATAGATGTTCACTGCATATATACCAGGATGACTAGTAGCATTGTTATGCTGAAACTGTATGTTCAATTTAGAAGCTTTTCTTGGTGTGAATTGTGTTTCACTCTAAACAACTAGTGACTGAGCTGAATTGCTTGTTTTACTTGAATACCACTTTGAAATCAAGTGCAAAGATTAAAGTTGCTGGAGCTTACTGCCACTTGCAGCTGCCATTAAGATGTTTAGACGCTAGCTACTTGCATGGCAGAATGTGCTCATTAATCTTTGATAAGTTCCATGGAATGCATGTAGTATTTAATGCTACTATGAAAGCCATGTTGCATCAATCATTTATATGCATGGAAGAATGTTGTCATTAATCTTGATAAGTTCTCTGAAATGCATGAATTATTTTATGCTAGTGTGAAAGCGATGTTGCACTCATTAGTTGCATGCATTATTCCTTATTTCTTCTTGTATTGGATCTTAATAGTTTATGCAGTACATTATTCTTGTTTTCCAATGTAAGGTAGTTGACTTTATGTGGATCAGGAAATCTTTATTTATTGGTGTATTGTGAGTGGATCAAGTGCAACAAGTATTATGTATATATCTCAGAAAAGGGTGTACACACATAATACTAATAACATTCCATTTGCATTCATTCTATTATTTATTGTCTCATAATGTATGGCATTGGAGAGAGATCGAATTTGAATAATACATGGAATATTTTTTTTGTTCACTTCTAATCTTAACCAAAAGTGTGCTGTGGAGACCATATAATCCTTATTTTACGATTTCTTTTTCTTCGAATGTGCTCGCAGTCAGTAGTATTATATTACTTTAACTGCTCAATAAAGGCTTTATAAGCTGGCCTATGATGTCAAATTGTTATATTGGTTTTAACTTGGGAACTGTGTGTTTATTGCTTTGATTCATAAAATTACTTGACCTCTGATCAGTGCCTAATGACCATATCTTATATTTTGGTCAGCAGCTTCAGTGCCCCATTTGTGTATCATTTCATTTTTAGCCGTCAATAGCAATTTGCATTGACATCTCTGAGCCAATTGTGGTTAATTTGTCAGGCATTGCTCAGTTTTTTGTTATCACTTCGTACTTTCAGGTTCATTCAAATCAAGGTAAATGAGACACTTTTATGCCCACTAGATTGATTCCCACAGATTATTGAGAACCTGGAACTCATTTTTAACTTTATTTCTTACAGTTTATTGTGAACCTGGTACTACTTGTTAACTTTATTGTTATCTTCTTGTCACATTTATGTACTTTGAAAAGCTCTTCCATAGGATAGTACTTAATTGTTTTCTTATTTAAAGGCTTATTTTCCTTGCTGTCATTGCTTGGTCCCTTGCATTATTTATTTCTATTTATTTTAAAATATTTACGTCATTTGTTTATTTGGTTTGTTCACTTTGAAGAACACATAACCGCGAGACAGAACTTTATCTTTCTTAAGGATTCTAGTCAACATCAGATATAGTTGCAAATTACCATGTTTAAAGCTTGGGTAGAATTACATAGAAATAGCAGTTACAGACAGCAACTCAAACTTTTAACCCCTTATAGAGGGAAAACATTAATGCAAACAACAGCCCCTTTGCTATAAACTATACTTGAAACTGGCTTTATTCTCTCATAAGGAACATCTATATAACACTTTCTAGCTCCTTTATCTCATCCAGAACATAAATAACCTACCTTGTTTGAGATTGTGTGAGTGACATTTCTTCTTTTCTTGGCATGTGTTTCCCTCAAATTTCAACTTTTCTGTCAGGTGTTAAAGCAAAACTATTAATGGATTCAACCCCTCTCTTTCACATTATCTTGGCTTTTGCCTTCTGACTCTCTTTGTGGTTTAATCCTTCCCCATATAGGGCAAAACCATTATGGTGTTAAGGCACTGCCCCTTTTACAGGTGATTTCCGTTTGATGCTATTTTATTATTTCCAGATCAGTTTATTTCATTCTTTGTACCTTTCATAGGAGTTGTACTTTAATTGCTGTGCGTGCTTAAGAAACTTATAGAGATCATTAAAAACATGGGATCTGAGCTTGGTTTTAGTGCAAAACATTTGGGTATTTCGTTGATTGGAAATAGAGTTATGCACTAGTTTTTATAAAACATATTGACAACCTAGTTTTAGTCATTTGTGGGTTGCTAATTAGTTATCGGTTTCTAATATAATATTGAATCAGTATATAATCGGGAGGCAAATTCCTGATGCTTTGGACCCTTCCTGGAGAGCGGATATGCGTCTTGGAAACTGGAGATTCCTGGGAATGCATCTTGTGAATTCCGGGAGATGCCTCCAACATTTCTGGATCTTTCCTGCCATATGTAGACATCTCCAAAGGGGAATCAACTGTTAGCTTAATAAATTGTTAAAAAAAGGATTTGCATTTCCTGCCCAAAACTTAAAATTAGCACTCGCTTGACCTATAGCTTCCTATAATCCTCGGTGAAAACAAGCCCTAGATGTTTTCAAATTTTCAGCAGCAGTTGAAACTTCGCCCCGCCCCCCCCCCCCCCCCCCTGCCCCCCCCGTCCCTGAAGTTTCGAAATTTACAACTGCACGTTCAATTGCACTAGTGCATGAGCACTCAGAGATGTGTACCCTTATAAGTGAGTTTTCTATGGGTCATATTCAATTAGCTTTTTCCAATGCCTTTTTGTGTTTTATTTTCCTTGCATGTACATGAAGGAAGCATTTTGGATTTTAATGTTTTGAGAATTTTCCATTGCAGTATAACCTTCATCAGGTTCAAGGAATTTCCTGAGCAGATGGGCCGTGTTCTCATCAGAAAATGTAACCTCATTGTTGTATATTCTCTGTGCTTGCAGATGCTTCAGTCTCTGATTAGGAATTATGGCCCATTAAAAAATATCGGCATTTGAACTCTTTTTTTCCCACCTTTTTGCCCAACCTTATGAAATTCAGTTGGAATTCTTGTTAGACAAGATTTTTCAGTTGTGTCCATTTAAAGATGCATCCCATGGCAAGCGTATACGGAGATGCAAGTGCATATGGAGATTAGTCTGTTCTTGATTTTCTATGAAGTTTTCCCATCAAGCAGCCGGTAAGTTTTAGTGGTATTCTCTCAAGAATACAGGAGTAGAACTTTAACCTACACTAGAGTTGAGGTTAAAACTAGTAGGGTACTAAGCTTTCATACAGTCTAGCAGTTCCTGGAAATCAAGTTCTCCTTTGAATTCACGATGTCTTCATTCCACCACAACAATTCTCTTGCAGTGTTGTAAATACAATAACTAATTTCAAAGTTTATTTTGAGGATTCATGGATCTGTTTTTAAAGTGACATGTTGTTTTGATGAATTCCACTAAGGTTACAGAAGGATAGCAATGTGGGAAAAAGAATCGAAATTAGTTTTACCACACGTGTACATAATGAGTGCATTTGAGGTAGAAAATCTGCTACTGCTATTTTGGTACCACTTGGAGATTCTCAAGATAGACTGCAAGAATGAATGGCCCCAGCCCCAAGCATTGAAATTTCGAAGAGGAAGGCTGATTTACAACATGGTGTTTCATCCTCACCATGTGAATGTTGACCATTGGGCTTAATCAAACATTCAATGGCTCTCTTGAAGATGGGTTTCTCTCCCCTTGTGTGATAGTCCACCACTCCAATGTTTTTTGAGCGACTCAGAAAGATCAATCTTGCAGCTCGGTCAAAGTTTCATAATTCAGTTCTCCTGTGGCTTTCATTCTCAAAAACTTTGACAACAATCAATGCTACCTTATCTAGTACATTGGGTAGTAGCTTTGTTTAGTTGTATAGGAGTCTTCTGTCCTTCCCTACATCTTTGTTTGGGCTTTCCTGAGTTCCCATCTAGAGAGTCTTTACCTTGTTTTTGTCTGTGGTTATTACTAATGTTTTCCAGCCATTCATCTTAATATTTTGGTAAGCTTTTCTTGCTAAAATATTACTCTTCTTCTGAATCATGGAACTTTCGTGTGATTAGGGCTTGAAATTATGGTCAAGTTAATACTTTTTTTCTCTCTCTTTGCTGTAAATTAAGTTTATCTTGTTTTGGGCTTTTGGTGATCTTTATTTGTTGTTAAGTGGTTGTAAACGGTGTTTTATTTGTTTAGATTTTCTTTTGCTTGACATAGTAAGCTTGATCTCTATTTGGTTGGTCTTTCATAAGGGAGCAGACGTTAGTTAATTATTTGAAACATATAAACCTTAGGCCACAGCTTATTGTGACACATTTGCCCCAAGTTATATTCTGATATAGTTGTGGAAGGGGTGCACTTTAGGACTAGGTGCATTACATATCAACCTGGAGGTCTTCCTTCTCGTTGGCAAATGTTGTGTAATGGTTGCCCTTGATTTTTTTATTTTCATTTTGTTTTGTGTTTTGTTTCTACAATAAGATGGGAGAATGCAGAAGGGTTTTATGTTTTTCACATATATTGATATATTCATAAAATTCAAGGAAAATAAGGTGGAATTACATTAAAAAACATATGCCAATACAACTCAATAAAAAATCAAAAAATTTCTATCTTAAATTAGCGCTGAACAATACTCCATTTACAACAAAATTTCACTAGGGAATGCTCAGATGAGAATGTTATGTTTGCTGTCCTAGTTTTTTGAATGTGGCAATAATCCTAAGGTCGGCGATTTGCTCCAATAGATCATGTAGCCTCTATTACATTCTAGCAGGTGGTTTAGAGGGAATGTCTAGCCAAACATAAGCCAAATAGAAATTAAACAAAAGGAATTTTCACTAAATTATAAAATCCACACACCAATTTCATTCCCAGACACAACTCGGAAAACTGTGAAAATCTTTATTTATTCAACGCCAAAATGCTCAACCAACAAGATAAACACTATAAACTTTAAAACCAAACAGCAACCCGCTAGGGTAGGTCACAATCCACCAAAACTAGCAACGTGAGATGTGGGTTTTCGTCCTCAACCAACAGTGATTGTATCTTGGAAAAAATCTAGTCTCTCCTTATGATGCGAAAGTTTCATATCCAAATGAGAGCTCAAAGAGGTGGTTACATAAAAGATAAGGGAGGGATTAAGACAACTTCTATTTTGAAAATATTTTTTCCTTCCAAAACTTTACGTCCAACCTTGTTTTTTAAATTATTTTTTATTTTAAACATTTATCTTTAACCTTTTTTTAAATATTACCAAATATTTTCTAAAGGGGGCATCCAACATAAAGTACATTGTTCCCTCTTTTAAAACGTCGCTCAACTAGGCCAAGGGGGTTTTTTATAACCCATGTTTATTCTCATTTAATTCAATTAGCAACTTTATTAATTTGGGTGACGAATAAACAAATAACTTTGACCATTGAGAGGACTTACTCCTGCCAAAAATGAAAACTTTGTATTATTGCTAAAAAGAAGTTGAGACTAGTTACTAAATATAACACTTACCGAAAATACCAAGTGAGCCAAAACTCCAAAATGGCCCAAATGAAGTTCTATTGGAACTTACTAAAAATAGTAAGTTTATTGAATATAGTAAATTATTAAAAATAGTTACTAAAAATCGCTGTCACCATTGAAAAATACTCCAAAAAATTAAAAAAAACTAAAAAAATTCATTTAGGTCACCAAAGTTTTTAAACCAAAATTCGCTTTAGTCTTCGGGAATCGGAATAAGCTAATGGTAACTCAAACTGGCTATGAATGAGGAGACATTACAATCCCCTCTTCCCAAAGATTGCTTGTCCTCGAGCAATGCTAAAACGACCCTACCATCCTCAAACCGATTCAAGCTGAAACCAAGAATGATCCCAGGGTCCCAAGTCAACTTAGGAGATCTGTAGTACCATCCTCTCAAAACATAGTTTTGTAGAGTACCAGCGCAAGAGACCTTCTGAAAACCACCGATAAGAAAAGCAATTAGATATTGCAAAGGCTCGATCAACCCCTTAGAGAATTGCTCTTTTCGGAAACCAATCTAAGGCACATTGGAACAAGCTCAGGGGAGTCATCATCGGTTCTCTTGTTCCCAACAATTGGTCTACAACCCATTGTGATACTAGCGTTCCAAGTTAATCTCACAAAGGTATCACCATGCTGATGCTGTGCCACTCTGATCATCACTGTCTGACCATCATGCTCATGCTGCATTCTCCTCTCTTGGAACCTTGAAGAGTAATCACCATTAAATCCCATACTGCAATACCTGAAAGGATTGAAATCCTCACCAAGAGACATCCCGCCAAGGCATCTCAGTGAGGTCCAAAGCTGCAATCTCCCTGCTAAACTTGATCTTGGGCAACGGAAAAGAAAAACTTCCCAACCATAATATATAAACCTCATCATATTCCCTTGTGTGGTCCTTAAAACGACACTGATCAAACACTATCAAATCGTTGGTAAAGAAGATATCAACAAAATAATGTCTAAAATTAGCCATCCAGGGAAAACCTCTGTTGCCACAAACTAGGAAGGTATGAACGACACTTAACCTCCAAGTGTAAAAGGGAAAAACCCGAATACTCCAGCACACCCAACATACCAAAAAATATCTTACAATTGGTTGCACCACAGCGTTTAAGAGCTCAAAATCCATCTGCCCATGGATTTAAGTCACTATCATCAATGTGGAAAGGCAAGGGCAACGTTCAACAATTTGCAATCCTCCTGAAAACATAGGAGTTGGAAGTATGGAAGTCGTTGAAAAATCATCTCCTATGACTAGATCAAAGCTACCCATCAATGCAAACCACTAGTATCTCAACTACTGGTCTGAAGAAGCCCGCCAATGCATTTGCATGACATGAATTGTAGCCCAATTTAAATTGATTGGAAAGTGGACAAAGGTATCACTATTGAAATTTGGCTCACAATTCCAATTCTGACTCTCCATATTGCTGGAGACTGTACTTGGTTCCCAAATCCTGTGATCGACTCTTATCTCATCACTGGAATCAGAAAGATCTCCATCATCCAACTCAAAAAGTGGATTATCAAAAGAAGACTCGGTATTCATTTCAAACAATGGATCATCAACTAGTTGAGTGCTATCATCATCCTCATGCTCAACCCAATTCCTCTGCTGGTCCAAAATCACAGTTTCTGATTCCTTTGGGAAGGGCATAAGATCAAACTCTTTTTGAATGCTATCAAGCTCTTCAATTATCTGCTTGATTTCTTTAGCCCTTTCTCTATTCTCTTGTTCCTTGAATTGTTTGGACACATAACGCTGATCTTCTACTTCAAGTAATGCATTTTGAGTGTTGCCCAATGAATTTCTGATTGATTCAAGCTCAGTGGTGAGCTCGTCAACCTTAACTCTTAATTCCCTTGATGTAGATATAGTCTTATCTACAATCTTAGTAGCCACATCTCTATCTTTGATCATATTCAAATATGCTGATTTCATGTCCTCCATTGTGCTCTTAATGTTTTGCAAATCAACAATAAAAACATTTTGTTCACACTGATTTCTTGGCATCTTCCGGATGAGATTTTCCACAAGACTCTTCATGTCATCCAACTTAGATAATGTTTGCACTTCATTTTCAACTGACACCATTAATTGTTTCTTCCAAGTTTCCTCATTAATGTCAAGACCATGCAAGTTTAGTGATTTGCTGTTTTTATGGAAATTATTATTATTAAGTTTAGTCATTACCGTTGTTTTTATTGAAATGTAACTATTAATAGAAATTATTATTAATAATTTAATATAGACAAAAATAACATTTAGAAAGGAACTTTGGCAATAGGTGGATGACAAGATCGGGTATTAATTATGACAATATGCAAGGCAATGAGAGTTGGCATGTAAGGTAAATAGTCAGATAAACACACACATCAAGAATCACATGAAGTTGTGATACATTCTTTGTATATATTTGGATTGCATGTTTTGTTTATTATGACACCACTTTTTTTTATTTGAACGTTTTGAATAAAGCAATCCAACTATGCTCATGTATACTTGTTTTTCATCTTTGAAGCAAGGTAACAAGTAGACATTTTTATTATAAAACCAGTCTCGTTAAATAAAATTTTTAGAACTTAAATTTTGAACTTTGAACTTTGTATTGTGTACTCAATTTGGGTGCTAAACCGTTTCTTAGATGATCTCTTGAAAAGAGGCCTTGCTTTTAAAATTGTCATGCAAATCTAGGGGAATGAAACATATGCTGATTCTCAAATATTCTATTATGCCTAGGATTTACGGAGCACCCAAAATACACAAACCAAAGGTCTCTCCTAGACCTATTGTGGATACTATCGACTCACTACCTCCGACCTAACAAGTTACCTGGAAAAGAAGTTGAAACCATTAATGGGAAATACCCCTACATTAAAAACTCAACAACATTTGTTGACACCCCTACAAAGTATAAACTTGGTGACACCAACTTATTAGTCATCTTTGATATGGTTTCTCTTTTTACAAAGGTCCCTATAGATAAAGTGGTTAAAGTCATTAGAGGTCACATCTAAGGAGATTACAAGCTTGTGGAATTTTCTTTAAGATCTATATATTTTACCTGGCCAAGAAGTTGAAACCATTAATGGGAAATACCCCTACATTAAAAACTCAACAACATTTGTTGACACCCTTACAAAGTATAAACTTGGCGACACCAACTTATTGGTCATCTTTGATATGGTTTCTCTTTTTACAAAGGTCTTTATAGATAGAGTGTTATTAAAGTCATTAGAGGTCACATATACAGAGACTACAAGCTTGTGGAATTTTGCTTTAAGATCTATATATTTTAGCTTTTTAGGGAAGATTTGTGCAAACAAAGGTAGTCATGGGCTCTCCTCTATCACCAATTGTGGCAAAATTATTCATGATTTTTTTTGAAAAGGTCGCATTGAAATATGTCGTAATAAATATAGTGGTGGTATTGCTTAGTGGAAGACAGTTTTGAGGTTTGGCTGCATGGTAAGGAGTCTTTGGAGGCATTCCTAAAACACATCATTGGACAATTAAAACACTTTTAATTCACAATGGAAATAGAAGAAAACCCTCGTGTTTTGTAAAAGTTCTCTTTACAAAAACTAATGATGGCTCTCTTGTTAGCCAAGTCTATAGGGAGAAGACGTTGATGGATCTTTTGCTAGACAAGTCTACATGTAGAAGATGCACACAAATGTTTATATAAGTGTAGACTCTCACAACCACCCGTCAATTTGATGAACATCATATTTATTGGGGCTCTCAAGGTTTTGCACTCGGAACAATTGAAAAATGAGGACAAATATTTTGGTAAAGCTTTGAGAACGAATGACTATTGAAATTGGGAAATCAAGAAAGCTGTAATGAAAACAAAGAGAAGGAAAAGGAATCCTAGAGTTGAAGAAGAATAAAATGCGGGAGATAAAACATTCCTACCTTACAAGGCATAAGAGTAAAATTAGCTATAATTTTGGGAATAAAGGCATACAAACTTTTGCTTCACACTCTTCAAAACCTTAAGAAATAGTCTTATAAGTGCAAAAGACCACCATGAAATGAATGCTTAAAACAGGTATATGAGATCTTGTGTGCATATGGCATTCCATATGTGATTGAAACATGTGGGCCCTTTCAAATTAAAATTAAAGAACATTTAGTCAACATCCAATGAGGCAAGTTTAAATAGTTAGTGCTTGCACAACGTGAAATGCATTCGAATCACCTATCCAAATTATAGGAATCCATAATTATAGCTATTGAGAACCATTGGAAGATAATGTGAATAAGAGAAGCAATAGAAATAGAAAAGTGTCCTAAGAATTTCAACATTGGAAGATAATGTGAATAAGAGAAGCAATAGAAATAGAAAAGTGTCCTAAGAATTTCAACAGGGACAATGGATGGAAGCTTAGCTAGTCTTGGAAGCCACTAATACATAAACTTATGACTAATCCACAACATTCCTAGCTATTTTAAGATCGTGTTTTTTTTTGAAAATCCTCTTCTCTAGGCCATTTCATTAATTAATTATTTAATTGAGCTACATTTTTTGTTTGTTTGTTTGTTTGTTTGTTTGTTTTGTTTTTGTTATTCGAGGTATCTTGCTCAACTCGATCGACATTAACACCGATGAGGTCCCAGCGACCTGGCGCACATAATGACGTGTAGATGTAGGGCTAGTCTTATAGACTAATCCTCGGGCATCATGCTTGCCCCTAAGCCTCAACGCTAACAATTTAC
The DNA here is from genome assembly GCA_037957365.1 of Torreya grandis. Lineage (NCBI taxonomy): Eukaryota > Viridiplantae > Streptophyta > Pinopsida > Cupressales > Taxaceae > Torreya > Torreya grandis. Next base: position 555,832 of record JARHVA010003830.1, on the reverse strand, counting down.
CCGACCGGGATTGAAATTGTGGTGTCGCTGATGGAAACCATCAATCCACCTAGCTGGTCTAACCTGTGGGGTTATTTAATTTAGCTACTTATTAAACAATATTTTAGACTATTGTTTTCTTATAGCCTATCAATTTAATAATTAATTTGGTTCAATCAATCATTATTAAAAGGCATTGACTTCTTGTCTTCATCCTTCCTCCACTTTGCTATGATGCTATTTAAGAACACTAAACTCCTATTTGGGCAAAAGAATTGGCTTCAATCAGTTCCTTGATGATGTCCCTATAAAGAGATGTTGGAGTAAATTATTTGTACATAAATGATTCCAAAAGACTCCCAATGCAACTTATGGTGATATTTCACTAAAAAATAAAATCCTAATAGTATTCATGGATAAGAGTTTTGGTACTTGTTTTTCAGCTATTTTAAATACTATAGTTACGCATCTAGTAAAATGTAAATTTGTGTAAGAATTTATTATTTATAATTACAACCATAATTTATTATTTATAATTATAACTAAAATAACTATAGTTATGACACTTTTAGTTCTAAGTATTTTTTGTGTGTCAAATCTTTGTTTTCTTTTATATATATATATATATATATATATATATATATATATATAACACCTATGTTGGTAAATTAAATTTAATAATCAATGTACATGTCTTCACAAGATTTGATATACATTTTTATTCCATACTATACTAACATCAATGTTATATTACAAAAAGTAAATCTATAAATTGTTAATTTTCGTAAGATTTGATATACATTTTTATTCCATATCATACTAACATAAATGTTATGATGCTACTTGCAACGCCTTGATCCAAGGGCAATCCAAGAAGTGTGGGAGGCGGTGGAGTCATCAGAGACGAGTTCGGGGTGGCTATAACTACCTACGTGGGCCTTATGGGGGTACAAACAAATCATGTGGCCGAGGCCAAAGCAACCCTTTGGGGCATCCGATTGGCAGTCCAACTCAACGTCAACAAATTGGCAATTGAAGGAGTTTCACTAAACATCCTTAATGCCCTTTCAGGCAAAGCGAACCCCTCCCACTCTATTAGCTAATTTTATTGTTGATGCCACTAGTCTACTTTGGACCAATAGTGAATGTTCGTTTGCCCACATCTATCAGGTGGGTAATGCCGTAGCAGATGTTGGAGAAAACATTGATGTCACTAGCCCCGATTTAATCACATGGATTGGTCCCACCAACATCCCCCCTTGTATCTCCCCCTTGCTTATGATTTACAAATTTCCCCCATTCAACCAAGGGTTGAAAGCACACATGCAAATTGTTATCACACCTAAGCCAAACTCACTCCACACTAAGTGTCATGATGATGACACTCATTTCAAAATTTGGGACAATAGACATCATCTCGAAATACACCATAGTTTTAGCAGTTGGAAAAAACAAAATCACTGTAGCTTGACCCTTCACTCCACACTACATTTCTCACTACCCAAGTAGGAAGAATAACATAGCCATGGGAGGCGATAGGGATATGTGTGAGTTAATCTCCTATGCCAAAGTCCAAATGAATCTTAATATCTGGAGGAAGCTAAAAAAAAGGGGGGCTTACGAATTCATGCTTCACATTGAAGGCGAACGATGAAATGCTTGCTAAGGATTTTGCCATGGGGTGGAAACAGAGGCAAGTCACATATAGGGGCACTAGAGTCGACATCACTGAAGAGTTGGTTGGGAAAGTCATAGGTATGCCCTGTGAGGGCACCAAAGCCTTTCAAGGACAAGAAGAGAAAACAAGAGATGATGCAAAATGTCTTCGAAATGGACTTGCCCTTCCAAACTGATAAGGGTTACCCCAGAGCTAATCTTTTAAGGCGTTCGCTGAACATCTATCTCCAGGGAATGAAGTATTTTAATTTAGAGGACAAAATTACTCACATTTTTTCCATCACTTCCTATTTACTAAACCACTGCAAGGGACACCGTATTAGCCTTCTTTATTACTTGTTCATGTCTCCTGAATCTCCATCTTGACATTTCAAGAAAAAATCTACTCTGACCTAATGCATCAAGGGTTAATATTCCCCCTCACCAAAAAAGGGAAACTATTGAGGGGAATTGAGATCACCCTTGGCGAAAGTAGTAAGGCAAAATTTTTGGGGGAGGTCCCAGAAAACTCCGCTGAAGACTGTGAGGAAGAGCCATCTTCACCTTCCCCTTGCCCTGTCTCCCCACCCCTTCCCCACGCTGTCGATAAGAATGGAAAAAGAAAGACTCATGACTCTCCTTCCCAAGAGAAGAAAAATAAAAAGAAGGTTAGCATAATTTTGGTGGTCCCCCAGGGTATAAAACACCCTAACTTTGAAATTTATGAGATGAAGGTGGTGGAAGTTAAGAAGCGAGGAAATGACAAAGAATTGGGGGACCTTCACTAAAGGAATCAAGCAGAAGATACTAGACTTCCATGATAATCTACAAAGCATGGGACGACAATTGGTCCCTCTAATGGAATGGTGGAATACCTTGAAATTGGAGTCAGATAGGTTGAGCAAGTTTGGGGAAATCTTAAGATGACTAAAGGCAACATGCACAGGACAGAGGACACCCCCAACAAAAGAGGCAAGGAAATCATAACTATCACCCTAGTGAATTCCCTTGCAAGCGTAAAAAAGGAGAAGACAAGCCCTGAGAAGGATAAGGGGATTGCTAAACAAAAAAAAAGAATGGCGAAAGGCCCTAACATCCAGATCAGAGAAAAATCTAGCAGTATCAAGCAGAAAGTTAGTGGCAACAAGAAGGATTCAATGCTTGTTGGGAAAAAATATGGCCTCGATGTGCCATCAGAAGAAATATAATGTGTCCTAGTTTTTGAGTCCTATTTTATTTTTTGGTCTTGTTATTTTATTGAAAGTTTGCAGAAGTCTAATGGTCAGTTGGCCTGTTTGGCATGGTTCTATTTTGTTTCTTTTTGATTGATTTTATTTCTTGTTTAAACTCGTGGTTCACCTATAAAACCTGACATTCACCTTATTAAATAAAAAATGTTATGATACTACAAAAAAAATCTAGATATTGCAATGATTTGACGATAAAATTATTTTTAACACTTTAATTTTAATAGTGTGGGGAGTTGAGCAAAACTAATTGACAACATGATATTGTTCATAGGGATAATGGATAATTATTGCATTTAGATAATCTCTATAAAATAAATGCAAAATCCCATCATTTTTGGCATTTTGTTCATCCCCAAAACTTCTATTATGGAGTGTAAATTTTGTCACGAAGAACTAGGTGAACATATCAATCACAAGTAGATTACATTGTGATGCAAGGTTAAGGCCATCCAAGTGCACTGCTATAAATTTAACCTTTACATATGCTTAACAATTTTTTAGAAGAGAATACTTTTTGTAAAGACTAACCTATCATTTAAATTTACATTTATTGAAACTTTACAATTAAAAACAAGTTTTCAAATAAAAATGATTGATTTTTGAAATACTAGTTATTTTGTTTAACACATAGGTTCTTGTATAATATTTATTGTAGACTATTTAGATTAGTTTTTTGAACATTATGCACATGCTAATTCTGAGTATCTAATAACAATTCAAAACTATGCACACATTATTTGAGCATATAATAACAAATATCCATCACTAATTAATATTGTAATATTTACAAGGACTAAAATTAGTAGAAGAGAAGTTGATTTAACATGTTGATATTAGAGAATTGATGCGAATATAGAGTTGTTCATATTAGATAGTTGAATAGATTAAAAACCTTATGAGATTACAAAATTACCGATATTATAGAAACAATGACATAATTGTAGAGAAGACAATATTTTAGAGCTTGTAGGATTATAGAGTTGGGAGGTCTAAAAAATAAGAGATGATAAAATTGATGATATTGTAGAGTTGAAAATATTTAGAGAGCTTAAGAATTTAGAAATTAATTAAAATTAGATACAATTTTTTAATATTATACATTTAAAATGTGTTTAAGTTTGAAAATTGTGTTATGATATTAATAGAATGGTTAATATGATTTATTATCCATGGTTTGCAAGTTATGAAATGAATATAATTGTCAATATACTTTATTATTCATATCAAACTTGTTGGGGCTAATTTTTTTTTATAGCCAACACAATAATTATTGATGTCATTATATGCAAATCGATTAACAAGAAATACAAATATATATGCCTAGTATGTATATAGCAATACAATTGGAATTGTACTTTTGGTTTAATCATTACATGAATAAGATGATATACCAAATCTAAAGACATCGCTCATGTAAAAATTAAACAACCTTATTCCAATATCACAATTGCCAAAGTTGGTCATCTTAACTTAAAGTTACCTAAATAATGGTTTATTATGGTATTTTATATGTTAAAGATTGAAAATTATATTATTATAGTATCTTAGATGTTATAGAGTTGAAACTAAATAGATGTTAAATACACAAACCTAAGTAGAATAAGCTTTAAAAACTTAGTTATCTTTAAAAACTTATCTTTTTATACTATGAGGAGTTAATATCAATGGAACTCCTACAACTTGTAAATAAATTGCAATTCTACATAGGTTTTTGCATTGTATGTGAACAAAGATTAGACAATGACTATTGGCATAAAGGTGAAAGTATTCAACATTGTATAAAAATAAATATCTTAGGTGAAGTGCAAAAGAAAAATAAAACCAAGGTTGTTGAATTGATAAGATTGAAATTAAATGAGTCAATTAATACAACACATTAATAATAAAGAAATCTTAGAGTCAAAATGATAGGATAAAAAATAACAAAGTTATTAAGTTGAAGATGTAAAATTAATAAGATGAGTGAGCACAATACTTTATCAAGCATGGCAATATCAAGTACTCCAAAATTGGTATTTAAAATTATTCATTAAATTATTCTTCCAACCTATAAAAAAGGTAGATTCATAAGTTTTTTCTTAAAATTTATGAAGAAACTATTTCCTTAGCCTATATAAAAGTTTAATGCAAAGTTTTGTCATTGTTTATTTAAAATAGATTCATAGTTGATATGCATGGTACACTTTATCCACTGCTATCCATTTTGTATTCATACCTCAAGTGCCTAAAGAGTTCCATAAAATGTTACGATATAAAGGCCCTTAACTAGATTAATATTAACACAAATAATCACCTTGCATACAACATATCATTTTTGCAATTATATTATGGCTAAATAAAATGTACCCTCTATTTTGTAATAGTACATGACCCATCAAATTATTAATCCATTTAGGTATATGTAACAAAGGTGTTTATGGTAAGTTTATTTTTAATTTATTTATTTTTAAAATAAATTGTAAGGAATGATCAATAATAGTAGCAACAAATTTTACTTTTTTGGTATGAATTCTATAATAACAATCATTTTATAGACATTGAAAGAAGGGTAATGTATTAACAACAAAAAATTATCTATTTTTAGATGGTGAAAGGGTGCTACTCAAAATATTGGCATTTGATTTAAATATGAATCATCCTCACAAACCTCTTTTTGTATGGATAAAGGAAATCAAATTTCATGGAAATTTTGTTCTTACTTAGGGGGTTTAGAATGTGGTTAATAATAGATTATATGACTTTTTGCATAGATATTTGGAGATGTTATTTCTGAGCTTGACACTTGTAAATATATATCTTTTGGAAATATATGAAACTAACCCTGAGTAAATTGGTCACTTAGAAGTTGGAAGTAAAATAATTATTAACAAGAAGTTGATAAAGATTTCGCTGATATGGATTTTTTTTTGAAGTGTGGCAATAGTGGTATTAATGATGTGGATTTAACAAATGTATACTATGGTGGAACTACATCTCTATTTAACTGTGTGCAATAAACTTGTGCAAAATAAATTTGCTCAATTATTGTTAAATGATTTTCCAAGACATTCTAGTTTTATTAGAAAGCATGCACAAGAGAATTTATAACTCTACACCATATTTTATGAATAAGAGAATAGCTACAATAAGCATGAACTAAAAAAGTTTATTTGCATGTTGCAAATCCTCTATATGTTTCAAAATTATAGCTATCAACATTCTTTCCAAATCAAATGGGTAATATATTTACAATTTATCTTTATGAAACAAATTCCTTTAGTTCTTCATCTTGATTATTAATTCACTTCCACAAAGGTTACATTCCACACTAAATTTACCATCCAAAAATTAATAGCAATGGCAGTATTTGTATACACATAATATTTGTAAATTTTATCAAATGCTGACGCTTTACATCTTACAATAACTCGTTGAGACTCAATATATTTAAGTGCATGCCTTAAAAAGATACACTAGGAAAGGGGTGGGTAGACCATTGGTGCTTCATAGAATTGTTGTACCTTATTGTCGTATATTACCAATCCAACTAGCTCCTAAAACCATTATCTAAGCTATTACTCCTCCTTTGCACACTCCTCTAGTATTTTCTCACTTACCATCGCTTTTTTCCTCACCTTAAGTCCCTTTGGTAAGTCAACTGTGCTAGGTCGATTGGGTCAACCCTATATAGTTTCAGATGATTTTCACTTAGGAAGCAGTTTGGCCTTTCGCTGACCTAGCTCATCACCTAGTGAATAATTATCCAAAATTATGCTAAGTTGATTGGGTTGACCCTGTCGACTGATATTTTTGGAAGGGTTTAGGGTCAAATCCACCTATATATACAAGATAGTTTCATCATTATTTTAATATACAATTAAGAGTTATTATTCGTTCATGCTTCTTTACAATCTGCTCTTCCACCATTCTACTTGAGGAGTCTTAGCTTAGGGTTTCTACTTAGAGAATATAGTATTGTGGATAAGTCTTGGATGCTTTGAATTTTATTAGTGATCTTTAAAAACCACAACAACCTATTGCGAAGCCCCTTTGGCGAAGGGAGATATTGAGTCTCAATGGGTTCACATTCAGGTAAGTATTCTCTAACTTTGCTCCTCTTTTTAATAGATAGAAGTATCATAAGTATTGGATTTGAATAATATTAATCTTCATATTTCATGTATTAGAGTCTTACTCATACATAACTTAATTGAAATTATCCTATATAGGTTTTGATTGTTTACTAACTTCTCATATTATGCCACAAGATTTGGTGAACACTAGATTAGATTTGCTTTACTTGTTATTAGTTTAGGTGAAATATCAAAACTCAAGACCCCCTTAGGGTTATTGCATGGTTGTGCTTGACTGGAGGATTTGGAACCCTCCCTAACATAATGTATTATGATAAGAAATCCCTTAATTGGGTCTAGAAGATCCCCATATTAGTCATGTTTTTGCTTAAAAAATATATCCCCAATCAGAAGTGTATGATTTGATCTATCTTCTTTGAGTTATGATTAATTCATAGACATGATGCATTTCTGATTGTATACATTCTGGTGAACCCAACATGAATATAACCCTTTCAAGTTTTATTCTCACATTTTTCATCATTTCATCATTTCATTTTTCATATATTTATGATGCTGGGTCGACTGTATCAACATATTACTAAGTTCTGTGTGCAGGTTTAATACACAATCACATCAAAAAAAACTCTATTCTATTTGTGTAGGTTTTTAAGAATTCTAGTTCAAACTACTAGGTCGACCCAATTGACCTTGTACACTTTTAGGCATCAGATTCAACATACTGGGTTGACCTAGTCGACCCTATACATTTTGAGGTTGTCAGCAATAGGTTTTTGTAAAGCTTGGTCAACCTAGTTGACACAATTAGTAAAATTTGCAAGTTCAAATCAAGGTTATTAAAAAAAAATATTACTTTTATGCATCCTCCAACCCACCAAGGTTCTTTTCTATCCTTATTTGTCATTTCTAACATTTTTTACAATTCTATTTTTGATAGTTTGTAGTCTTTAAAATTGCCCCTGTACAGTCAACTAGGTTGACCATATCGACGTAGTTCTATATTATATGTGTAGTTTGGAAAGCTAGGTCAACTCTATTGATGTAGTTCACTTTCAAGATTTTTGCTTCCACAATATAGGGGTGACGTTTTTGACCTTGTTCTATATTCTTTGCATATACTATCAACTAAATCGATACTGTATTATGTTTCAAAGTAGAATTAAACTTTATATGCTAGTAACTAGTTTACACTTTCATTTATTATTGATTACATGCTTATAATATATCACATAGTATAATTAGGTGGTTCTCAATATAACATTTAGTTTCACTATTTTATCTTTTATGCACACACTACCAAATCACAAAATCTTAAAATATATTTTAACAATTGTCTATCCAAGGTCTACCTACTTAGATTTTATCATCAAAAGGGAAGTCAACTTAGTTTTCTAGCTAAATATAAACCTGTAGTTAATAATGTATTTTGGCTAAGCACCCAACACCCTTATCACTGCGGTGTGTGAAGTGATTGGGTAGCCCTAATACCAAGTCTGTACCATTGCCAATATAGATTTCTTTCAGTCTAAACATCCTAAAACCATCCTTAGATTGCTTTCTAGTTCCTTTCTTATAGACAAACTTACTATCACACCTAAAATTATAATCTAATAATCTAACAACATCCAGGTTGACCACTTAGTTAGCTTTTAATTTTCAAATTGACTGCTTGCTCTTTGCTTAATTGTATGTGTTAGAGGTAAAATCATTAAGAGGGGAGGGTGAATCAGTGATGCTAGACAATCTAATTTAATTCCTAACTCTTAATCATTCAACAAACATCAACTTGATCAAACAATATAAACATGAAATCACATACATCTAAAGCATACATAAGAGTATACACCACATGAACACATCATATATATAGAAAACCCTCTTGGGGGATAAAACTCACTGAACCCAACAAGATGGACTACAATCCTATTGAATAATATCCAATATTTATACCAACACCCACTGATCAAGTAATACCCATCACTTAGTTCAGTAAGACACCCATCCCACAAGGATGAATCAACGCCCTAAGCAACCAATCACCTAGTCATTGACCTTGATCTAATCTCCACCTTCAATCTAATGTCTTCTACATCTAGTGATAGACTTCTCTTACTTGCACTCTTTCCCCTTTACACTCTCACAAACTTACATACACAAGTAATGCATCCAAAACACCCTTTTAAATCACTCTTCACTTCTAAACCAATACATAATTAGAAAACCTATAACAACTCTATCATAACCTTAGTAACATAAGCTGTAGGTCATGGACACACTCCTCAACCTGCTCAAATTTCTAATCCATTCACTAAGCATACACACTCAATCAAACTCTAGGGCTTACTTGCTCAATCTACCTCTTCTAGGATTATTAGATCTAATGACCTATGTGTTCACATTCATAAACTTGATCAGATAAACATGACTGATCCACTTTGCTCTTTGATGGTCCTCATTGACCTATACCTTCTCTTTCAAAGGTTCCTTATCTCAATATCACATCTGCTCTTCTCTTCTCCCACAAGTATAGAAATCATTACCTTGGTCTCCACTCTTTATAGAGTCTTCATGTTTAACAACTTTTAGGTTAGCCAATATACTTGCCTTAACCCTTAAGATATCTAACATGCTAAAACATATCTCAATACCTTGTCATAAGTTGGCCTTAGCATCTATGAGTCACACTTAAGCAACTATGCCTTTCAATTAGGACTTAGTAGCCCTTATAGGTCTCATGGAGACCTATTCACCCAATTAGCACTCCATCAAAAAAATTAAGAACATACAATCAATTTTAACTATATGGGTCCACTCCATATAACCCTTATGACATCTTCATGTGAATACATCTCCAAAACACTCTTCTGCTAAAACACAATTTGTTTAAATAGAATTTTGTACATAGTAACACCATGAATAAACAAATAGTTAAATTTTAAGATCTATAACTTTGACCATACAAACATTCAAACCTTCTAACTAGGTTATATGGATGTGCCTTGAAGTCCTCTATGACTTTGCTTTTTTACTTCATGAAGAATTCATCCTGGATAAAAAAGATATAGCCCAAAAAATGAGCACTAGTTTTATTCAAAAATTTGAATATTTAAATTCCAATGGTCACTGAAATTTTTTTAAACATTAGACACTTTGACTTCATCTCATGCTTCTTGGAAATTTTGATGAAATACACACCATTGATCTCTTTAGATTGTCTAGTCTTTATCTTACAATGCTCACCGTTGATCTAAGATCCGAACTCCCATGATTATGCCACTTAACATCCTTGCATGCCTTCTATACATTTCACTCTTTGACTCTACCCTCACTATCAATATCTATCAGTATGAATGCCCACAAACCATTGATCTTATGTCAGATCAATGAGATAGAGACACTTATCACTAACACATTTAATCGTAGGTACCTTTGATAATTTGAATTCACTCAAAATATTGATCTTTATCTAACAAAATCACATGCTCCATTAGACACTTATTTAGTCAGATAAATTACTCATCGCTAGATCTTTGATCCAATTCAATGCTGACCATCAATCTTCAATATCATAAATTTGGCTACGTATGAGAACATAGTAAATTTTGTCTAAGAAGCCAACTTTGCACCTTAATAAATTTTTATACACTCAACCTCATGACCTAAAATTTGAACCATATGATCTCCTTACATAGGGGAATCTATCTATATATCAAGATTATCCTAAAACCTTCACACATGTGTAAAATAATATCATCAATCTGCTGACTTAATTTTATCTATAAAGATGACTAATTGAACATAGACATACATATGACTACTTTGATAAATTCATTTCACTTACAGAAGCATTCCAAACACTATTGACATCTCAGAGGGTATCTAAAACATGTCTATAGCATCAATATCATCCATTAATTGCCTATCCAAGTCAAACACTGAAGAACCATGTAAGAATACTGAAGCTCATTGAAGCACACTTTATCATTATCATTCTAGTATACATGACACCTCATCAAAATCCTTGGTTACCTTAGAGACATCATTGAAAACCTAAAATAATATTTTGTATTAAAAAAAATTTATTTAGCCAACATTGGTTGAAGCTTTTATGATGTGTGCTTCAATTGGATCAACGTCATTGATACAATGGATTGTGTGTTTTATTTCATTTCTTGCTTTCATAAGTACTTGAAAAATTATTCTTGCTTCAATATAAAGTTGATCCTATCATCACAATATTATTTTCTACCCCTCACATACAGAACTAGGTCGACCCAATCAACCCTATATCTTTTCTTGATTACTTCTTATCCAGGATACAAAACTAGGTCAACCCAGTCAACCTTGTATTCTTGTTTCATCAACTTTCAGACCCTGTTCTCTATGCTAGGTCGATCCAATTGACTCTTTAAATTTTTTTGCCTTCCTTATTTATCATTATTAGCATTTTATTCATTTCTCTAAAGTCATCATGAAGTCTTCTATCAAAATATTCTTAGATAGATTGAATCCATTTATATACTATATGGGATGTTCATTTCTCCCTCTCTTTTCCTCTCAAGAGAACCATCACTCTTGGGGGACCTCTTCCCATCCATCCATCACTTATAACATGGTGCAAATCACACCTCAAAATGAAGTTCATGGGTCTGATATTTTCTATACTTATCAAGATGCTTCTCATCTTCAACACCTTCAAACTAATGTGGGAACAAATGCCACAAGTTTAATACAAAATCCCACTAATAATCCATCTTCTAATAACCCTCCCATTAATACCAAGTTGATGAGTGCTCCTACCAACACCAACCCACCTCCTGATACAACTCAAATTCTTGCCCAAGTTGTCCAAAAAATGAATATAATGCAAAAATCTAACACCAACCAAATGATGCAATTTCAACATCATTTGAGTAATATCGCTAATCAACCTATGACTATTCATTATCAAGCCAATCCCAATTACATTCCTCCACCTTTTAGGGATGCCTCAGTCAATGTTATTCCTCAACCCATCATGAACAATAAAATGCTTCATACTATTCAAAGTGACCCTTTAGCTCCCTTCATTATGGCCATTGATATTGGTAACATATCTCCAACTATCAAGTATGAAGGGACTAAAGACCCTACCTCATTTATCAAAGCCTTTATCATCCTTTAAAAGAGTGGATCTAAATGAAGAGTGGATCCAAACTAATACCTTCACCACTACTAAACTCTTAGTCAAAACTTTCATTGGTGATGCAGTATAATGGTACAACCAATTACCTCAACATTCTATTTAACAACTTGAAGATTTGGTCAATCCTTTAGTTAAAGAGTTTCAACACAATGATCTTCCCAAAAATTGTCTTAGCCACTTCATCAATGCTAGGCAATCTCCCACTGAATTAGCTCATGACTTTATCAAAAGATGGAAATCATTGGCCCATAAAGATGACCATAACATGATTGATGATAATTTGTCCAAACTCTTTATTACTGCTTTGAGTCCTTCTCTTCAATATAAGGTTCAAACCTTTGATCCCCAAACACTTAATGAAGTTCTTGACTGATCTAAATGTCAAGACTTTCTCATGAAGCAATTCAAACATAATCCTAAACTTTTAAAATGATATTTTCAAACATCTACCAATGATATCACTAGTAATACTTCATAAACCAAACTCAGAGTTGCCAAATTTGACATCCTTTCATCTTCTCACACACCACTTATGTGTGGTAAATGAAACAAATCTTACTTCCCTTTAAACCTTTCACTTATCCTAACAATCCTCCTAAATGGTATGACCCTAATCATTTTTTTGGGTTCCATGCCAACATTGGTCATTCCCATGAATCTTGTAGGGAGATTACTAAATTTTCTATATCCTATATGCTTGGTGATTCATTTAATCACATACATGATCAAATTTTGTCATCTAGAATACACCGACGCTTTTAAAAAATGACAGGATTCTAAAGCTTCTACCTCAAATAACCAAAAATATTTTTTAATAAACAACAATCAACCAAACACCAAAGATGCTTGTGCCATTGATGCTGATTATAAACAATATTATAATAATTCTCAATATGTTAACATTGTTAAGGTCAATTATCATCACAAGATGGCTCATAAAGATCTCATTACTAAACCTGAGAATCCATCTTTAAAAGAACTTCTCAAAGACACTACAATTACTAATCTAGCTTTGGAAGTACATGAGGAACCATTTCCTCCTTCTGAACCTCCAACCACATCCATTCCTTCAAAATGTACTTTACCTCCTTGTAATGAAATTACTTAGATATTCACACAGAATGATTTTATATTTCGTAGAATAAGAAAATATGAGAGATTCATAGTGATAATTGACAACAAAATAGAATAATGGATAATATAGCAAAGCCATTTTGAGGGGGCAACCTCCACAATAATGTACTATTAAAAAAATACTTCACATATGATGCTTAAAGACTATTCACTACCTCATATATATAGTCTACTTAGCCAAGTTTATTTCATAGGATGACCTATCTAAGAACATAGAGAAATGTAACAAATAAATAAAAGAGGTATGTAAGCCCAAGTTGGCCACACATATCCCTAGACACACCAATGGTTAAGGGCATAATAAGTCCTTCTCTTTTAAAGCAACATTGTCCTCAATATTGTGGCAAATCTAGATGCTACTGCACTAATGCTTCATCCTCCCAAGTGGCATCTTCACATGGTAAATTCTTCCATTTGATTAGGTATTCTATAATTTCTCTAGAATGTAGTTACTTGGTGTGTCATTGAAGGATTGCCTCAGGATCAAGAATAACTTTACCTTACTCATCAAATTTTGGTAATTCTGTTTGAATGGTAACTCTGTGTCTAATGACTTTCTTCAGGCATGATACATGAAATACTATATGTATGCGAGTGGATGAAGGAAAATCTAACTTATAGGCCACACTACCAATTTTCTACAAGATCTGATAAGGCCCATAATATTTAGGGGACAACCTGTTATCCTTTTTTTGTTGCTTCAATGACATCTGTTTGTATGACTATAAGTGAATAAATACCCAATCACCAATGTCAAAATTCCTCTCACTTCTATGTTGATCTGCTAGTTACTTCATGTGATTCTGGGCCATAGCTAAATTTTCATGTAAACTTGCAAGGACCTTTTGTTGATGGTGAATATGTTCTTCAACTGCACAAACCTTAGGATGGACCTTTAAGGTGGAAGTGATGGATGGAGGATGGTATCCATATAGTGCCATGAAAGGAGACATTTTAGAAGAACTATGAATAGAAGTATTATACCACCATTCAGCAAGTGGTAGCCAATGAACTCATTTATCCTATTTATCAAAAATAAAAAAATGAAGATATCCTTCTAGACATTTGTTGACTACCTTAGTTTGTCCATCAGATTGAGGATGATAGGATGAACTATGAGCCAATTGAGTGACTAAACATGTAAATAACTCAGTCCAAAAATTACTAGTAAAAATGGGATCTCTATCACTGACAATGACCTTAGGAGTCCCATGCAGTTTTTAAACTATAATGAGAAAAGTAGAAGCTACTGTACTAGCAATAAATGGTTAAGATAATGAACAAAAATGAGCATACTTACTGAGATGATCTACAATAACCATGATAACATTTGACCATCATATCTTGGTAACCCTGTAATGAAATCCATAGTGACCTCTTCCCAATGTTGGATAGGGATAGATAAAGGCTGTAAAAGACCTAGAGTTTTGATGGTTTTGCCTTTGTTTTGTTGACAGATCATACATTCAACCACATATTTTTGGACATCCCCCTTGAGACCTTCCCCCAAAAAATCTTGCTTGATCATGTGATAGGTTTTTAAAAATATAGAATGACCCCCAATTGGAGTTGCATGAAGTTCTTGAAGGATTTTTTTATTTAAGAAGAGAATTCTTACATAGGTATAATCTATTTTTATACCATAATGCATTAACTTTCCATGTGATTTTTTCAAATCCATCTAAACCCTACTGAAGATTTTGAATCAAATCATGAGCAGTAATATCATGTTCCTATTCTGATCATGCTTTATCTAGCCAATCTACCTAAAAATGGTTATAACACATAGCAATGCCTCAACTGATTCATCTTTTCTAGATAGTGCATCTGCCATCACATTATCCTTGCCATTTTTGTAGACTATTTCAAAATCATAGGCTAGCATCTTAGTTACCCATTTTTGTTATTCTTCAGATGATAACCTTTGTTCTAAAAAATATTTATAACCTTTGTTCTAAAAAATATTTAAGACTATCATGATCGGTTTTTACCTAAAAGTGATGACCCATCAAATAAGGTCTGTTTGACTACACATAAAATGGCCATCATTTTCTTCTCATAGTTGGGCTTGTGCTAATTTTTACCCTTGAGTTGATGAATTTCAAATGCTAGTGGTCTGCCTTCTTGCATGAGTACAACACCCATACCATACCCAGATGCATCACATTCAACCACAAAATCCTTAGAAAAATTAGGAGTGGCCAATACTGGAGTACTGCACATAGCCAATTTCAATTGTTCAAATGCCTGGTAGCTACATCAGTCCACTGAAAGGAGTCTTTATTTTAAAAAAAGGTCAGTGGGGCTACAATATTACCATAATTTTTTACAAATCTACGGTAATACCCAATACGTCCCAAAAATCCTCAAAGTTGTTTGAGTGTCTTAGGAATTGGCCAGTCTACCATTACTTGGATTTTTTTAGGATCCACTTTCACTCCATAAGATATCAAATGACCCAAATATTCAATCTCACCAACCCCAAAAGTACATTTGGAAGGTTTGGCATACAAGTAAATTTGCTCCAAAATGGAGAGTACCTATTTCACATGTTACAAATGGTCTACCCAATTTTTACTATAAATGAGGATATCATCAAAGAATACCAAAACACATTTCCTCAAAAATAGCTTAAAAATAGTGTTCATAAAACTTTGAAAAGTAGATGGTGCATTTATTAGGCCAAAAGGCATAACCAAAAAATCATAATGGCCCTCATGAGTCTTGAAAGTAGTTTTGGGTATGTCTTCATCACAGATCCTGATTTGATGATACCCAAAATGCAGATCTAACTTGGTACAAATGAAGAGCACCTTTCAATTCATTTAGAAAATCATCAATGACAGGAATTAGAAACTTATCTTTGATAGTGTACTTATTGAGTTCTCTGTAGTCAAGGCACATCCTCCAAGTGTCATCTTTCTTTCTCACTATGAAAAATGGTGACGAGTATTCACTTTGGCTATGGTGAATGATTCTTGCATCCAACATCTCTTGTACCATCTTTTTAATTTCACTTTTTTGGGCATAGGGATACCTATATGGCCTAATGTTGGGTGGTGCACTACCAAGAATAAATGTGATGACATGATCATGCATGCAATTAGGTGGAAGTCCTTTTGGCATGTCTCCAAAAATAACAGAATGAGCATCAATTATTTATTATAGATCAAGAGGTGGAGATGGCTGAGTTGGCTGTACTTCCATAGAAAATGAGTAGGATACAAATCTCTCAACACTCTTATAGAGAATCTTTGGCATTTGATGGGAGATAACAATTTGGGGAGATTTAGCTTTTAATCCTCTTAATTCAAATGTCATTTATTCTAAATGAAAATGCATGAATAATTCTTTAAAATTCATCTCAATAGTGCCTAAAGTGGTGAGCCACAAGACTCCCAGAACAATATCAACTCCACCCATCAGAATAACAAACATAGGAGAATCCAATAAGTAGTCTTCTATGGCCAACTTAATACTATGACATTTTTTCGAATAGCTGATAATACCACCATCTACAATCATAACCTAAAATTTTAGAGATGGATAAATGAAATAGTTCAAACGAGTAGCCAAATTACTATGGATGAAATTATGTGTGCTTCCACAATCAATCACGATAGTGACCTTCTATTTCTTAAGGAAACCCATCACCTTAAGAGTTTGGGGGGTACTAATACCTGATAGGGCATGGCATGAAATAGTAGGCTAAGAGTCTTTATATTCTTCCTCAGGAACTTCTGCATTTGCGTAATGTACTTCTGCATCCTCTTCATCATCATTGGCACCTTCAATGTAAAATAGCTTCTTCTCAGCACAATGATGGTCTTTGCTCTATGTTCTATCACAACCATAACACAAGTGGTTTGGATCACTTCTCCTCAATTTGTCATTGTGTTAATCTGGTGGGCTATGTAAATGATGGTGCTAAAAAGTGTGTGATCATGACTAGTAGTGAAAGTTTTCCTTTTGACCATCTCTTTTTCTTTGATCACATGTGCCTTAAGGATAACTTCTGATATAGATTGTGGGATAAAAATTTAAACTTTGTATTGGATGATATCTTTGAGGCCACCTAAAAATAGATCTATCAAATTTTTCTTAGTGATATTTTCCACCCTTAAAGAGAGATTCTAAAATTGATGAATATAATCCTTCATAGGTCATATTTTCCATAACTTGGCTAATTCACTGAAATAGTTCTCAAAAAAATTATTCTGATAATGAGATGTCAACTCCTTTGTAAAAATAGTCCATGTAATAGGAGCACCATTATTTTTCTTTTGAGCACATAACAAGTGATACCAAATGAATTACTTAGGTTCCATATACAAGGATGCCACCATCACCCTCTAAGAACTAGGGGTTTGATGCAACTCAAATAAACTCTCAATTTGGTTAATCTAAGTGAGAGGATCCTTACCATCAAACTTACACATGTCCACTTTTGGCAACATCAATTTCATACCAGTATGGGAGTTGTTGAGAGGAGGATTTGAATGTTAAAATGGAAGATTATTAGGCTGAAACTAAGATGTGAGGGTAGCCAATTGCATAGTGATATGATGCAATTCACTGTGAACTCCATTAAACTCTCCATGCATCCCTGAAACATCATCTTGGACTACAACAAAGTCATCATGCGTCACCAAGTTTTTTATGTCCTCTTGAAGATGAGAAATCATCAAATCTAAAGTTCCAGATTCTATGTCATCAATAGGAGTCTTAGGAGTTTATGGTGCCCCTTTTCTTCCCCAAGTTGAAGGACATGCCATAAATAAACCCTAGGAGGGTTTTGACCCAAAAAAAGTGTACCAATAGAATACACCATTGTGATCATCTCACTGAGATGAAACTAATGATTGCAAGTGTGTAAGGGGAATTTTTTTTCTAGACTTTTTTTATAAATATATATTTTTTTAAAAGCATTTCGATCAATAGTACGCTAATAAAAAAATCAATTCTTCCCAGATTGCAAGTTATGTTTTTTTTCACTGCTCTTAGAAGCCACACCTTGCCAGATCTAAAAAAAATGCCATAGGAAAATTGCCCAAATCAAAGCTTTGATACCACTTGTAATAAAATTACTTAGATATTCACACAATGATTTTATATTTTGTAGAATAAGAAAATATGAGAGATTCACAATGATAATTGATAACAAAACAAAATACTAGATAATATAGCAAAGCCACTTCGAGGGAGAAACCTCCACAATAATGCACTGTTAGAAGAATACTTCACACATGATGCTTAAAGACTAACCACTACCTCCTATATATAGTCTACTTAGCCAAGGTTATTTCATAGGCCACCCTATCTAAGAACATAGAGAAATATAACAAGTAAATAAAAGATGTATGTAAGCCCAAATCAACCACACATATCCTTAACACACCAATGGTTAAGGGCATAATACTCCTAAACCTCATGCTGGTTCTTCTTCTAAATCTCATTAAAACTTTGTTGAAGAACTTAACTCTATGCCTTGTAAGATTCCACTTATGGAGTTAGTTTGTACCTCACCCTATCATCACAAGTTACTTATACAACAACTCAAATAAATTGAATATCCATCCTATATAGATAAAGAACCACCTTTTATTAAACCTTAACCTACCAACATCAATACCATTAAAACTATGTGTCCTTCTTCCAAGCCTTCTATTGAATTTATTGAAGAGAACATGATCAATGAGGAAATTCTTTTTCATTCTGATGATACACCACTCTTTATTAAAATAATCATTAATACTACCCTCATTTGTAAAGTTTTAGTTGATGAAGTCTCTGGTATTAATGTGACATATTTATGGCTTATCCAGCAACTCGATTATAACAAGGATCATATTAAACAAACCTATCTTACCTATCATGGTTTGATAAAACTAATAACAAACCACTTGGTTGTATTTGGATTCCATTAACCATTGGACCTAAGACCATTTAAACTAATTTTATAGTCCTTGACTTACCCTTATCTTATAATATACTCCTTAGTCACCCATGGACTCATAGAATGAGGGCCATTACATCTTTCGATAGCCAATGCATTAGATTTTTACATAATGGAAAATGGTATAAGTATGAGGCTGATCCCAACCCATACAGTATTCAACTTTATAATTCCAAATCTCAGTATCATATTCCTTCCATTCCTAAGATCAATAGTGCTATTTCACCTGAGTTCATCAACATGAATCTTGATTTACAAGTCACTCTTGTGGATTTTGATGATGATGAACCTAATGATTTACATCATACTTACAATACTACCAAGCTACCTCCATATATTTCACAATGGATTCCTCATTTATTACTTAAGGACCATACTATTCCTCTTATTGATGAGATTACCGATTTTCCCCCTCCATGTAATGCTCAAGAGCCTTCTTTACCCAAAGATACCTTTACTTACAATGATTTTAGAGTGGCCAAATTATTTCAAGATACTCTTATCATGTATCCTCATAAATTTAGTAATATTGGGATTTCACCTTCTAAAAATCCCCTTAAATCTCAAGCATATACAATTTCTCCAACATACGATGATAATTACCTAATGACTCAAGCTCAATCTCGAGACTTGGATGTCTAGCATTATCATTAAACCTTAGCTGAAATTCATGATTTGAATCAAGATGCCCATACCATTTCTACAGACCATGACTTAGATCCTGAAGGTTATGTGCCTCTTACCAATTATCCACTTATTGATACCCCTTAGGTAGTAGAGAAAATTTTACCTTATAATCCTCCAAAAATTATTGCATCTTCTTTACCACCTATAGATCCAATCATTACCTCCAATCCTTCTCCCATCAACAAACCCACCAACACTCTAATCCCTTTTGATCCATTTACCTCTCCTACTCTTGAGATTACACTTGATGCCAATGTAGCTAATGTTCATTAGATACATTCTGAGTATGATCATCATGGTAATCAAATTCTAAATCTCAAAGTAGATGTTGAGTATTATGTTCCTCTTCCCACCTTGCCTAGTGACAAAGCTATTCTTTAAACATGCCTGAAAACCTCAACTTTCTCAACAACATCATAAACTTGGGAATTTTAAAAGTAAAACCCCTTATTTCAATAACTTTATTTCTAGCATTGATCCTAAAACTAATCCAATATCTTATTTACCTAATGCACCATATCATTTCCAAGATGGCAATGCTATGCTTATCGAAGAAACCACTCACATTGAGTATGGTACTCCATCCTATCCTTGACCAATTGTAATATCTTGTGAACTCTCACCTATTGAAACTAATAATTTTAGCTTATTATTTGATAAGTATCACAATGTTTTTACTTGGTCCTATGAGGACATGCTTGGTATTGACCCTAGCATTATGGTGCATAACATTATTACTTTTCTCGATGCTAAACCTATGCATCAAAAGCAAAAGAAATTTCCACTTGCGATTTCCACCTTATGTCACAAAGAAATAATCAAATTACTTGATGCCAAGTTTATAAAACCAGTGGAATTTTCTGAATGTGTTTCTAATATTATTCCCATTCAAAAAAAGGTCACTATGGTCATTTGCATTTGTATTGATTTTTGAAATCTTAACCTCACTTATCTCAAAGACAACTTCCCTTTACCTTAAATAGATGCCATCATTGATTCCATGACTAGTTACAAAATGTTATCTCTTATGGATGGCTTTTTGGGCTACAATCAGATTCACATCGCCCCTGAGGACCAACATAAGATCAATTTCACCATGGAATGGGGCACATATTATTATGTCAAAATGCCCTTTGGCCTCAAAAATGCTAGATCCACTTATCAATGAGTAATGACTCATATATTTCATGATCTTATCCACAAAATTGTTAAAACCTATGTGGATGACCTCATTGATAAATCCAAAAGTCATAAAACTCATCTCTCAGATCTTGCTATCATCTTTGACCATTATCTCAAATTTTGAGTTAAACTAAATCCTTACAAATGTGTCTTTAGTGTCACATCTAGAAAATTTTTAGGATTCCTAGTATCTCTTTGTGACATCAATGTTGACCCTGATAAGATTAGTTCCATCATCAACATGCCTATTCCTTGATCCATTCCTGACATTCGTACATACTTAGGTAAACTTGGGGAAACTAGATGATTCATCCCTAGAATGGCTTATGGCATCTACTCTATCAATTATCTTCCTAAAAAAGGTAATGCCTTAGAATGGATAGACCCTTTTCAAAAAGATTTTGATAATATGAAAGAGTCATTGCTTCACCCACCTACTCTTCATCCTCCTTCTAATGATCAAGCCTTGATCTTATATACTTCTTCTACACCCATATCAGTTGGGGCAATGCTTACCCAATAAGATGATACTAGAAGAGAGTATGCTTTTACTACATTAGCCAAGGCCTCATCAATTATGAAACACATTATGCCAAAGTCAAATGTAATCTCTTCACCATTTATTTCACATTTTAAAAGCTTCA
This sequence comes from Torreya grandis, assembly GCA_037957365.1. Taxonomy (NCBI): domain Eukaryota; kingdom Viridiplantae; phylum Streptophyta; class Pinopsida; order Cupressales; family Taxaceae; genus Torreya; species Torreya grandis. The sequence goes on along the minus strand of JARHVA010003830.1, from coordinate 534,086 downwards.
CCATTACATGCTTTACTAGACTACTTATGTCATCATTCATTCTAACCCCCTTCGTCACTTCTTATCCAAAGCCTTTCTTCCTGGAGATAGAATTGGCAAATGGATGGTCCTTCTTATAGAATTTGATCTCTACATTGTAACTCAAAAATCTATCAAAGGGAAAGTCATAGTTGATCAATTTTACACAACTCATGTGTCAGCTACCAATCACCTTCAAGATAGTCTTCCAGATGATAATATATTTTATATTGAAGGTCTTAATCAAGCTATTTCTCTCAAATATTATTTTCATAACTTTACCATTGATCTTGAAATAAATAATGTTTATGAATCGTTTATTCCTTTTGATACTACTAAACCTAAAGTAGTTATCAAGGAGCTTCCTAAAATTAATGTTGACTTACATGAGGATACTTAGACCCTTCACTTTGATGGTGTTAAATGCCTTCAAGGAGCTAGGGCGTGTTACATTCTTACAAGTCTTCTTGGAAAGATCATACCTTTAGATTTTTTTTTAAAATTTTATGTCACCAATTATATGGCCAAATATGATGCTCTAATCTTAGGCATGAGAGCTGATTTTAATATAGACATTCAATATTTACATGACTTAGGTGATTCCAAACTTTTTTACCATCAAGTCAATGGTGATTACCAATGAAAAAGTGAAAATATCATTACCTATCATCAAATTGTAACTACTCTCACTAAGTATTTCATCTCTTCCATTATTGAACCTATCCATCGAGATCAAAATTCCATTTATGATTCCTTGGCTTCTTTAACTTCTCTCTTTCATCCCCACAAAGTTTTTTCAATCCTACTTTTATTATATAAATAAAGAAATATCCATCTTCTACTCAACCACTCTATTTGATTATCTACCACATTGAGGCTATTACTATTAGATAAAAACCATGGTATAAAGACATCATTCAATTCTTGGAACATCAAACTTATCCTCCTAACTTAGACTCTCATGAAAAGATGCATGTTTATAAATAAGCTTTTAAATATGTATTTCGATATAACATGTTTTGTTATCATAACACTGAAGGTACATTACTCTATTTTATTATGAAAGATGAGGTCCCTCCTATTATTAAACAAGCACATGGGGGAATTTGTAGTGTCCACTATAGCGAACATACTACATCCCATAAATGCCTATGTATGGGATACTTTTTGCCTACTCTTAAAAAACATGCAATTAAATTTGATAAAAAATGTACTCCTTGCCAACTTCATGATGATCTATTTCATTTACCTCTAACTGAGCTTCAAAATATCAAATATCCTTGGCCATTTTCCATGTGGGGATTAGGTCTCATTTGTAAATTACCTTATTCCCAAGATGAACATGTTTTTATCATCATCGCTACCGAATATTTTACCAAATGGGTTGAAGCCATGCCCCTTATTAATGTCACTAGTAATGCCATTGCTAAATTTATTCTTAATCAAATAATTTTTCACTTTGGTGTTCCCCATACTATCATTTATGAAAATGGTGGTAACTTTAAAAATAAGGATGTTAAATAAATTTATGCTAAATTCAAGATAAATCATAAATTTTATACACCTTATCATCCATAATGTAATGGCCAAGTTGAGGATACTAACAAAATTCTAAAGTCAATTTTGGTGACAATTCATAAAACCTGCATGGATTCGCACATTTATTTTTACCCTACTCTTTGGGCCTATCGAACTAGCATACGTACTGCCACTGGGGTAATGCTGTTCTCTCTAGTTTATGGTTTTGAATTAGTTCTTCCATTATAAGTTGAGCTTAATTATCTTCATATATATTTTCATGGTATCATTATTGATGAAGAATTATTTAATGCTCACTTTCATGCTCTTGATCTCCTTGATGAACATCATCTTTCTGCTTTGCATCATAATCACCAATACAAGGCTCATATTGTCAAATAACATAACAAACATGTCAAAGTTCACACATTCAATATTGGTGATCTTTTCCTTAAATTAAACTAAATCCATGATAAAAATGGTAAATATGCCCAAAAATTGGCGGGGTCCCTATTTAGTCAAAGATAGTTTTGGTCTAAGTACCTACCACCTTCAAACTAATTAAGACCATGTTTTCAAAGGGCCCACCAACACACAATTCCTCAAAAAATGCTTTGCCTAAACATTTCCTTCTTTTTATGTTTTCTATCTACATCTATCTAACACTTTTTATAGGTTACTTACATGGGTCTCCCCCTTTACAATAGTTCTCTCTTTTTACAAACCTTTAGTCCTTCTTATTTGGTCTTTTGGTTTCCCCTTTCTCTCGTGAGTTGCATTTTAAAACTAAAGATAGGAACCAATCTTCCTCATGATGTACCATAGTCTTCTTTATTTTCATATTCTTTTTACACACTTTTTGGCATCCCTTGGATTCCTATTTTATGAGTTGTATTGTAAAACCATGGATAAAACCTAGTCTTCCTCATAAAATACCATCTTTTCCTTATTTTTTTTTCACATGCTTTTTATCAACTTCATGGGTTTCTATTTTATGAGTTGCAGTGTAAAACCATGGATAGGACCTAGCCTTCCTCATAAATTTACCATCTTGTCATTGATTTTATAAGACCATGTTTTTGATCCTTGTTCTCAACTTTATCTTTTGCTTCTTTTGATAGATGGATTTTATATGACAATCTATGTTAGCATGTTTTCCTCTATTTCCCTTATTCTTATGATAAAGAATCGCACTTTACTATCATTATATGCCCTTTTCACCCTTTGTCACAAGTTTTGTGATTTTTGAATTAATTTAAATTATTCCATGTGTCATTCATCTTGATTTCCTATCCTTTCACTCCACATTGGATAAAACAAGGTTAAAGTCAAGATAACACTTTTATTTCACCTAGATTTATGAGACTCTTAGACCTCATGCTCTTTGAAGTTATCTCTCTTAGAAACTAAATCCCAAGTATTCAAATGAGATTCATCTTTAGCATCCATGTTTAATTTTACAAATCCATATGGAGGAGGAACAAGAAAAAATACATCAAGAAAGTTAAAAGCCAAATCATTTAAAACAAAAGACAATGATATATAAAAGAAAATTTACAAATCTCAGAAGTCAAAATCACACCAAAAGATGTGATTCCAAGCACATATTCTATCTCTAATCGAATCTCAAACTCCACAGTTGGCCTCACATAGAACCAAGGTAAATTAGGGTGTGGTAGGTGTTGATGCCATGGATTGCACCTTATGAAAGAATACTTAGCTCCCTTCCTCCATGTGACACAATGGAGACATTCCTCTTGATGTGGGTGGAAAATTTGAGGAATGAATCTCTACATTAGGGGCTAGCTCCCCTTGATGCACCTTGAGGCCCTAAATTTTTTACTTCTAATAATGGGGGGGGGTGTGAAAAAAGAGAGAGGTATCATAAAATAGAACCTAACTAAAGTAGTGATACACCAAAATTGATCGATCTACTTGGCCTTCACCTATACTTTACATCAAAAGAAGCAAATAGACACTTCATTCGAATGAAGAACTAACTGCATCAATGCTTCAATAAGGGGTTTTATAGAAGTATAAGGAGGAAGAAACTACCAGAGGTGTTCTAAAGACACACTATTGAATAGTTGCTCACCTGCACCTATACTTCAATTTGGACACTTCTTGTTGACCTGTAGAAAAGAATTTGCAATACACTAGATATGCTGGTATAAACTTATGAAAGCATTAGAAGAAATGACTGAACATAAGACAAGACCATAGGCATATGCAAAAGTGTAAGCTCAAATGGAGGTAAAAAACTTATTTTGATTTAAATGTAAATTTATCCAGGGCTTCACCATACAATGCTGAGAGATCCTTTCTCAAAATGAGAAGTTATAATATATAGAGAACTTGGAAAAAGATCATTGATTGATCAAGGGAATGAGGCCCATGCTTCATTAATCAATCCTATGGTGACCACCAGCCCATGATGCTACCATCTCTCCTTAAATACATCTATGAAATCCATGCTGTAGGTGTTGAGGTTGTTGCCCTTGCTATCCAGGCCTATAAGAGCATGGGTTGCTTCTCCTAGCAACTGACAAGGCCATCCCTACTTATGTTTACTGAGCCATGCTCTCTTGAATGCTTATGCAACTGGATACTAATTAATGTCAAAATAAGGAAACATCAGCCATTCCCTTTAATATTCACAACCAACCCTTTTAATGGTTCTTTAGTGGAGACTATTCCACCTAAAAGCATTTACTTCTCCCACTGACAACTCCTGTGCCACCTAGAGCATTTTAAGATTTTGTCTTATATACACATGGCCATGTTCTGGGTTAGCTACTTTGATTTTATCTTTCCTTACTATTTCTTGTCCTTTTCCTGGCAATTCAGGCTCTTGGGGATTACAAATTTTCTCTCAGGCTCCTTCTTTGGTGGGTCACTGAGTCTTCCCTGAGGCCTTCAAGATTTAGAATTCCTTTAGACAAAATGTTTGAAGGAATTCTTCTTTTAGGCTTGTCACCTTTTGACCCCACTTTGATGAGCCTTTGGGCTTCTGCTTATGAGTTCCTTCAGACAAAATGTCCTAAGGAATTCTTTTTTTGATCCCTTATAACAACTTTCTTACCACCTTAAATTTGACATTCATGAGTCTATCACCAAACATTTGAATTCTAACAGCTATTTTATCACCTTTAAATTGATTTCTGTGGGCATGTCACCCCTTTTGGAAATTCCTTCAATTTCTTTTTAAACAAAATTTTTTGAAGAGAAAGTAACCCTTCAGAAAAAATGACAAGGTCATCTTTTGAAGGCCAAGTGCCCTCTACAAGGGCACCTACCCTTCGGACTTTTGTCTTTCAATTTTTTTTAAACTTTATTCAACAATGGAAATTCTTTGAAAAAAATGTCTAAAGGAATTCCTTCAAACATTTTGTTCAAAAGAATTCACTCTTTGGGTTTTCTCTCTTTGGATTTCCTTCTGAAGGGAATGTGACCCTTTAGACTTTTGTCTTCCAAATTTTTTCAAACTTTCTTCAACTGTGGAAATTATTTAGACAAAATGTACGAAGGAATTCCTAAAGACATTTTGTTTGAAAGAATTCACTCTTTGGGTTTTCCCTCTTTGGATTTCCTTTAGACAAAATGTTTGAAGGAATTCTCTCTTTGGCCTGTCAACTTTCTCAAAGGGCAAGTACTTCTTGAGCCTTCTGCTTTGCCCCTTTGCTTTGACCATGTACCCTCTACAAGGACACCTTAAGCTCATAGTTACCCTTTAGGATTTTAAAAAGGTTCATTTTGTTCATCTCCTACCCCCTGCAAGGGTTTCTTGGCCTCTAAGTCACCTTTTAGGAGAATCAAACGGGTCCTGTTTGGCACCTAAGTGCCTTTTGAAAGGGTACCTACCCTTTAGAATTTTTGTAAATGACCCCTTGGCCTTTTGAACTTGGTCTATTTTGATGATAAAAGCCTTTTGAATTAACTTACTTTCCCTATTAAGTATCCAAGATCAAAATGAGTTTCAAATTGACTCATGCTTGCCAGACCCAAAGCACTTTGTAACTAAAAGAAGAAAACACTTGGTTTTTTAATGAAAAAAAGGCCTGTTAGATAAAATTTCACAAGACAACTATGAGATGAACTTGTCAAAACTTGGGTTAAAAGACCCTATAAGGAAAAGGAAAGAGGGATGCCCAATTTTGGCCTACATGACTAAAATTGGTCAATACATTTGGAGATTCATAGGGGAAACATGCCTCCTATGCTTGAAAAGCTAGCAAAACCTAAAAAAAACCTAAGAAACAATAAATATTTTACCCCAAATGATAAAGAGAACACACACAAGGATAAAAAACTATAGATATGCATAAAAGTACTTAGGGAAAATGAGGAAAAGATAGGGAAACTATGTACATGGCAAAATAAAACTAGTGACAATGTTTAAGATATATCCCATTGACTGGGATATGTAGTTTTTCACCATCCAACTTGGAGAGTTATAAAACATTATGTTGCTTGCATTGGGTGATGACATATGGGCCACTCCATAAGGCATCAAAATTTGTGTGCCTTCTAGGTTTAGCTCGGTCTTCATCCCACTTCAAGACAATATCACCTTCTAAGAACCCTTTTAGTGTAGATCTCTTGTCAAAATTCTTCTTTATTTGGTATTGGTGGCTGGTCATTACATCCATGGATTGGTCTCTTGCCTCTTAAAACTCCATTAGTTAATAGTACTTGACCTCCAGGCTATCACTCTCCACCAATTATAGCTGATGGGCAAGATCCAAGGCTGGTAACTCAAGTGAAATAGGAAGTTTAGATTTCCTTCCATACATGATTGTGTATGGTGAATTCCCAATCACCCTCTTTGGAGTGATCTTGTCTACCTAAAGAGCTATCTTCAACTTGGCATGCCAAGTCCTTGGTTTTATTCCATTGTCCTTTTAATGATCCTAATCAAGTTCTTATTTATGGACTCAACCAACCCATTCCATTGTGGGTAGTAATTGGAAGAAGTGCTAAGATAGATGCCATATCTTAATTCCCACTCACTTGTATTTGATCCTAAGAAAGCTAATGTATTTTATAAAATTATTGTGGCTGAGACCAAAAATCTCATCACTATGCCTTCATAAAAGTCTAGGACTATGCTCTCATTAGCTTCCTTAAAAGCAACAACTTTTACCCATCTTGTGAAATAATCTATAGCAGCCAAGATCCACTTGTGGCCAACACTAGAAGGAGGTTTGATCATCCCTATGAAGTCCACATCCCATTGCATGAACAACTATTCCACTTGAATATGATGTTGAGGCATTGTATCCAGTTGTTGCTTCCCATCAAAGAAAGCACATTTTTGACCTTTCCTCACCCAAGCATAAGTGTCTCTAAATAAAGTACGCTAGCCCTCATAATCCTTGCAGCTATGGCCTTGGGAGCAAAGTGGCCACCAATTAGTTTATCATGGAACTCAGACACTACCCTATCAACTTGGTCTGAGTGAATGCATATCAAGAGTACCCTTGAAAGGTCCTTTCTGAACATCAGTCCATCAACTAGAACATAAGGAAGAGATTGGAGCCTGAAATACCTTCTCTTGGTCCTATCAAGACTTTGTGGACACTCACCAATTTAGAGGAAATGCATCATGTCTTGTGCCTAGTTCTTCATGATTATAGGTATTTCTACTACAACTTGATCATGGAGTACCCAAATGTCCTCCTTCGGCTCTTTGTAGTCTATAACAAGGTGTTCACATATCCCTCTTTCTCTTACCAGCTTGATGGTCTTGATCTCTACATCATACTCCATTAATTTGGTGATCTATCCTACCCACTTCTCATTCAAGTGTTGGCTCACTTCTCATTCAAGTGTTGGCTCAACAAGAAGTCCTTTACACTAGGATGTGGCACCATGATGTAAATATTGCTATTAGATAACATATGTCTAAATTTATTTAGGCTTTGTATGACTACAAGTACATACTTCTCAACATACATGTACCTAATCTCATAGCCTTCTAATCCCTAACTAAAAAAAATTGAGAGGCTATTCTAAATTCTCACCATTTGCTTGAGTGAGCATAGCCAAAATTACCTCTTCATTTCCAAAGGTGTAGAGATTAAAGTCCTTAGAGAAGTCTAGACTAGTTAGGGTGGGAGCTTAGGCAATAGCTTGCTTGATGCCTTCGAAGATTTCTCTCATCCTTACTGTCCATGTAAATGTCTCATCCTTCCTCAGCATGGAAGTTAGTTGCTTGACCAATTCAGCAAAATTAGGGATGAATCTCCTAATAAAGTTTATTTTGACAAAGAAGCTCTGCAGGCCCTTCTTATGTTTAGGTAAGGACAATGCTAATATAATATGCACTCTTTCCAAATCAATGGTCAAGCCCATTTTTGAAATGACATGGCCTAGGAGTTTGCCTTCGTGGATAATAAACACACATTTTTTAGGGTTGAGAGAGATGCCAAACTCTCTACACCTCTCAAAGATTTACTTTAGGTGCTTTAGATATTGGCTTGCTTCCTTGGAGAAGACTGTCACATCATCAAGATACACCAGTACAATGTCATTTATCAATCTTTAGAAATCCATGTCCATAACATGTTGGAAGGTAGCTCCAACATTTGACAATCTGAATGGCATCTTCTTATAGGCAAAAGTCCCCCACTTGGTGGTGAAGGTTGTCTTGTACTAGTCACAATATTGCACCAAAATTTGATTGTATCTAGAGTATCCATCTAGGAGGGAGAATCTTTCACTACCTATCACCATCTAAAGAATCTGCTCTATATTTGGGAGGGGATAGTGATCTCTTAATGAGACTCTATTTAGGTCTCTAAAATCCACACACAATCTAATCTCTCCATTCTTCTTCCTAATGGGAACCAAATTGGCTAGCCAAAAAGAGTGTTTCATAGGGAAGATGATCCTAAAATTGATTAGTTTAGTGAGTTCCTTCCTCATGAGAGGCTTAATTTTTAGATTGATTGGCATTTAATTTTGCTTGATGGGTTTGACACCTTTTTCTAGCTCAATGTTGTGCTGGGTCAAGCTTGGGTCAAACCCCTTCAAATTTCCATACTCCAAAGTAAAGACATCGATAAACTCTTATCATAACACAATGAAAGCATACTTTTCTTCATTGGTACATACCTTCCCAAGTGTAAGCAAATTATCCTTGAAGATCTCTACCCTTTCATATTTTTCTTTCTTGGTTGACATGCTTGCTTTGTCCTTCTTGATTTGGTCATCCTCATTGAAGATGCTCTCAAGAGTTACCAAACCCTTGGGAAGTATGTTGGTCTTCAATTAAATAATCTACCCATCATACTATTACTACAACTTAGATTAATTTTTAGAAGTGAACTTAGCTTCCTCCTATAAGAAAAGTGTTATTTTTGGTCACTGTTAAACACCTATGAATTGGTGACATTGTCTGGTATGGAAGGCCTCACTATCACCTTTAAATGGTGCTAATTCTTGTCTTGTCTCACCCCATTTAGAATATAAAACTAAGCAACAACTGATGCTAGTCCATCTACATGCTTGTTCTCCTCTCTTAGGATAGAAGTGATGTTGAAATTGGTGAAGCTCTCCATTAGGTCCCACACCTTGTGCTTGTAAGACTTGAGTAGGGAGTTTTTGGTGAAGTTTTGACCCCTCACTTGAAATTATTTGATTCCTCTTTTCCTTTCTCACTCTAGACCATGAACAAGAGATTCATACTCTATTACATTACAAGTATAAGAGAACTAGAACCTGAAAGCTAAGAAGTATTTCTCCTTTGAAGGTAAAACCAACATTGTTCCACCACCAACTCCCAACTTGCTTCTAGTCCATCAAAGAAAATCTACCACAAACCACAGTTCTCTTAGTTTGCCTTCACCAAATTTAGCATGCAAGCATCCTTCTCATGCATGTAGTAAACTCCAAGACCTACCTCTTTGATGAACTTGTAAGGATCATGCTCAAAATTATCATTTCACCATTCATTTAGGAGGAGGTTAGCAACTCCTATAAGGGAAGATGAAGGAGATTGGTCTACCTAGAGTTCTTCATCAATGATGGCATAGCTAACATTTGTTACTTTAGGTGAGTATGGCTCTAGGTGATCTTTGTGGATGGGCTCTAACTCAATCTTCACCTTAGTTCCATACTTAATCTTAAAAACCATGTAAGCCCAATTTGCTACCAAGTACCCACCTATCTTGTATGTGAAATCCCTGGATAAGAAAAAAGAAAAATAAGGGGGAACATATACCACCACCACATCATGGGGAATTGAGAAGGTCAAATAGGCATGGAGAGTTAGATTCAAGCCTCTTACCATTGCTAGGTCTTGGCTGGTGATCCAACCAAATGCAAAACTCCTTTGGTAATTTGCTCATATTTGAGTCCTAACTTATCAGCTATGCATTTGGGTATACCTGAGGTGCTTGCTTCACTATCAATAATGTAATTATGGACCAAAAAATCACCAATAATCAAGGACAAATAAAAATGAGAAACTTTTTCATCTTTATTTGCTTGACATCCCATGGGAGGATCCCCATTCACTATCAACACATTATCATCCTTCGTTGGGACAACTCACTCACCTAAACCATGTAATTCCTTTTGGAGTATATCCTTTTGCCCTAACATTGCTAAGGAATCCCATGATGAGATGTTCATGTGCATCTTATTCATTTGGTCTACTACATTGATCAAAGGATTGCCCCCTTTGGAGGTCTCCTTAGGGACGTTTGTAACTTGTGGTGCAACTTGAGGAGTTGAAGCTACAATTGGTGGTCTGTAATTGGGAAAATTATGATTTACTTATGATAAAAGAGATGCTACAGGTGCTTGAGTAGATGCTTGAGCTTCATCCATAGCTCTCTTCTTAGACTTGGTGTTGGCTGTAACACAATAATCCTAATTATTTATGCTCCCCACATAGTTGACTATGTAGAACTCCCCTTCCAGGTGGTTCATAATAGTGAAATGAGATTGAGCCTACCTGCTATCCATCCCAGGTTATGTTGACACCTAAAAACTTGAGAATTGGCTTGCTTGATCACCTTGTGTGGTCATACTTTGATTTGGTAGCTCATTTGCATAAGCAACCTATTTTTGACCATGCCCCAAGGGTGGATAATTAGGCTTCTCATGTACCAAATTATTTTAAGTGGGGACAAGAGCCTTAAAAGATGAAGGGGCACTCAGATTATAGCTTTGATAAGGCTTGAATTATGTAATCTAACCTTGCCCTTGATTATAATTTTGGAAAGGAGGCCTATTTAGCTACCCAAACTACTGGTAGCCTTGATTTGGCCTATAACTTTGAGCTTGATACCTCTTGAGGGTAACTAGTTCATTGGTAACACTCTATAACAGGCTCTTAACTTTGTGGAGATCATTTGCAAGGGTAGCAACTGGCCTCTCTACACTAGGTAGAGGAGCTAGAGTGGGTACAATATGCTGAACTGAGGACTACAAATTAGGAAAGATTGGCATATGAGGTTTAGGAGCTATCTTTACTGCTTGAACCAAACAATTTTTAGTAGCTATGGCTATTTCGTATGTAACAAGTAGAACATGTCCACCCATGGAATGTATCATGATAGCAATGTCACTGTTCAAAGCCTTCAAGTAGTAAAGGAAGGCATAGCTTGGGGTTGGCCTCACTAGAATTAGGATTTTGTCTTAAGTCTTTTGGAACCTAGTGTTAAAATCTTGTATAAATTCATGTGGGGATCTCTTCATAGTGGTCAATTACTCAACTAGAGACAAATGGCCACTTTTCTCCCCAAACCTATTTGTCAAGAGGGTCCCTAATTCATCCATGAGTCAACTAAATTCATAAGTAAGGTCCCATACCAGTCCAAAACTTTCCCTTTAAAGGATAAGGCTAGCAATTTGATGGATACATTTTCCTCAATGATATTATGGATGTTACAGAGGTTGGCTATGTTTTTGATATGCTCAATAGCAGTGATTGGGCCTTCTCCACTACAGGGAGGAACACTCTTAAGAGCTATCCCTAGAATTAGGTCATACTACAGAAGGTTCGAGGGACTCTGACCATTGAATGCCATAAAAGGGAGAGCCATGGTTGTGAAAGGATTCAACTAGGGTCTCCTTGAGTAGGTGTATTTTATGATAGGTCTAGGAAAATGGCTTGCTATGTAAGGATGCATAGTTACAAACCTTAGCCTATTTACTAAGTTTAGAGGTAGCTCAACAAATTTGAAAGGGACACCCTTAGAAGAAGATCTTATGGTGACCTTAGGCATGGGATGCTAGGTTGATCACTAACTAGAGATTGAGTTCCTGAAATGGAGTCACTAAATGCTAGATTATAGCTCTTTCTTTTGGATTTTTTATAGTAATAGGACCAACACCAATCCTAAAATTCACAGGATGCAAATTTGGTCCCACTAGGTGTGCCAAAAACTATTGACACTATGGATGTCACCCTCTAAAAGGATACTCAGCTCCCTTCCTCCATGCGGCATAATGGAGACATTCCTCTTGTTATGGGTGGAAAATTTGAGGAATGAATCTCTTTATTAGGGGCTATCTCTCCTTGATGTACCTTGAGGCCCTAAATTTTTTACTAATAATAGTGGGGGGTGAAAAGAGAGAGAGGTAATATAAAATAGAACCTAAATAAACTGGTGATGGACCAAAACTGATCGATCTACTTAGGCTTCACCTACACTTTTTACCAAAAGAAGCAAATAAACACTTCATTTAAATGAAGAACTAACTGCATCAATACTTCAAAAAGGGGTTTTATGGAAGTATAAGGAGGAATAAAATACTAGAGGTGTTCTAAAGACACATTGTTGAACATTTGCCCACCTATGCCTATACTTCAATCTGGACACTTCTTGTTGACTTGTAGAAAAGAATTTGCAATACACTAGATATGCTGGTATAAAATTATGAAAGCATTAGAAGAAATGACTAAACATAAGACAAGACCATAGGCATATGCAAAATTGCAAGCTCAAATAGAGGTAAAACACTTCTTTTGATTTAAAGGTAAATTTATTTAGAGCTTTGCCATACAATGCTAAGAGATGCTTTCTCAAAATGAGAAGTTATAATATATAGAGAACTTGGAAAAAGATCATTAACCGGTCAAGGGAATGAGGCCCATTCTGCATTAATTAATCTTGTAGTGACCACAAGCCCATGATACTACCATATCTCCTTAAATACATATGTGAAAGCCATGCTATGGGTGCTTAGGTCGTTACCCTTACTATGTAGGCTTGCAAGAGCATGGGTTGCTTCTCCTAGTAATTGACAAGGCCATCCCTACTTATGTTAATTGGTATATGCTCTCTTGAATGCTCATGCAACTAGCTACTAATTAATGTCAAAACAAGGAAACATGGGTCGCTCCCTTCAATGTTCACAACTAACCCTTTTAATAGTTCTTCAGTGGAGACTATTCCACCTAAAGGCATTTACTTCTCCCACTGATGACTCCCATGCTACCTGCCCTGGTCTGGTTCATCCCTATACTTGACTTGCTATGCCACCTGGAGTGTTTTGAGATTTTGTATTATATGTGTGTGGCCATGTTCTAGGTTACCCACTTTCCTTTTCTCTTTCTTTGCTATTTCTTGTACTTTTCTTGGTAATTCAAGCTCTCAGGGCTTACAAATTTTCTCTTAGGCTCCTTATTTGGTGGGTCACTAAGTCTTCCCTCAAGATTTTGGGATTTTGACTTCCTTTAAACAAAATATATGAAGGAATTCTTTTAGATATTTTGTCTGAAGGAATTCTTATTTTAGGCTTTTCACCTTTTGACCCCCCTTTGACAAGCCTTTGGGATTCTACATTGTAGTTCCTTTGGACAAAATGTCTGAAAGAATTAATTTTTTGATCCCTTACAATGGCTTTATTACCACCTTAAATTTGACATTTGTGGGCCTGTCACTAGACATTTAAATCCTAACAGCTAGCTTATCACCTTTAAATTGATGTCTATGGGCCTGTCACCCCTTTTGGCAATTCCTTCAGCTTTTTTGCAAATGAAAATTTCCAAAGGGAAAGTGACCCTTCAAAATTTTTGAAAAGGTCCTCTTTTGAAGGCCAAGTTCACTCCACAAGGGCACCTACCCTTTAGACTTTTATCTTTCAAATTTTTTTAGACTTTCTTCAACTATGAAAATTCTTCGGATAAAATGTCTAAAGGAATTCCTTCAGACATTTTGTTTGAAAGAATTCACTCTTTGGGTTTTCCCTCTTTAGGTTTCCTTTGGACAAAATGTCTGAAGGAATTTTTTCTTTGGCCTATCAACTTTCCTGAAGGGCAAGTCCTTCTTAAGCCTTCTATTTTGCCCCTTTGCTTCAACCATTCACCTTCTGCAAGGACACCTTAAGCTCACAGTTACCTTTTGGGCTTTTGTAAATGTCTATTTTATTCATCTCCTACCCTCCAAAAGGGTTTCTTGGCCTTTAAGTCACCTTTCAAAAGAATTTAAATGGTCTTGTTTAGTACCTAAGTGCCCTTTGAAAGGGCACCTACCCTTTAATTTTTTTGTAAATGACCCCTTGGCCCTTTGAACTTGGTCCATTTTGCTGATAAAAGCCTTCCAAAGTAACTTACTTGCCCTGTTAAGTATCCAAGATCAAAATGAGTTTCAAATCAACTCATGCTTGCCAGACCCAAAGCACTTTGTAAAAAGAAGAAGAAAACACTTGTTTTTTTCATGGAAAAAAGGCCTATCAAAGAAAAGTTCACAAGGTAGCTACGGAATGAACTTGTCAAAACCTAGGTCAAAAGACCCTATAAGGAAAAGGAAAGAGGGGTGCCCAATTTTGGCCTACAAGACCAAAATTGGTCAATAGTAATCTAGTAGATTAGAATAAGAGAATTCAACAAACTCCATGGTGCTACCTAATTTCTCATGCAAGTACCCAATCTTTGTAGTATACCAACAACCTTGTAAGGGTTCCTAAAGAACAAGGAACATGTTGTGGGAAGGTGGGTCCATTTTAATTTTCATACATATAACCTTCATGGGATGATATACATACTACATTTATTGACCTAAGACTTGTGTAGTTAAGAGTTATTTAGAGTCCTTAAGGTTAAAAGTCCTCTTGTTTTGACAAACCTAATTTGAATGTCTTGACTTTGATAAAGAGTTCCTCTACCTTGGTTTTTCCTTCAATATCCCCTCTTCCCATTTCATTTCCCTCCTTGATAGGCAAATTATGATTCTAAATCTAGTTCCCCTCTTCTATTATTCCATTCTTCTTAACCTCTTAAAAACATGCTAAAACTAATTTGTTTCAATTTTATCTATCCCTAGATCAAAACAACATGTTTGAGCCACTATGGATTACTTTCTTTATACCATAGAATTACATTCCTAGACTTGTTCTGATTTCTTTTTACTATTTGTAATTTATTGTACTACCCTTCTATTATGAGCACCTGAGTTTGTACCTTTTTCCATTGTTGTGTGAGGTTGACTTGTTACTTCTCACTTGGTAATGTTTTTTTCCCTTTTTACATATCTTTTTCCATTATTGAGTGAGATAAGGATTGTTACTTCTCACTCATAAATTTTGTTCTACCATTTTGTTTCTAATTTTACATCAATGTTTGATTACCATCCTTTTTGACATGTATCCTTGGTTTGAATTAGTGAGTTTACCTTTCTTACTTAAGGTTTACTTGTTTGAGTTTTTCAATCTTTAGTAGCCTTGGATTTTCAATTACTTGATTTACTCTTATTTTTGACTTAGTCATTTAGTCTAACATAACATTTGTCAACTCAACTTGCCAAATTTATAAGTATGTCCTATCCACATAGTACTGGTATCTTAGCTTTCCTATGTTTATTTTTTCTCTTTAGTTTTATATTCTTGGGTTTGTCAAAAGCAGTCTTTGTGCCCTACATAATCAAAACTAACAACACAATAGATGTGATAAAGGTAAGTCAAGGTATGCATCACATTTAATTTTCAATTATTTCCTTTTTAGTCATTTATTTTTAGTTATTTTATGTTTTAAAATACCACAAATTTTTTTTAGCATCAACATTATGTGTTCTTATGTTCTTTCTTGAAGCACCAGCCCTTGTTACACCTTAGTGACATGTGATGAGCTTCAAGTGGTGCATATGTATACACATAATATTTTAAATTTTTATCAAATACTAATGATTTACATCATGTAGGAACCCATTGAGACTCAATCTCTCTGAGTGCATGCTTTAAAGGGTGCACCGAGAAAGGGGTGGGTAGAACATTGGTGCTTCATAGGATTGTTGTCCCTTATTACCACATATTACCAATCCAACTGGCAACTAAAACCATTCCCTAAGATATTAATCCTCCTTTACATAATCCTATATTATTTTCCCAATTTACATCCCTCTTTTCCTCACCTTAAGTCCATTTTATCAATTGACTATGCTAGTTTGACTGGGTTGACCTTGTATAGTTTCAAGGGATTTTCACTTAGAAACTAGTTTGGCCTTTGGCTAACCTAGCTCATGACCTAGTGAATAATTATCCAAAATTGTGATAGGTAAACTGGGTTGACCCTATCATCTAGGATTTTTGGAAGGGTTTAGTGTCAAATCCACCTATATAGACAAGATCATTTCATCATTATTTTAATATGTAATCATGAGTTATTATTCAATCATGCTTCTTTACAATATGCTCTTCTACCATTCTACTTGTGGAGTCTTAGCTTAGGGTTTCTACTTGAAGAATATAATATTGTGGATAAGTCTTAGATGCTTTGACCTTTTTTAGTGATCCTTACAAATCACAAAAACCTATTACAAATCCTCTTTGGCTAAGGGAGAGACTGAGTCTTGATAGATTCATATTCAGGGAAGTATTCTCTAACTTTACTAGATAGAAATAGCACAATTATTAGCTTAGAATAATATTACTATTCATATTATATGTATTAGGGTCTTACTCATACAGAGATTAATTGATATTCTACTATACATGTTTTAATTATTTACTAATGCCTCATATTATGCCACAAGCTTTGGTGATCACTAGATCAGATTTGCTTTACTTAGTATTAGTTAAGGTGAAATACCAAAACTCAGGACCCCCTTAGGGTTATTACATGGTTGTACTTGATTAGAGGCTTTGGAAACCTCCTTAGTAAAATGTATTACGGTAAGAGATCCCCTAATCGAGTCTAGCAGATCCCCATATTGGTCATGTTCCTGCTTAAAAAATGTATCCCCAATCAAAAGTGTATGGTATGATCTATCTTCTATAACTCAAGATTGATTTATAGACATGCTACATTTTTGATTACATACAGTATATACTTGAGTATGGAGTAGTTTTCTTGGTGCTTATAAGATACATAATAACACATAGTTAGGAGAACATGATTTTGAGTTGGATACTACAATTATTTTACCTTGTTTGATTCTCTAAGACATTGATACTATAGTTGGTGAGTGAGATGAATCAAAATGCTCTGGAAATGATGAAACACAAATTTATAACAAATACACTTGGATACAATTATATTGAGGTTAATAAATAGGATATGTTCCCAATATAAGTTTTGTGGTTCAATATGTGACTAGAAATCATATTGTGATGTACAAGTTCACTTGCAATTCAATGTGATTATAGTCTAATAGTATAAAATTCAAGTCCATTGATTCCTCCCATTTTTTAAGAAATGAATTTAAGTGTGTTTCTGATTGGATTTTGGCCATGGAAAATTAATTCAGATTGAAAAGGGAATGTGATGGTGAAGAATATACGAGGCCTTCATAAATCTAATTTCACATCGGTTGTGGGTGGACCCCACCCTAAATTAAGTTAATAGATTTAGGAAATTTTAAATATTGTTAAAGTTTGTAAGTTAAGATATATTTTTTAGTTAGTAAATAATAGTTACTAATAGTTATTTATAGAAAGGTAGTTACTGCCATCTAAATACCTTAATATGTAATAAATAAGAGATGAGAATAAGAGTAGGATTTTTGGCCACCATTTCAAAAGGGAATACATTGTATCTTAAGATTTATCAATCCACATGGAAAAGACATTTTATTGAACATAAAAAATAAGGAATAAAATGATATGGAGGTTTATTTCTTAAATAATGTTCACAAATTCTGATTTTGTCTTATAGAAATTTATACACTATATTTTGTGGACACTAATTATAAAATCAATGTGTTTGTTGTTTTAGAATACCTCATTCATTTTAGTTATTTTGTTTTATTATGAAATTAACATTTCCATTTGAATTAATGGTTTATGAAATTCAATAAGGAACTCTATATTTGATAATTTGATATATTTAAGATGATATATATTTATAAAAATCCATTGTATTTCTTTGTATGCATGTACATAGTTATGTAGGAAATCATAGTAATTTTTTTCACAAATAGTTAGAAGAGGTAAGACTTCCATTCAAACAAAGGAGGCATAATAAAGTCTAACACATTATCCCCAACCAATTTTTTCATCATGTATAAGTTAGTTATAGAAGCAGAGGTTGAAAAAAGTCATCAAAAGAATCCTCTCATAAGAAAACCTCTTGGAAATTAAAACCAAATGTAATACCTCTTAAGAACATATAAGAGTAAAAATTTGTCCTATAATAAGAAATCTCCCCAAAATAGAACTTCTAAATTCATCATGATAAACCCAATGTGCATGAAATAAAAAATATGATGATATGGTGCATGGTCATGACCATCAATAAAACTAGTAAAATTATCATTAATGGTGAGGGATGAGAGCCTTAAATGTACTCTAAAATGATTCCATGCCTTTCCATCAATCCATCCACAATCAATCCTTATGATTAAGTGACCATCATGGAAAATTTGTTTCCTAAAGTGTTTGAAACTTGTATTGAAGCTTATAATGATTTATTTTTCCATAATATGGCATAAAAAAACCTATACACAAAAAAGTGATTTTGATGAATACTTGGGTTAAATATTATTTGTAGATTAATTATGTAACATTATATTCATCTCATGAGAATTCACAATTGGTCAAGGATATTTCTAAGGAACAAACACTATAATGCACATATAATAAATAAGTGTGGCATAGTTATTATAACCAAACTCATATATTTTGGGTAAAATGGGATTAAGTAGTTTAATAATTCATTCATTGTGCTTAAGTCCTCATGTACATCCCATCTATTGCATTAACCTAGAACCAATACCATTTACATGTATATCAAATTACACAAAGTGAGGATTAGAATCAAGAGAAACATCATTATCTTATAGAGCTATCAACAATAATATTATAAATCACATGATGAATATCATCATCTAGATTAGTGGGTGCATTATTTATATGATTGGCACCATCCATTTGAATACTTTGATTAAGATTCATTTTGTTTGAATTTTTCAACCTATTGATTTTCCTTGCCCTTTTAGAATATTTTTTTTCCTTTCCAATTTCTCATATTTATTGAATGATTTATGAAAATTAAAGTGAGTACATAATTAGAATATTTTCATACCTGAATCAAATATGTGTGAGAATTTTTTAGCATGATTAAACATTCTTTTACATAGGCCATTTTCTTAGAACAAATTCTAATATCATGCCCTATCTTCCACATTAGTTAAACTTTAAATTTTGCATTTTTTTCCCATTTCATTTTAAAATTATTCAATTCAAAAGCCTATTTTCATCAATTAAAAAAATAAATAAATTGTTTTATTTTTAAATTTTATTAGTGAAAACTAAAGATATCATCACAATTTTTTTGATACTTTCAATCTTTCAAAAAAATAAGGTCTAACTAGAAATGATAAGGCTACTAAAATCTCACACAAAAATTTAAAACAATTAACACTTATAATTATGACTCAATATCAATATTTCAAATGTATATTATTTGTTTTTATAGAATTTAAACAACTTTTTATAAGTAATTCAATCTCAAGTAGTTGGCCTATAAATAAAAGAGTTTTATCCAACAGGGCACTATGACTTTTCTCTTTCTTAAAAGATATGAAAAATAATTATCTTGGCATAAAAGGTATAAAATTGACAATTGAACCTTCAACATGGGTAATAAAAAATATCCCTTACCAAGTGGAATTTTGCATTGAATGATTTGGATAATGGATTATTTTAATTTTATCCCTTTATAGATACCTACATCTGGTCATAGGTACTTGACAATGTCAGTTATTTAAATATCCTAAACCACATGTATTGTGCCCAAATACATGGCTCTTATTCACCATTCCTCTAATCTATTTATCTATATGTGAGCTTGACCCTCTATTTTATGTCACTATTGCACATAAAATTCAAATTCAAATGCTCATAATAATTTATAATATCCTTAGATTATTTTAATCTAGGACAACTATCCTTAATTATTTAGGACATGCCCATTCTAGGTGAACAAGTTTACTGCTGCAGACCTGTCCACATAAAATGACCTCATCCCAAATAACAAATAGTTTCCAAAATTTGAATTATTCTTTTGGATATTATTTCATAGTTTACAAGGTCAAATAAAATAAATTATCAAAATATTTCACTATATAAGCAAATCAAAACTTATTTCAAAGATCACTTGGTTTCAAGCTTGACACTTTCTATTGAGTACTTCCACACTAATGTACATTGAGAAAATCAGCCCTATTCCTCTCAAATTCAATATTATTCACAAGGAAAAATTATAAGATAAGTCTAAATCATCTCAAAACAATTCAAGACCTATCATTATCAAGTATCAAAGCCATATTTATAACTACATACATATAGTCAAGGAACACAATTGCACAATCACTCTAGTTGGGATTAATTTCCCTCCTTGAAGTGTTGGATACATAAGTAATGGTCAATCATCAATGGGGTCAGCTCATCCCATTACACTCCCCTTTATTTTTTTTCAAGTTTCAAATAAAAAATAATTAAAATAGTGAATTCCACATAGAAAAAATAGAATCATAATATCTCAACCTACTCAGGAGATAAGTGCAAAAGGCACAGTAATTAGATTTTTTTCATAATCAATACAAACAAGTCCACAATCAATAGACACAAAAAAATTGCATTGTTGTCTAAAGAGTGAAAAATCATCTAAAAATATTCTAAAATTATGTTCTTTATCTTTCATTATAGTAACGATGATTTTTATTTATTTCTTTGTTAGTCATCAGCCAAGTCAACAAGGACAAGTCCACAATCAACATAAATGAATGACCAGTGCTATTTTATAGGAAGTACAAACCTATTCATAAATAGTTTCAAATTCAATTCTTGAGCTCAAGCATGTAAATTCATATCTTTTTTTGATTTCCAGTTTCATATATCTAAAATAGTTAATAAAAATCCTGATTTGAGCTAATTCTATTTCTTCTTAGTATTTTATAAAAATAACAATTTTCTATATATATATATATATATATATAAATTTAGAAAATGAGAATTATTAATAATTGTACATATTTATCACTCTAATATCTATCAAGTTTTACATATATTATACCAACATATTTATTATTAAATAAAAAATAGGGTAAAACACATTTTTTAAGAATTAAATCTTTCTTTAGAGTCTTATTCAATGTTTGAGGGAAACATGGCTCACACTTCTTTACTGGAAGAATTGTAAAAATCCCAATTTCCAAATAAATTATTTTCAATATTAAATATCCATATTTTATTCCCATTGATTAAAATTATAATTGATGTGATAAGAAAAATTACATAACTTATATCACCATCATAAGTGTAATTACAATAGAAAGTTATACACAGATAAAATTATGATTGGATTAAGAAAGAGAAAAATCTAAAGAGAAAAACTTCCCCACTTTTAAAGTTTTGAAATGATATTTTATTATCATATTTAAAAGGGTTTAATGAAAAATTTCCTCACATCTTTAACCCTTTCCTTCTAACCCATTTTTTTAATCTCAATAAATTGCCATCCTAGGTTACTACTACCTTCATGAACATTTGTTTAGCATCACTCTTACCAATAAAATTTTAATTTAGCATTTCAAAACTCATTTTGACTCCATTTTAAACACCCAAACACCTCACATGAACAATAAACATGATCTTGGAACAATCTACCCATAACTTGAATTCAACTATAAATTTTTAGATTCTTTAAAAAACTATAGTACAAATGAATTTCCAGGTTATCTTTTTAAAACATACAAGTCACATGATTTCTTATTTAAACACACATTTATGAATAAATGGATTCCAATAAAAATTTAACACAATTATCCATAAACATATATAACCTGGCTTAAGCAAATATAAAGTATTATATCAAATCTTATTATTTTTCCAAAACCAAATACATAAATAATTAAAAGATGGTTTTTAAAATATCTTGATTTTTGAGAGATCTAGATACTCTTATTAAAACATGACATTATAAATTAGGGTTTTATGGAGAGACAACAAAAACCCTAAAAACCCATGGAAAAATGTGGATCTTATCAAAATTATCAAATTTAAATTTTTTATTACTCAAGATGTAAAGTATGGTTTTGGGAAGTGTTAAATAAGTGTGACATTTTTTATGTTTATTTTCATCAATTTAGAGCTCTAAAAACTTCACTTAATTATCAAAAAAAATATGTTGATCACTAAAAAATCACACTTATCCAAATCCTAATTGGGTAATTAAACCTAAAAATGATAAGGAAAATGATGTGTTTTAGGGTCTATATTAAACTAGAGAAAAACATAGCTTCCTTGATGTTTATTGGTATTAGAACATAACTATAAAATTACATTATATAATTATATGACAAGTGTGAATTTCACACTATTTTGTACATGGCATGTTCTTTTTGTTTTTATACAAGTCTTATTGTATATCAAAAGTCTTCAGGATGTGAAGAGTCTTCTTTTGGATTGTAACAAATCAATGTAATGTGAAATGGAGTATTTATAAAAATCTATAAATATTGCTCAATTGTACTAAAAAAAGGTTTTGAAATATTGAGAATATAGAGATTCAAAAATGGTTTTCCTTTATGTTTTCTTATGTTCTTGCATTGATACATTATGAGTTATTATAATCTGATTATTATGAAAAATCTTACTATTCTGAGTTGATTATATATGCGAATCATGATTAATTCTATTATGTGTTGTGATTGCATTAATATAAAATTTATGTGTAAGATTTTATTTTATGTTTTTGTATTATTCATCATAATTCTCTCCCCTCTTATCATGTTCTAACAATTTTTATAGGAACCTCTACTAATAATGGTGTGGTGAGCATGGAAAGATAAATCATGTTGAGGTGACTAGTGGGATAAAGAGACTTGGAGAGATGGATAGATGAACGAATTGAAAATTTTGCAGAGGAAGAAGCAATAAGAATAGGAAGTTACATGCAAGAAATTATTCATGAGCATATATATATGGAAAAATATATGTTTTTTTTTGGTGTGAATTACGTAGAATATTAGCTATGTGGTTAGAAAGACTAGAATACTATTATTTTTAGTTGATAAGGACTCAATTTCTATATTGGACAAAAGAGAGACTAGAAAAATTGTGAAAATTAGACACTAACTAGAGTCATGTGATAGATACTAGGTGAAAACTACTATTGACAGATAAATCACTAAATTTATTATAAAAGGCTACATTTCATTCAAGGCTACATAAGTTATATCTGTGAGATGAATTGTGGGAAATTTTCTACAATGATTATCTACTCTTGTTAAAATGTTAGTTATAGAAAAGGCCATGGTACCTACCCATAACAACATGGAGTAGTCACTTTAGGAGTTAAGGGGATGTGTGCCATGGAGTGAATGATAAGGAATTGATAAGGGAATATTAAACATGTACCCAAAATATGGAGGATATAGATAAATATAGTGAAAAATTAATTTCAAGGTTAGAGTGAGACCTACGACAATAAAGAAAATGGAATAAATGAAATAATCTTAATATAAATATGATTAGAATTAAATTAGATAGTGTAGAAGATCATGATGGAATGGGATATTATAGGTGAATAATATAACCTATAAAATATGGGGATAAGGAAAGGATCAATCCTAAGACAAGAGGTGTAGAAATAGATAGAGATGTTGAGGAAATAGAAGAAAGTGGAAAGGTATAAGTGGAGTGAGTAGTCTAGTTAGAAGGAAGTTTGAGATCATAAATATAAGGGAGAATATCATTTAAATAATATTCTTTGGAATAATTTATGATAAGTCATAAAATGAAATCATGTTCAAGTTTTAGTATAGTAGAAGTCACAAACATGGATCATTCACTTCAAGGGTACACATACCCTATGCATAATTTATCATTAGAAGAAGAAAAAGTGCAGGCATTAGTAGCCATAGTGCCTTGTTTGATGCTTTAAAAAATAAGTTTGGGAAGTGTAGTGTATAAACCAAGAAAATTATAGATAGTAAGACACTGATCAAGGCAAGATTTCATGTTTCACCAAACATCAATACTTTTCCCAAGTCAAGTCCACCACCTCCACTAGTTTCAAGTGTTACTAATATGAGTATGTAGACTAATATAAATTTTTCATCACATTGACACCATATGATGGGTCTACTAACCTTGAGTAGTAACTACTAACTTGTATATGAAGTGGTAGATCAAGAATGTAACTGTAGAAGAAGTGAAGAAGTGTGAGCTCATAGGAGCTTTAATAAGACAACATTTAAAGTTTATCTACACAAGAGATGTTGCTAAATTGAGTTTTGATGATGTGAAAAACTAATTGGTAGGTTAGTTTAAATTAAATAAGTGTGTGAGTATAATTATCCAAGATTTGAAATATATTCAATAGAAATCAAGTGAATCAGTATATGACTATAATTACAAAGTTTTTGATGTAATACATAGGGTAGACTTTATGTTCCAAGATGAATACAGGGTTGAATTATTTGTATAAGGCTTGTGATATCAAATTAAGTTTGGAATTATTGAAACTCAATTTTATAATAAGGCTAATACTCAGGTAATTGCACTCCTTGTGAAATAAATAGAGGAATATAGAGATATCCCACAACCCACTATGAAGATAAATGTAAAGATTGATGATTTGTTACAAATTATGGAGGAACTAAATGAAATTAATAGACCTAAGTTAGGAATATGGTGCATGGAATTTAGAAAATATGGGCACAATAAAAATGACTACCCTAAAGTTAAGATAAAATTATATGAAATCTACCATGTGGTAGGGCATAGGAATACAAAATGTCATTTGTTACAATAGTACATTCAAAAAATGCAAGATTTATATTGTAACTTATGTAAGTCACACAACCATAATGACAAGAATTTTTAAGCACTATAATAAGTGAAGGAAGATATCATTAATAATGTCTTTGCTATCACAACACAAGTTTCCTATGTAAAGCCAAGAATCCCAAGCCCAAATGTAGACATGACTACTATAATGCAGACTATTCCTAGATGGATGCTAACCTCATTGAAAGTATCAACCTAAGGTCTTTTAAGTTAGACACCATAGGTTCCATAGTCTCCTCAATACTATACAAGATGGACACTTCCATCTCCATAGTACTAAAAACCTTGAATTATTACATCACCATAATAATAATAGCTAGGATGGACTCTATCTTCTACCCAAAGAATGTTTGGGGAATATTATGCACAAAAAAAATAATGTTGGTGCTCTCCTTAGAGGCAAGGAGGATATGAAGGATAATAATAGTCAGGATGATAATTCTATCAAACACAAGACGAATAATGAGGAAGCTACCAAGGTGGATAAGAGGTTGGTCATAACTAGAGTGAATGATAGTCACAAAAACTAATTGTTTTCTATTTTTATGGATAATATAACCATTTCACATGAAATTATCCCACTAATCCTTAGAGGCAAAAGTATTATGTTTATTGCAGAGTTTTAGAACACCACATAGAGGATTGTCTAGTATTAGAAAAGTAGAGGAGAGAAAATCCCACGTAAAATATAAATTTGATTAATTTGCACCCTAAAGATCTTACATTACTATAGGTAGTCACATGAAAAAAATATTTAAAATAGGGATGAACTCCTTTAGATATGCCACAAAAATAATAATTAGAAAGGTCCACCAAGATAAATATCTTGATCTTATGATAAAAATGGGTTTGATGTACCAAACAATTTAGGTTTTTTAGAATATTCAACATTAGGATACATTAAAAGGTGATACTACAACTATTGATGTATAGGTTTATGGGTAAATTATTCACATCATAAGGCAAGATGGAGTAATCATTGCCTTGACAGATCATCTCAAATTATTAAGTACTATGTGAAATCAAAATTTATCATAGAATATTAAAAACCTTCTACATAACTTTTTAGAGTGTGCACAAAGGGATCAATATCAATTTGACAAGGTATTATGGTATGTAAAGGCTATTAAGACTTGGGATGTTGACTCTCTATTAATATTGAGTTGGCAGGGTATGAGGTTCCAAATGCTGTGTTTGACTTTGAGAGTACAATCAATATGTTCCCATAATATACATGGGAGGCTATTAGATGACCAATAGTAATCTATAGTATAGTAGCTCTAAGACTCATAGACTATGGTAGGGTAGAACCTATTGGTAATCTTGGATGTGTGGAAATCAAAGTTACAAACCTAAGCTTGTGAGGAGATTTTGAACTAATTGATATGAAGATTGAAAAATTCACTACCCTATATTGATTAAAAGAAGTGGGATTATGATGATAAAATGAACATTAATGTAATGCGTAATTAGTTGGAGGCACACTGAGTGAATCAAATTATCATTATTACCATAAATGAAAATGAAAATAAGCCCTATATTATACCCAAGGATCTAGATTCACCTTATGCTTACAGAGATAAAAACTAGTTTAAGGTGGGGATAAATTACAAGTAGAACACAATATAGCTATAGAGTACTAATTATTTTACTCAAAAAAAGAACATCAATACTAAACACAATAAACAAAACAACATGTATACATATATGTAGTAACAAAGGCACCGATTTTGCAGTTCCAAATTAAAGACTGTAATTCGTATCAATGTTATTGCCAATAAGGTCTAAAATAGATTTAATGTATAATGTAGGTGTGACACACATGGGTCATATTGAACCTATAATTGAAGACAATTTTAACTTGGGAAGTAACATCTTTCATTAGTGGTGATCCTGATACCCACATGATGAACTGGGTGAGAGGAGATCATGAGGTGCATCCACTACAAATGGTTTTACCACCAAATGCCAATTACCTCAATATTTTATAACTAAATATTTGAAACAATTTATCTTTAAATTAGAACATGATGTACCCAACATAGATGAGAGAGTGATTTCATTTAACTACACATTAAAGGGTTCTATTGTGACTTGGTGAGTAGTTTATAGAATAAGCTAGCTACAATGGGATGAGGCTTGTAAACTACTATATGTTTGATTCTAAATACCATTTTCAATCATGGAATAATGGTCCTTTTTCTTAGGAAGGATAGTTCCTATAAATACATGTTCATAAGTTTGTATATGTGTGGTCTACATAAGTGTCAAACCTAAATACTAGGTGCACATATTCAATTATACTCTAGCAGGGATTCTAATATCCTGGTACACACAAATGAACATAAATGAGAGATAAATAATTAGCCTCAGGTAAAATAAGATTTCATTCAAAATTTTATATTTGAGAATGAGAATCCTCTTGTGCATAACACTATGAATAAGTTTAAAATATTTTTATGTTATGGGTGAGACTAATATTTAAATTTTGTGATAGACTCATCTACATAACATGAGGTAGCTAGAGATTTAAATGTATCTATCAAAAATTATAAGGCCAAAAAATAAAAGGAGCAATTTTTTGTTAAACCTTATAGTAGGATCATGGATTATGAAAAATTGATAGAGTATAGTGATAGTGATGATAACTTATATTTTAAGGGCTTATTTGAACTTGAGTGATAATTAGAGCCACTTGAAGATAACATCATAGAATAAATAAAAGATGTAAAGCTATAAAGTCTAAATATTCATGAATAAGAGGGGTATAAATTTGTGTGAATATATTCCAAGTGAATCCAAAAAAATCTATCAATATCCATTACAAAAATTTATTGGGAACATTGACACAAAGTCTAAACCTAAGCTTGCAACTCGAGGAGACTACTTGACATAAAATGAAGTTTCAAAAGTAATGTAGCTTTTTTGAGATTATTAGGATGTATTCCCAATGAAGTTCATAAAATTAAAGGGTGTATATCCTTCATTATGGTAAATGCACATAAAACTAAAAGAGTGTACAAGGCCTATGAAGAAGTGGCCATGAAAGATAAATCCCAATATGAAGTTGAAAGTAAAAGATAAAAATGGATCAGATGCAATATGCAAGAATAATATATGCATTGGAAAAGATAGATTGGGTTATCTCGATGGTGGTTTAGCCTAAGAAGTCTAGGGAAATCAATGTGTGGGGATTATTTTGCACTAAATGATGCTTCTATCAATGACCCATTCTAAATTATGTTCACAAATGAAGTCTCAGATTCAGTCTTAAGACATGAAATATATTATTTTATAGATGGGTTTAATGGTTATCACTAGATTCCAATCCAAATAGAGGAACATGCCAAAATAACTTTCACAATAGAATGGGGATATTTTTCTTACAAATTAATTCCATTTGGGTTGAATAATAATCCAACTATGTTTTATAGGGTTTTAGATATTTCATACACAATTTTATGGAACTCTACTTAGATGATTGGGCTGTCTTTTCCTTATTAAAGGAGAACTTGTCTAAGCTGTGACTTATGTTGGTATAGTACCGCACTCTACACATTACACTAGAAATAAATAAATGCTTAATTTTTACACCTTTTGGTGTTTTGTTTAGGCATATAATATTTTGTGATGATATTTTGGTGGACCAAGCCAAAATCATAGTAATTTTGGGCATGCCACCTCATACAAGTTAAAAAAGGTGTGATATTTTTTTATGGTAGACATGATACTAAAAAAGAATCATAAAAGTATATGTAGCTATATCTTCCCCTATGGAAAAAATATTGTAAGAAGATACTAGGTTTGAATGGACCAAAGAGTGCTAGGCAACATTTTTAGATCTCAAGCAAAGACTAGTAACAACTCCCATTTTGGTGTTTCCCAACTAGAGCAATCCTTTTCACATTCACGTGGATGCTTAGGAACAATGGTAGGATACATTATTTCACAACCAAGAGATAGAGGATTTGATCATCCCATTCAATTTAAAAGTCACAAAATATCATCTATAGAGAATAATTATATGAATATAAAAAGGGAAGATCTCATAAAAGTTCTCACACTTCAAAATTTTAGGAACCACCTTCTAGAATTGCCATTTGATTTTTTCACTAATCAATAGGATCTATAATACCTGGTAAATAATCTTATGTAGGGAGGTCAGATATCTTGATGGTTGATGTTTCAAGAGTTCTAGTTCAAAGTAAATGTGAATCTTGGAAGGGAGAATGTAGAAGAACTGAAGGAGATTCAAGACGAATCATCAGATGCACATATGTTTTGAGTCTCTAACATTCTTTAAAATCTATAAGACATAAAAAATTTCATAGAGCAAGGGATATTTCCTATGCACTATGTTGAAAGGTAAAAAAATCAATTGATTACAAGAGCTATTCCCTTCAACATTATCAATGGATTTTTGTACAAAGTGGGAAAAGATGGAGTACTATGCAAAGTAGATATAAAACTTGAGAAACTAAAAATTATTGAAGAGACACATTAAGGAAACACACGCAAACATTTCATAGGAGAATCCACCGTGAGAAAGTTTATACAAATTATTATGTGGTAGCCTATCTTGTTTCAGGATGCATATCAAGTAGTTAAACACTATGATATGTTAGAGAATGGAAAAAAAATAGAGATATGATATTCCACTAAATCCTATACTACCTGAGAAACCATTCAAACATTGGGGTAATGATTTTATGGGGCTAATCAACCCACCTAGAAAACATAATCATGCATAATTCATAATCACTACCATAAATTATTTTACTAAAAGAGTTAAATCTACTATGACACCAAGATATAATGCTAAGGATGTAACCAAGTTTCTCTATGAAAATATTATAATGATATTTGGGTGTTTGATCATTATGATTAATGACAAAAGAACACATTTCCTCAATAATACTATAAAGACTCTCACGAAGGAGTTTATGATCTCACACCATAAAATCATGACATATCACCCACATGCAAATGGACAAGTAGAAGCATCAAACAAAGTCCTTGGTAAGATTCTCAAAAAGATATACAATGTCAAAAAATATGATTGGGAGGATTGGAATCTTATGATTCTATGGGCATACAAGATAAATTACAAACATGGGATAGGTTTCACCCTATTTTAGTTGGTCTATGGATTTGAATCAGTAATGCCCATAGAATACATAGTCCCTAGTCTATGAATTAAAATCATTATGTGACTGAGAGATTGTTACTATTTATAATAAATAATTATGGATCTATCCTATATGGAAGAAAATAGACATATATAAAAATGGATACAATAGGTCACTAAGTAAAATAAAAAAGCATGGCATGATCACAACTTATGAACTAAAGAGTTTAAAAAAGAATAGAAAATGTTACTACATGATAGTAGATTCAAAACACTTATAGGTAATCCAAATATTAAATGGAAATGACACTGCATTCATGAACTATCACAACAAAGAACTATTATGTTAAGGTATCTATAGGGAACTATTCTTCCTGGGAATGTAAATGACTTCAAGTTTAAGCCTTACAACCAACAATATCTATATGATCTCATAGAAATATCAAGAGTGGGTGATGGGTATCACCATGTATTTTAGTGTTTTTGTTTAATGCATTTTATTCTTTTTTTTTTTTAGGTTTCTATTATAGTAGTATAGTGTAATATCTAGATCACAAGACAACAAAATAGAAATAAAAAGTCATAGTTATAGGGTATGATAAAATGAACAAGTAAACATAGAAGGAACATGTCATTTAAGTATAAATGGAGGAACATCACAAAATAAGTATAGGAATGAGGTGATGATACATAAAGTATGAGGAAATGATAAATAATTGTCATTTAAAATTTGTTAATGAAGACACACTTAAAATATTGCACCTTTTCCAAAAAAATATCAAGGGTCAAATTCAATTGATGAAAAATCAAGGAAATTCAACTAGGGAAAATATGATGTGCCACATTAATGAATCTCATCAGCTAAAATAGTGGATCTATCCAATGGATCAAAAATCTCACATCATCTAATGATCAATTATATTCAATTTTTAAGGTATCATAGTGTGTCAAGTAGAATCACATGGGAAAAGTTATATATACAAGGGTATGAACAAAACTATGCCATTACTTACCTTTGAAAATAAGATTCCTATATGTTTCAATATTAATTTAGTATCTTATGTGTGAAGTATTCTTCATTACTACGTTCAAAAGAAACCAATGCTCATCAGCTATCAGGGTAGATGACATGGATAAATCACAACTTATCATTTCACTTGCAGATGCACAAGAAGGAAAATATGGGTATTAGTCCTACCTTATGAAAAACCAAATATCTTAATATTAACCCATTTGATTTAATATATTATGTCAAAGCCAACCTATTCATTCCCAATCAACTAAGAGAAACAAAACCATAAGTCATAACACTTCAACATCGACTACGAGGGTCTGACATAGAGTGATTGATTGAATTGATAAATTTTAGGTAGCTAGATGAAATCATGCTTACTATTCTTAGTTGGTATAATGATGGTGGTATCTATTTACCACATTACATGATAATTTTCATTAATCTAACCATAATTACATAAATAATAGGGTTTTATATGAGGGGTAAATTTTTTTACCTATCAAACAAAGGCACCACTAATTCACCAAGATATAAGGGAAAATTAAAACAAAAGGTCTAGGGGGATTCCTAATAATTATATCAAGGATGCTTTAGTGTGAATCCTATATAATGCATCACAAATTAATTTTATGAAACCACTTAAAATGTCAAGAAATCCACCAAAGGTGTCATTGACATTGCCTATCTCATGCTAAGGCTCAATGAGGATTTTAATTAGCCAAAATTTTAAGTTTGAAAACTCATTACGAATATATCAATGGTTGTAAATGGGACATCAAACACATTTTAATACCAATTTTTAGTACTTCTTTGCTTCATACAATGTAAGTCACTTAAAGGACCAGTCAATCTTGATGTAGACTTTTGGCCTGTGATAAAGTTTTCCAATATTGCCTAGAACAAAATATGGAAATGTTATGTGTAACTAGGATGGTTCAATTCTTGGTGGTTTAAAGTCTTGCATATGATTAATTTTCACCCCGTATCCCCACATATGTAATTCAATATCTTGGAAAACATGATACCACGACCAAACTACATGATGAAATCTATATAACAGTGCATGATCTCTTAAAGTCACCCACCACATCTTTTCCCTTGTTCATCACTATGCTTGAGAACATGCCAAAATTATATAATAAAAATATTTGGTTACTTTCTCAGTACCTCCATTGTAATTGATGAATCAAGGGGTGAAATAACCATTACTAAAATAAATCCAATGCAATAAAAAGTAGAGGTGAAGGCATAAACTCAAATAGAAGTGATCCTATCACAATCTGTTATAGGAACAAGGAAGGAACCATCATATAGAGCCTCATCATATTTGATAAAGAAGAAGACATGCAACACCAAATCAGAATTATATCACAAACATGTCCCTAAAATCATAATATAATGTGTTTTTAAAGAGATGGGCATCGAAGAGGAGGAAGTTTTACAATCTATGCTCATAGATATAGCCAACAAAGTCTCTGATTAGGAAGAAGATTTTTTTTTTGTTTGGAAGGTAGTATGTACTTCAAAGTGAAAAACCAAGGAAATATTTATGGATTGGCATTACCACAACTTTTCCATACATAATAGTCATTATTATTAGGCAAAAGGTAGAGTGCAAGCATTGACCATCTAAACTAATTTAATCAGATCTAAGCATAGGGTATTCAAGAGTGAAAATCACCTTTCCATAATAATCAAATCTAGGAATAATATTTAAAAAAGCAAAAACTATCTCACCACAAGAAAAAAACCCACTTCAACCTTTGGTGTATAATCATAGGACTCATACTATTCCCATATTGTCACCATAGATTAGAGAATGCATGATGTCTTTTATTGATCCTCTCATAGCCAAAGATCAACTACAAAAAGATCTAGCTTTGGCACTCCAATCATAAGAAACAACTCAAGCCTATAAGAGACTGAAGAAAGCACTAATGCCACATTCCATACCAAAGTAATTATCAAGCAAAAACATGGTGGTGGACCAATATCCTTCATATTCTCCTTAAAAAAAACACACACATATTGTAGCTCTAGATCCACTTGAGCTTGAATAACCAGTCAAATAGGAAGACATCGTAACTTAGTAATAATCTATACAAGAAAAAGTATGGAAATAAAGGTGGTTTTGAATAAGGATCACAAGGAAGAAAATTAAAATTACAAAGAGGAGGTAACATATAAATCTACTGAAGATGAGTAGAGGAAGAAACAAGAGGAGCAAAATAAGGAAAAGGAAGATGAAACTGCTACACAAAATAAAAAGGAAGAAACAAAGGCCTAAAACAAATGTAATAAATAACACAATATGAAAAACAAAAGAAGCAAAAACAATAATAAAAATCTAAAAACAAATATGTCAAAATGAACAAGCTAATAGGTACAAACAACATAACATAAGAATGCCAAAGTTGAAGAAGCAACCAAGGCAAAAGCAAATAAGTCAATATAATCCTTGTGAAGGCAAGAAGAGAAAGTAAACAAGAAGGCCCAAGGGTAAGAGGCCATGGATAAGGTAAAGGTATATTATAAATCTAAATAAGAAGCTAATGCCAAATCCAAAGCAGAGGCTAATGCCAAATCTAGGGCAGATGTAGAGTGAAACATAAAAAAATAAATCACATCAAAGATGGAAATAAATCCCTCAACCAAAGGTGTAATACCTACATCCTAATATCCACATAATACATCAAAAAGCTTAGGGTCTACCCAAGGGGATACACAAGAGGAGGCATTTTAACAAAAATAATAATTCCCCAGCCAAAGGTTATGGGATGTACCTAAAACCTCCACTCATAAAATAATTTTTTCTCTATTGATGGCACAAATCAATAAGGCACCTATCATAATCATGAATTTCTATTTTTATCTAGACATAATAGTGTAGGAAGAATCTCTAGATGTTTCCTAACTTACTCTATACAAGCAAATTGAAGGGGTAGCTACATTTAAAGAATATATCATGTAGAAGGCTTCAACTTTAGAGTAATAAATATCATAGATTTGGGAGGAAAATATATATCTACACCTCCAGCTCACCAAGGTGCATCAAGTCATTGATAACACTTTCCCTATATTGGTAACTCAAGTATTGGGTGACCAAGTGATGTCTGAAGATAATCAATTTTCAGCTCTCTTATTCTAGTTAAAAAATATTAAATCAGAATACAAAAGCTACAACACCTTCACACATAGAGGTAAAACATTAAGGCATAAACAAAAGTAATTTTTGAACTTTTAGATGGGTATGAGAAAGACTTGGATACCACTACGCTCCAAGCTCAACATATAGCATGAGACATGCTCAAATGGAAATAATAGTTGAACACTTCATGGATTGAAGCCAAAATAGAGTTGGATAAGGTGGAAAAAGATAAAATAATGATGGAGGATTAATCAACTACCTTTGACACACTGGATATCACACTCTAATAGTCACTTTAATCAAGAGACAATGTTATGTAGAAGCAAAAAATGTGGAAAAATGATATGTTATGTAATACATTTACTAACATATAAATGCAGAGGCATGCAAATCATATGGAAGAGTTATCCCAAGAAATCCAACACAAAAGTGTTGAACACTAGGGTATTCCTCACCATCACAAAATAAAATGATATTTAGAATCTAATGGAGTACCAAATCCCACTATGCATAATGCTCAGTATGGTGCTAGAAGTTCTCACTAACTGGATAATATACAAAAATGACTTGGTGCATTTGGATATCTCCATCATAAAAATCATCCAGCTACCCAAGTTCATCCCTTAAAATAAGCTCCAATAAGATTTTTATTAGAAAAATATGGCCGTAGCTTCACAGCTAATGACCCAATCTCAACAACCATCACTAGCACTAGATGCTCCAATCATAATTTCCTCAATGAAAACTATAATAGAATCATATTCATTGCCTCCTCCAATTCCTCCAATGTAGTCGATGCCACCACTTTATTTGTAGGTACTATAAATACTTAAAATTTGAAATTTTTAATAAATTTAAATAGAAAGGAGTGAAACATTAGGATTAGGGCTAGGTTGGTTGAAAACCTATAAAGGGTATCCACCTAGTTATGCTAATCTATTAGAAACCCATAAAGGTAGTAGATTGGTATGCTACTTAGTTGAAAACCTAAAAAGGTGACTAATTAATACAAGAGGTGAAAAACGGTAAATGACACCTTGAGAAATAAATATGAATAATGATTTTAGTCTAATCCTTTGCAATAAATAACTAATCTATATCTAGTTTTCAAAATACTTCCTATGACTTTGTCTTAGGATGAGATAATGATTTAAGTTTGGGAAAGTGTTAGTAGTAGAATATGGCTAGAAAACCAAAGTGTATAATTATATGACAAGTATGAATTTTTCATCATTTTATATGTGGCATATTACTATTTTTTATACACAAATCTCATTGTATTCAAAATATGAAGTGTCTTCTTTTGGATTGTAATAAAATGTTGGAATGTGAAGCGATAGAGTCTTTGGTAAGCTCTATAAATATCACTCAATTATACTAAAAAAGGGTTATGAAATATTGATATCAATATAGAGATTCAAAAATGGTATTCCTTTAATTTTCCTTATGTTCCTACTTTGATACATTCTGAGTTATTATAATCTAGTTATGAAAACTCTTACCATTCTGAGTTGATCATATCTACAAATCATTATTAATTCTGTTATGTGTCATGCTTGTATTACTATAAAGTTTATATGCAAGTTTATATTGTTTTTTTCTATATTAATATTCAAACCACTATCCCTTATTATCATGTTATAATGGGTTTTACAATAACCTTTACTAATCATATTTTCATGCCCGTCAATAATGTATATGATAAAAAATAACACACC
This sequence comes from Torreya grandis, assembly GCA_037957365.1. NCBI lineage: Eukaryota > Viridiplantae > Streptophyta > Pinopsida > Cupressales > Taxaceae > Torreya > Torreya grandis. The sequence continues at coordinate 498,297 of JARHVA010003830.1, read as the reverse complement.
AATAAATGTAATCATTATCTAGCTAGGCAAACCAACATAATTTGATTCTTAAAGAATATGATGCATACATGGAAAATCAATGGATGGAACATATGGAGACAACCTTAAAGAATATGATGGAAACATGAGATGAATCCCTTGGTGGGAAAAATAAATGATGGCTCAGATGCTTGTCTTTTGACTAGTTAATTAGCTATTTTTTTGTTGCTTTCTTGCTATTTATTTTTTATTTTTAACTATTTAGTTGTTTTTTCCTTGTTTAGTAGAATTTATAGGTAGAATTTAATGTCTATTTTGGATTTATTAGCCTAGTCTACTATCTCTTTGTAAAAAGGTTTGGGTCCTTATTCAAAAAACCTTCCTTTACCAATAATTAAAAAAACATAATGTGATTGTCACAACTATGAACTTCAATGGTAAAATAAATACTATATAGATGTTTGATTAATTTTTATAGAATGTTTTTAAATGTTTAGGAGATAGATGTGAAAATAAATATTATATGATTTTTTAGATGACCTATAGATTCCTAAATGCACTATTATAATTGTGTAGATTGTAATGCCTAAAAAAAACACAAGTCAATATGGTCATAACAAGAGAATAATTTTTTTAAAAATAATTATAAGAAAATTATCACCTACATCAATGTTGATTCCCAATATCAATCATTTGTCACTAAGACAAATTGGATCATATAGTCGATACACCTAATTGGTCCCAAGCTAGACACCACCCATAGACTATCCACTCTTGAACCAACTAGCTTAAATGATCTCAAACATCCTAAATAAGTTAAATGGCCTAAATGATCTAAACAACTTAAATGACCTAATGAATTGAAGGCATAATGGCCTAAATGACACAAATAAACTAAATGGCCTAATGGCCCAATAAACTAATGACCTAATGGCCTAACAATATAATGACACAAATAACCTAAATGACTTCAAAAACTTAGATGGTTTCACACCCCAAATGAAACAAATGATTGAAAAACCCAATGACATAATGTGTTCAATATTCCTTTTGATTTAACAATAAAATGCTAGAAAAAAAAGTTGAAAATTGAATTAGATCTATAGAATATACAAATCTAGATATGAAATACATTAATTTAATAAATATAAAATTGACAAAAGATATGTAAACCTAGCTTGGATCTAATTTATTGCTAATTATGTAAACTGATTGTTAATGAAAAATAGATAGAAATCCCTATAAACTATGTCATAATCGAAAGTTAGATTTCAATCTGTGTTGGGACAATGCCACATGAGGAGGAGAAGGTTGCACTATGGAATTTTATATTGACTACAAATTCATCCTAATTAATTGTGTAACTAATTTTCATGTGCAAGCACCTATGACTGTCTATGAAGTTTTAATGAATAACTCTATCCTAATTTGATGTATAAAATACATACAAAATGAAAACCCTAGTTATTTCAAAATAAATCAAATATAAATAAAACACAAAGGGGGTAATATAAAAGGAGAATAAATGATCTATCCTTAAAAAACTTGATGATAATCTCCTCAATTAACTACACTATACTAGGATGCTCTTTCTTTCATTCACCATTTCTAAAACATTTATGTTAGTTCAATTTAATACCCAAGAATTATTAAAAGAAATGTTCTTAAACTTGTTTTCAATCAAACCCCCATCTGATTCTAATGGCTAATCTTATCTTTTCTCTTTCAAGTATATCCTTTTGAGTCTGCTTACTCATTTATCCCTTACCCTATTTCTATTTCAAAATCTTCATCTAGTATTGATCTTGAGAAGACCAATGAAAACATTTAATTATCTCTATCAAAATATTCTCCACATAAATGAGTATTTCAAAAAATATACTTAAATTCAAAAATACATTCTCTAATAATCAAAAAAGAGATATCAATCAAACTTCTACCACATCAAATATCACCCATATCTTTTTTATATATTCTAGGATTACTATCTTGTTACAGACTATTGAATAACATGGACCTTTTCGACCATTGTTTGTCTATCCTTAAGATCATTCATCTATATTGATCCTTTCCACAAAAGGATAGATACAAGGTTCAGTCTGATTTATTTACCAATTTGTTAGTATGTAGAGAGTAGATATTCCATCTTAGATGCCTTTTTCTACCAACTTTCTCCAAAATATTTTTAATGTCTTTTATTTGTTTGTGGATCGATTTTTTTCCATTTGAAAAAATATCCACATATATTTATTTATTCAAAATCATTTCTCTCTACGAATTCATCTTAAAGAATGAAATAATTGAAAGCTTTCATATCATGATTTGAAAACTATGTGGAGATTTGTACTCTCTCTCTCCTTGTAAAAAATAAAGAAGATTCTGTTTCCCTTTTTTTAATATAGATCTAACTAAACTTGTTATGCCAGTCTACAAGGGCGTTTCTATACAACATAATAAACTATTGACTTATTTCCAAATTAGTAACATATAAATTGAAATTAGAATATTTTTTTTATGAGTTAAAATAATCTTCTAATTATAACACCATCATTGGAGGCACCTTAGATCTGAAATAACCATTCCCTCAATATACATGCAAATACCCTTAAACAACATAAAATAAATTATAATAAATAGAAAATCCTTAATCTATTTCTATTTAACTTCCTTTAGTTCCTCCTTAGAGCAAGTCGATGCATAGTGCAAGTGGAACCTCAACATACAAGTTGAATTGCAACATGTAGATTAATTTACATGAAATAAAAAGAAATAATGGATTGAATACAAAAAATAAATTCCAAGCTAGGCATATATAATTTTAATTCCCAAATCTACTCCATTGACCTACAAACTTATCTAAAGACTTCATTAGCATATAAAGTTGTTCAAGATAATAAAGATCTTCCTAGAATTTAGACTGATCACCTATTATGTAGCATGCCATTTTATAACCCATAACACCTATGCACACTTCTAGAAACATTTTAATTTCTTTTGATCTATAATATAGGCATTTGAAAATTCAATTTTGAACATTTGGAGGGAAACCACTCCAAGACATCTATATAAACTTTCAAGGCTTCCATGAGGATTATTGTGAATTATAATAACCTTTCAAACTACTAGAAAAAAATTATAGTGATGATCTTGGATTAAAAACCCCTTGTAATCTAAGTGTTTCTTACATAACCTAGAAGGGCCTTAGGTTGATATTGCTATCCATCCTAGGTTGAGTGTGTGAATCTTGATCTTTGATAAATTAATGAAGCTAGCTAGATTGAATTGAATGCTTCAAATTGAATTTACTTGACTTGAAATAAAATAAATTCAGACTTGGCCTATTACTATTAGAATAAAGTAGAATTAGAATTGGAAAGAATAGTGCTCTTTTTCTTAGTGTGCAGTAGAATTACCAAGTGATTGCTAGATGTGTTTAGATAGGCCTTGATTGATTATATGAGTAATGTTTTTAATATTTAAATTAAGTAAACTTTATAAAATCACATGATGGTTAAAATTAAATGTTTTAAATTTTAAAAATTTAGCATTAGAGCATGGAGGACAAGGATGCACAAGTGGATAATACTGCAGTGCAACCTTGTATTCCTAGTGTAGTGTTGTCCAAGAAGGACAAATATTACTATGATATAATTGAAATGAGTCTATAATTAGAATAGGGATGAATAATTTATGATTTAAATATTTTAAATTGAAAGGCCCTGTAGGGATTCCAAGTTAACATAATGACAAATATACCAAGTAGGATAAGGATGTGAAGACTAAACATTGTCAATCACTTAATGATTGTATTTGAATGTATAAATTTTTACCCGCTTTATATAGTGATGCAATGAGGTGAAATTATTATATTAAATGATATACAAATCTAAATGTGTATACACACTTATCTTTTATTGTGAAGCTTGATTTTGCAAGATGCCTAAATGTAAAACCTGCAACAATGCTTCCAAAAGAGTATGCAAAGTAATTGATTTGTAACTTGAAAATGGAGAAGTGTGTGCCCCCTTGTTAATGCCTTTAGATAAATGTTAAACCTATAGTTAATTGATAATTATCAAGTCTCAATTTGAAAACTAGTGAAAACCCTTGAGTTGGAAACATTATATGCTCCAACTCTCATCTGAATATGTAAAGTACTCTATAAAATAATTGAAGGGTGGAGCCACCAAATGTGGCTTGCTATAATATAAAAATTTCAACTATAGAATACTCTACAAAATAATTGAAACATTGTATGCTCTAACTCTAATGTGTCCCACTTGCAAGATGAAATGAATCACACTACTATAGATAGATCTAGATTCTATTTAATTTTTTTAAACTTTTGAATTTTTAAATTTCCATTTATAAACATGAAATGAATTAATATAATTCTCCTTTTATTTGTATTTAATTGGCGTTTAATTCTATTTTAATCAAGTGTTTAAAACATGTAACTTGTAACTATTTTACACATACCCATGCATATGCATCAAATATATATGAATATCTAGTGAAGTAAATGTCGGAATGAATGCACATGCATGTCACATGCCCCTATAATCTAAATTTTTAAAATCATATTGAAATCTAAAAACTGCATACTATTATAAATCTAAAATTTGTTGCTCATACGACTTGAATTCTCAAGACAAACCCATTATGATGCCCCCCTTTTGAGATGAGAGACTTAACCTAAAATTCACTTATCTTAAAAGAAACACATGTGACATATAATCATGTAGTATAAATTTGAACATTTGAATCATAGTATTGAATGTAGCATTGAATTTTCATATGAAACATGTGTTAGATATATCATTTAAGCACATAAGTAGCATGTACATGATATGTATCATGGAACAAAAGTAAATATAAAAATAATACATGATATTAATAATGGTACCATAGTAAAAAGTAATGAACATACCATCAATGTCACATAATTTATACATAATATCACACATAAGGCCAAAATGCCACATAAAATGGACATGTGAATGTCACATAAACACACAAGGTCAAGGGGCACATGAAAATGGCATGATGATTACATATAATTAATATGTATATATTTCACACACAAGGAAAAGGACCATGAATAATAAGTAAAAAGTCCTAACCTATCATGTAGTAAAGTAAGAATTTGAAAAAAGGAAGCATGAAGCAAATGCCACTAGTCTACATCAACCATATGTATCAACATCATTGTTAGAAAATAACATATCCATGTATCACAATTTAAATAATGAGTGATTATAAAAAAAAATGATATATAACACAATATGGTAGAAAGGTTGTGGATAAATACAACCTATTTAAGTGTTCACAGAGAATGAAGTGATGCCCCCAAATTAGTAAAAACATTGGGTAATAAGGGAAGCCTAAAATAAAAAAATCATGTGAAAGTATGTCTTATATTATGCTCACATACCTCATGAAAATAATTGTGTATTGAAAAATAAAATATGTTATTATTTAAGCCTTTTTAATATGTTTTGGGTTAAAGGTGTAAAATAACCTATACACAAGGATGGATAAAACTATTCTAGATAAGGCTAATTTATTCAAAAATTAGATAATTACATGTTATAAATTAAAATGATGAGTTATGATAAATATATAAAGTAAATTCAAAAAATAGTTTCACTACATAAACATGAAGAAGAGATAATACTTAGATTATCATACAAATGTACAACCACATCTGAGATCTATAGAGGTGGAAATAGGCAGGGACAAGATCTGGATTCAATCATCAAATTTTGGAAATATTATTTTTAGAGAGATAGACACTTGCATTAGCCTTGAGAAACTTGCATCAACATAAGTTCCTTTATTTACACATATATATCCATTAAAAAATAATCAATGTATTGTGGGTGACCACCTAGAACATTATGTTTTTTTTGCCTTTCTATTGATGTATTTTATTTGTATGAATTAGATGTGGATGACTGTATGTAGATCAAAACCTAAATATTCACCTTACATATTTGTACCTTACCAAAAAAGGGTTATTGGGATCATGGTGTTTAAATGACCTTAAATACCTCTCTATCAATGAGCACTGCCTACATAGCCAATACTCTAAAGAGGGCCTTTGACATATGTAGTTATACCCTAGGTGTTGGATTGTATATGCACAAGGGTGAAGTATAATATAATAAAGGGCATGCAATGATATATCTTATAACTTAAAAAATACTAATCAAGGGCTATTATTTGAGTGATCAAGGCCTATAATATAATTGCTCTTATGACTAGTTTGGAAATAGGGAAGACTAGAGTAGTAGAACCTATTTTTGCAATCAATTAAGTGAGATTGAATAGGTGTTTGCTTAGTATTTTATAGATGAATAATGAGTAGGCTTAGATTTTTATTTGTACAAAATATTTTGGAAATATCTCATAGTAGGGTTAAATAAAAAAAATGGACCAACATATAGGATTTGAAATATTTATAAATTAGATGAATTTTGAGGATTGGACACTTAGTCAACATAGGTGTCCCTATGTGGGACACATGTATCCAAAATGATAATAATATATTGAGGAAACTGATAGTGAAGGATATATATATAATATTTTAATCTTTCTATAAAGTGCAAGAGATCTGGGTCATAAGAAATGATAGGTTCAGACCATAAGATAAATAGTTAGGCATAATGAGATGATTAATGTGAGCCTTTCAGTAGAAATAAGGTATAAAACCAAAGGGTATAACATTGATAGGTATTTTTTAAATATAAAATATTGATATGTTATATGAATCAAATCTTAGTATCTACAATTATCCTTATTTAATTTAGTAATGCATAAGGATGAAATTACTAGTTTGAAGGAAATACATGCGTGCATGGGTGTGTACAACAAACATTTCCTTTACTTGATACAATTTGAGTATTTTTATTGTGGAAAATATATAACAAAGATAATTTTACAATATAAATTTAGTTCATATAATCTAAAATTTGAAATAATTGAAATGCTTGAAAAGAAAGAGAGTAGGGGAGGAGTAAACCTATGTGTTGATGTAACCATGTTTCCCCTTGGTACTTTGACTTGGTAAATATGATTCATTATGAAGAATTTTAGTTGAGAGAGGTTCAAAATGGATATTTGAATAAGGATTTAGAATGTAATTATTCCCCCAATCTGGTGTAAATGTGAGTTGTGACAAGGCCATTGAGATCATTGGATCTCAATCGCACAACTTAAGTGAAAGTACATTAAAATCCAATTTAAATAATATAACCAATTTAATATATAAAAAATAAGTGTTAGGCCATTGATCACATTGAATATCAACCAAAATAATAAAGGGAACCAACTACTGTAGACAAAGTAAGTTCAAAATGGTGCTTCCTTGTGAAAATGGTGATTTTTGGTAAAGTATCAATGCTTCTTGGTAAATAAGTTTGAATATGTATTTAAAAGTTTTGGTGTACTTGCATGGAATATTTACATATAATGTGTATCAAGATAAAGTATATATATTAAAATTAACCTATGATCTATAAATATGTATAATATCTATTATAAATCTAAAAAATCTATCCCAAATCTATAAAAATTAGTGCAATGTATAGGGTTTTGACCCAAGTGTATATCTAAATCATGTAAACTATAATAAAACTATATAAATTATTATAATTATATAAGCATGGAGGTCATGTCTCTATTACATGCTCCCACTAATATGCTCCCCCTTTTTAGGTGAGGGTAATGGAATTTGGTAGTTACCTTACCTCAAAAGGATAAGACAACTGTATAATCTATGTATGAATCATATAACATATAAGAGTACCATGTCTAAGTAGATATATCAATAAATCTCATAGTATGTGATAACAAAAACCCATAATATACATGACATAAATCATGGTAATGTCTAAAAAGTAACAATATAATATTAGTAAAAATTCAAACACACAAGAAAACTCAATGTCACACAAAAGGGGTCTAAAAAGACCACAAACAAGGGGGATTTTAAAATGATTCACACTCAAAGGAATGACATACTCAAAGGTCTAAATAGAAAAATAAAGCAAACATACAATGGCATAATGCATCATAAGTAAAGAACATATTAAAAATTTCCATAATCAAGAAAATAAAAAGAAATAAAAATAGACTCAAGGAAGTGATAGTATGAATAGATGAAGTATAAACAACCAACATAAGCATATCATACTAGTCCTTGCATATGTTTTAGCAAAAAATATCTTGTAACATAGCATATAAAGTACATTGTGAAAGATGTAAACATGAGTATAGGCATGTGTAAGTGTTTATATATATATATATATATATATATATATATATATATAACATCAACATAATAATATATACATGATCATAAATTAAGGTAACCTTTATCAATCATGATCAAGAAAGCAAATGCTCTCAATGTAATGTGTCATGCAAGAAGAGGAAAGGTCCAACATATGTATGTGTATGTATAATAGATCTAATGTATTCCTATATCACACTCAAGTACATTTGAAACATATATGTGTATATGAAATACATGATATGATATATACTAACATAAAGTAAACAACATAGATGCCAAGGAGCTAGTAAACATGTGAATGCTGAATATTTTTATATTTTTGAATTCATAAATATTTTTGTATTATTTTTTAATGATTTGATTTTAGGTATACCAATGCATATAAATATTAAAAAATGGAAAGTTCAAACCAAATTGGTTGGGTCCATTCATAGTTATATAAAATTTGGAAAATGAGTATACCACCTAGCTACACTTGAGGGAAAACCTCTCAATAACCTAATGACTTGTTTTCCCTCAAGTGTAGCTAGGTGGTATACTCATTTTCCCAGTTTTATATAACTATGAATGGGCCCAACCAATTTGGTTTGAACTTTCCATTTTTTAATATTTATATGCATTGGCATTTTTTTGATTTTATTTTAGAAACAAGTCACCTAGAAAAAAAAATACATGTCAATTTTTTTGGTTATATGCTCATTTGACATGTCATTGATAGACTTTTAAATGTTTAATAGCCTATGTGATTTTTTTTCTCAATTGTTCCAACTGATGTGATCATTTCTCTTGATAGTCATTATATTTTATAATATCCTTGAGAGAAACATGCAAGGATGGTATTTCAAGTTCATTTGGTAAAACCACATTTGTACCATAAATAAATGAATACGTTGTGGTTGAGTAGGTGTATGAATAGTGGTGCCATATGACCATAAGGCATACACCATATGCTAATGCCAATCTATGTTATATGATTCAAATATTTTACCAAGTATTTTAAAAATGGTTTTATTTATCACTTCCAATTGGCTATTACCCTGTGGGTAATAAGGTGTAGAAAAAGTGTGTTTGATTTTCCATTTAATGTAAAAATGTTTCACTATTTTATATTAAAATTATGACCCATTATTGATAATTATAGTTAAAGGTATGCCAAAATAAGAGATAATATTGGTCATTAATATTTTTTATATGACATCCCATATGGTAAACTCAAGTGGAATTGATTCCACATATTTGGTAAAATATTATGTAGTTATGATTATGAATTTATGGCCACTTACATATATTGGATTTATTTTTCCAATTAAATCAAATCCCCATAAAGAAAAGGGCCATGGAAAGACAATCAACTGTAACACATGAGATGGATCATGATTTAAATTATAATATTTATAACATCGTAAACATAATTTAGCACATTTGATACATAATTATTCCATTATAGGATAATAAAAACCCTATGATAATAGTTTTTGTGATATGGCCTTACTACTGAAGTGATCCCCATACTCACTATCATGCATTTTAAGAAGTACGGTTTGTGCTTCATGTTTATTTATACATCAAAGTAATTTTCCATCGAAACTTCATTCTTAATAATAAAATACTAGAGTTCCTCTCTTTTTACCTTAAATTTTTCATTCCATGTGAAATGATCTGGTATGTACACTAGATATAATAAATTATAATTGTCATTATACCATTTTGTATTTGTAGAGTTATATGTAATAGCTAGAAATGATAAATCATCCATTTTGTTTGATGTAATGAAAGGTTGTCATAACTCCTATATTGTAAAATTTATACATTCATCCTTGATATCAAGAGGCATTAAAGATGCTGTATTGGCCACTGCATCTACATGATGGTTATATTTACATGGGATACTATTGATAGTAAATGTGTCAAATGTTTCTTTCAGTCTATCTACCATTTATTTATATGGAAATAATTGTTCATCTTTTTTTGGGGAATGATTGGTAACTTGATCAATATCTAATTAATAATTACCAAAAACTTGAATATCCTTGATATGGATAATATTATGATTAAGGCCTTGTATTTTGATATATTGTTGGTGTAAGAAAAGTCTATTCTAAAATAAAATGGCATGTATTCTCCCTCAAAGATGAAAAATATGATACATGTGCTTGCACCTATAATACATTAGGATCCATAAAAGAACATTGTCCATGGATTATGGGATATGATATATGTTGTTAAATCATCACAAAAAGCCTCAATAATTAGGAAAGGATTTGGTAATGGAGCTTGTTGTTCGCTTGAATCTACTCTTTCTCTCAAGATACCCATGAGGCTAGGCATTCTATAAAAATGGGAAGGTGGAGACAAATAAAGACTTTTGTCATCTATTTTAGGACTAATATGGGATTAGTCTAGGACACAATTGTGGGTATTAGACTTCACAGATGGTGTCTACATAAATAGTCTCCAAGAGATGCACTATCATCACCAAAAGTTCAATCCAATTTCTTACACACAGGTCAAAGATTATTATGAGAATTTAAGTGTTGGGCTTATTATTTATAAACACAAGGGGAAAAGGTATTTAAATTCCACAAAATAAACACAAAAGAGAGGGAACAGTAAAGTAGAAAAGGGAAGCCTCTAGGTCTAAAATGAACTCAATGCATTGGTCATTGAACCAAGTGATTGTGACACAGTTATACCACTATAAATCAAGTTTCAATAGAGTTCTACCTCCAATAACATATAGTGGGAAGAGTCTAAGGGAATCAAGAGTATGCCTTTAATGTGAGTTATCACTAATGATGAGTACTATAGGTTTATTATCGAAAACACATAAACACCATATGAGAATCTGTAGATTGACATATAAATTGTCAACACTACCAAAGGGAAAAAAAAATTAACATAATGATTATAATAGATAAGCACATCATAACCATGGCATACATAAAAAATAATTTTTTAATAAAATTAACCTAACATTGATGATCATTCAAACATGAAGATGAAAGAAAATTAGAATGTAGGATAAACCCTCTTACAAAAAAATAGAGATTATATTCATAAAAGAGTGAATGCTGTTACAATAATTGATCTGGGTCAATTTTTATAATTTAAAGTGATGAAGGAAAAGTAGGTCAAGTCTTAGCTATAATCTGACATCACTTTTGAGAAATTTTGATCAACCTTATAATATAATATGACTCTTCCTTAAATAAAAAAGGATTAGGGATTACCTCCAAATATCATGAGGATACCATCCTAGGCCATGATGGTCACTCATTATAGTTATAGCTATATTTAAAATTTAAATAAAAAAATCCCTACAAACCTGCAACAAATATGTGAAGGACCACTCAATTGACATGAGAAGGTGATTGAGAAGGTCTAGATCCTATCTACTTTGAATGGGTATTCCTAGATTCCAACATAGATACCATGAGGTAAAAATCCTTATCTAGATTGGCCAAGTTCATTGGGGGCTCCCTAAAGATTACCTCAACCTAAGCTACCAATATATAGGAGATTTGAAAGGGTGATTTCATTAATGCTTGGAATCTAGATACCTAGTCGATTCTCATTATAGATTGAGTTGATAGATATATCACTACCCAATCCCATTCATAGTTTGAATTGGCCACTCTCTCCTTCATAACCTTATCAAATTGACCCAGGTGGACTCCAAATTCCCTTTGGTTGAGTAATGTGCCATATGGGTGGAATAACATGGATATATTGACATATTTGAAGTAGGTCAATATTTATTCATGTCTTATTCTAAGGGTCTTGTTTTAGTGCAAGCTAAGGCCAACCACTCCATTGAAACTCTCATGTTCATAGTGTATGCTTGGTACAACCCCAAATCTGAGGTCAACATAAGTTTGAGATCTAGAAATATTCTCTTGTTGATTACCACCTATATCTTCTAGCATTTCCCATCAACCTATGTAATCCTCTCCATGTAGGCCTGAGTCTACTAGATAAACATGATGGTCTTAGCCAAAGTCTCACTAGTTTCCAAAGGATTGAGAAAAGTATTAAGAGGATGTCCTTGACCTACCTGATTAGCTTGACTAGAAAAGTGCTCTTCACTTTGGCTTGTAGAATTTGGACTTGGCTCTGCATGTACTCAAGGAGATTCTTAGACATATTGGGGATAGTTTGGAACATGGATAGTGGGTCCTCAGCCATTTCTCTTCCTTGGTGGTTATCCTTACCTTGGTGAGGGAAAACATATCTTGGTGTATTTTCCATACCATTGGGTTCCCCTCTTAGAAAAAAATCTATGTCAGTATTCTCTTCATGATTATGAAGTCTTGATCAAAACTCCACTCTACATCTAGGGGGTGTAGGAGGTGTGGATAAAATGGTGGTGAAGGGTAGAGGATGAGGTGGAGGAGAGATAGAAGAAGTAGGAGTGAAAGAGGAAAGGAGTGGAGGCATAGGGGGAAAGGGAGTGAAAGGAGGGATAACAAAAAGGGAAGCCAATGATAATATTTTCACCTACCATTATTCCTAAGTTAGGTTAACTTGAGGCAAAATTTCTCCTTATAATGGGTCATTGAATGATAGGAAAGAGATGGGATGATTGAAATCTAGTCCTATGGTGCCTTAGGTAATGAAAAGAGGGGATAAAGGAGCTAGTTGTTGAGATGCTACTATTAAGGATAGAGGAGATATTGAGGCTTATGGAGGAGGATAAATTAAATAAAAAAGGCCTTCAAGATAGAGCTAGAGTGTGGGTTGATTTTTGTTTCTTCTTTAACCTCTTTTTTGGGTTAGACCTAGATGCTATAGTAAATGGTCTAATAGGGATGACAAGAGATATAGTGGTTTGATGGTGGAGGACTCAAATTTTTTGAGTGAAGAATTAGACTAATTGAAGTAGGCCTTGAGAGGGTCATTTCTAGAATTAACATGCTCCCAAAGATTGTAGTCATGTCTACTGATAAAGGTATACCCAAGGGAGGCACTGAGAGGACTTTAAGTTGTGAAATAGAGGGAGAAGAAGGGAATGAGGAGGAAAATATGTTGAAAATATTCAAGGCCAAAGGTACTTGGAAAAATATTTAGGGAGATAAATGAGAAATAGGGGAGGTACCACTTAGGAAATTTTTAGGGGAAAAGAAAAACTGGTGGGTGTTGGGACTAGGAGTTGGAAAGTGATAGGAGTGAGGGATGGAAGGGAAATAAGATGATATAGAGGAGTGAGATGGGGATCCTATATGGGTGCCTATTATTTTAATCAATCTAAGTTCACTCTTAGACTATCAAATACATTAAACCTTAGCATATTTGTGGCTCAGGGTTGAGGTATCAATTACTGAGTGGGCTGCACTTGGGTTGCATGGGGTTAAGTAGTTTAGGGTTAGATTTATTATAGCCTAGTTATTATAGCTATAAAAGAAGGTGGTGGAGAAACCAAGGTATGAGGATAAAGAGTAGCAAGAGGAGGAGGAGATGGAGTATGAGGAGTAGGAGTTTCTAATATAAGTATAACTAGACTTAGAGCTCAAATAAGAGAAGGTGGCATGATGCCTTGTAGGATCCTTTAGGAGATGATAGAGTTATTAGAGTTTGTTCCTCTATAGATAAAGTAGGAGAATGAGTAGGCACAAAGGGGCATATTTTAATTTTCTTTCTCCTCTTATTCTTCTTGGATGATAGCCAGGATAATACCTCCTAGTTGTTACTTGCATTCAAATAAAGCTCATCATCATCTTTAGCCTGATGACCATAATTGATGTTGAGGTGGGTTGAGTACCATGCCAAATGAACTTAGATTACCCATTTAGGGTTTGATTTATAGACCTTGAAATTTTAAAGGATGAAGGAGTCTCACTTGACCACCATATTTTGAATTGAGGGGAAGGTCTTGAATATATGGTGGTGTATGGTGATTGGGAGTTACAGGGATACCTTCTACTAATACTATAATTATAATTAGGATATGCCTTCTACAAATTAATATGTGATCTCTTATTATATTATGAAATCAATAATGTAATATGGTAGGTAGAGGGTTTCCTTAAGGAAACCCATGATCTAGATCACATTGTCATCCTTCTATAACTAGTAGTCTTTGATGCTTGTGATAGAATATTTGATCACCCTCAAGAGTTAGGACATTAGATACTAATTAATGGATTGGTAAATAACTAGGTAGAAATGGTCATAAATGTCCCATATGTGATGGTAGAACTAGTGGATATATAACTTATAAAATACCACATGGACTACCAAGCCCTTGGTAACCCATATAGGAAAGGATGAAGGCTTGAAATAGAGCATCTTTTAGACTGCATAGAGTAGGTAGCTCACCATGTAAAATTTATCTCCAACTCAATAATATGCTATGGTATGGAGAAAATGAAGTTGATCAATCCTCCAATGTCTAATATATTTGAGTGTGTAAGGATCATGTGTAGGAGAGGCACCCATAACTCATTGATGTGCTAGCAGTCGTGGCCTCTAAATATTTAGTTTAGTAGGATCATGCCTACCCAGACCTTGTCCTAGAAGGTGTAGACTATGTAAGCATTATTTTCCTCTTTGTTAACCCACTTATAATTTAGATTCTCATTCTAGTCATCTAGGACATCATATATCTAGTAGGTCTCCATCTAGATCATTACCACCACTACATCATAGGAGAAAGTGAACTATAGGAGGGAGTAGTATGCCTTGAATTCATTCTTAGAGATATCAACAACTTGGTACTAATATTTAGGTGAGCACACTTAGTTATTGACCCCACCTTGTATGTAGATGGAAATATGGAAGATGTTACTCAGTAGGTTAGTACAAGGGAACACCTCTAGTTTGGTAGCAACTCTATGGAGTTCACACTTCTTCTAGGACCTAAAGGCATCCTCATACTCTTCTTATTGGTCATAATTTGAGGCTAAATCCTTATAGACTTTCTCAACCACTTTAAATATATCATTGTAATGCGTGAACTTGGTCACGCCAACTAAGAATGTGGTGTCCCTATATTTGGGTTTGGACTTTGGGTTTGAGGAGGAAGCAGCCATTGGAGTAAGATGGAGGGGAAATTAGGAATATTTGAGTGTAAAAGACATGAGTTATAGGGGCTATGTGGAATTTTGAAAGTAAGGTGTTAGAGATTTATTCAAAAGTAATAATGGTAATCATTATTGATCTTCATTTAAGATTTATAAACACATGCATAAAACCCCCTATATTGATGGTATTTGGTGTCTCACTTGATATGAATTCAAATTTGAGTTGGTGGATGAATTTTATCTCTTTATTTATAAATCCAAAATTGAATTTGGAGCCCATGATCCTCCACCACCAATCAGATATAATAATGGCAATGGGATGTTTTAAAATTATCTAATTAGGTCTAGCTCTTCATTCTATAAATACCCAACATGTGCTAGGTACATGGTCACATGTATTAGAGGATTTTTACCTAAAAAATTCTTTTTGACACATGTAATTTGATCATTGGTCTTCCTAATAATGATCAGTACCTAAGCATGGATTTGTACTCCATGTCATTCTACTTAGCTAGGTGATGTGTCATCTAGGGACACATGGCACATCTTGATTGGTTTTAAAGTTTCTTCTATACCTTATTGTGACCTTATTAGGGCCTTAGGTATATACTATTCCATCCACATTCTAGATGACATAGTGGATTCTCATTGTATCAAGTTCTCTCAAGCTTTGACATATCTAATAGGTATGAGGAACTAGCCTCTCTAACTCGTGGTAACATGGTGCCTTATCATTTAGCTTGGATCTCTTGGGATCTATCATCTCTAACAAGTCTAGGGGACTGATCATTATGACACTTGGTGACATGGAACCTTCTCATTATGTTAGGATATCCTGGGCTATGACATATCTAATAGGTTTGAGGGACAAGATGATCTAACTCATGATGACATGGCACCCTATTATTTGATTGGCCTCTCCTGGGCTCTAACATATCTAATAAATCTAGAGGATTGACCACTCTAAAACTTATCAATGTGGTACCTTCTTGTTTGGTTAGGTTCTCTCAAGATCTAACATCTCTAACAAGTTTGGGAGACTAGATGATCTAACTCATGGTGACGTAGTACTTTCCAATTCATCTAGGCTCTCCTAGGCTATAACATCTTTCATAGGTATGGGGGAATGACCACTATGACACTTGGTAATGTGGTGCCTTCCCATTTTATTGGGCTCTCCTAAAATCTAACATCTCTAATAGGTCTAGGGGAATGGCCACTCTAACTCATGGTGATGTGGCACCTTCCCATTTGGCCAAGATTTATGAAATTCAAAAAAATAATAAGTAATAAAATAAAAGGAATATGATAAAATAAAACTTACTTGTCAGTTAGGGAGATCTTGATTTTCCATGAAGGGAAATAGGTGTGTTGCTTTGGGAAGGGAACTAGATTCTAGGAGATTTTGGTGAAATCCACCATGCAATGTTAGCACCATGATTTCATAAAAAGATAAGACACTCTATATTCCTAAAAACAAAATAAAGGAAGCTTGATACTACTTGGGGAAATTAAAATGATGTATATTATAAGGATTTGATCAAGTATTACTGATGAGACAAAAAATAAGGATCTTGAAGCTCTACTTCATGAGATTTTTAGAGGGGTCCCCTATTTTGAAGAAAATGGGGGCATGTTGGCCACATCAAATGGTGAATTCCATAGATAAAGTGATGAGAAGCACTTATAACCCAACCAATTTACTCTTCTTTCCTTGCTTGACACAAATATTGCAAAAGTGATTTTTATTGACCACAAAAAAGATGAGGCACTAAAGTCTCATAATATCAAGTGGTATACTAAGCTTCTACCTTGTAGATGGCCACCAATGTGTGTAATAAGTGATTTTCATTTTCCATTTCAGCTCAGATTTTATTTGAGTAATCAAGGCTAAACTAGTTATTAGATTTCATTCAGGGCATTGTTGGCTTGATGGCTTAGGGGGGATGGTCGGGGCATTACTCTTATACTAGACAAGTGTCCATAGCCTCGATATAAATCCCTATAGTATTTTTTATGGCCTTGATCCACTTCTAGCTAGGCCAAAAATCATGTGAAGGAAATTGAATCTATATCACTTTTGAGGTAGACTTAAAATTTAGATTTTGCATACTTTTTAATTATTTTCTCATCTTCTTGTAAAAATCCATTATTTATTAGTATTGTCTATTAAGGGTTTAGGACCAAGCCAAGGGTGAATGGATGATTAGGAAGTTATGAATAACTAGTCAATCCTTGATCAACTTGAATAATTAAATATCTTCATGAGTCATTATTTTAAGTTCAACTTGGTGGATCTATTAGGACATAAGATGTTCTAAAATCCACTTGTTTCTCTTAGAATCATTGGCCTCTAAAATATAGGATGTTAAAAGTTCCCATTGCCATCCCATAATTGCTTATATCAAAGGTTTCAACCTAGGTCTTCCTATTTCTATTTAATCCTTCCAATATTTGACCATCACCTAAAGTAGTTACTAACAAGGGTTGAGTGTCAAAGGAACATATAAAATTAAAGAGGGATCATGGGGGAAAAACACAAAATAAAAGAAAAGTACATAGTGGAAACAAACACACAATGAAAGAAAAAAATCTAATATATACATTACCACCTCTGCTCAGGATACTTAGAAACTATATCAGAGGGGATAATCAAGAAATAGTGCTTCAAGAATTTCCTATTTTATAGGAGTGGTAGGTCATTTACCTCAATATATTTGACATAAAATATGTTCTAGATATTTTTTTTAAATATTTGGTATGAGCCAATCTAGAGGGGATCAGATTTTGAATACTGGCCTTTCTTCTCATGGGCCTTGTCCCACATTAGGACCAAGTTAGAGATTTTGAAGGTCTTGATATTTTACCTCTTATCAAACCACCTCTTTATTGTATCTTGATGTTTGATAAATCTTAATAGAGCTTCATCCTAGGCTTCCCCTAATTGAATTAGTTCTAGGAGTTTAGAATTCACCTTGTCATCTAGTTGCATGAACTACTGTATGAACCTATAAGTTAGTAACTTGAGAGTGACTAACATGATTGGATCCAATCCATAGACTATAAGTAAAGGAGATATTTTTAGGGCTTGTTTATACCTAGTAAAATATACCCATAGGGAAAACTTTAGAAACAAGTGCCATTCTTAAGGCTTCTCTCCACTTGATTTCTTGATGACATCGATCACGTTCTTATTGGTGGATTTTGCCAATAGGTTTCCTTGAAAGTAGTGATTAGATGAGAACATTAACATGATCCCATTATCATAGGCAATTTTTTTGAATTATATAGATTGAAAGGTGAGGCCATTATCACATACTAAGGAAATAGGGACCCCAAAATAGGTGATTATAACATTCTCTAAGAATTTGATGACCTTGAAAATGGTGATCCTCTTAATTGTAACTAACTTGGACCATTTGGTACAATAATAAATGCCTGAAAAGATGAACTTATTATTGATTAAAGAATTGGGGCTAATCACCCCTACAAAATCCAATCCCCATTGTGTAAACAACATAGAATATATAATGGGTTGTAGTGGAATTACTGCATGCATTTATCTCTTAGCAAAGGTCTGGCATTGGTGGAAAAAATGAACATGAGTGTGAACATCTTAGAATAATGTGGTCAAATAGTAACCTACCTAGAGAACCTTGTGAGCCATGGAATTTACTATAGATGGTTGGCTTCCAATTTTTATGGAAACTTACCATTATCTCTTTAACCCATTTATGTGATACACATCAGAGGTAGATTATTTCATGGTTTATTTTGAAGATAACTCCCTTATTTAGGATATGCTATGTGACATTTAATCAGAGGGATATTCTCTATGTGTGGTTGAGTTTTGAGGGTGTACTTATATAAATTAGAAGTTCCTGATTAGGGCATAACAATTTTATTTTAGTACCCTATATTAGTCCACTTAGTACATCATGATCCTTAGGTCTATCTCTATTATAAACTGTGTAAGGCCTTATCCTCTAACTAGTTTGGTCATCTTGATGTCCAATTCATATTGTTGTAATTTTGTCATCCACCAACCTCTTCTTTTCCCTAGCTCATTCTGCCCTAGCATTTGCTTTACATCTAGGTCCAAGATAATGGCATGTACTTTGTTCTAGAGGATGTGATGCTTGAATTTATTCATTACCTTGACTAGGGCATGGTATGCTTGTCTAGAGTAGAATACCTAAGATTGACATCCTTATGATTAGTGCTCATAAAATCCATTAGATGTTCTTCTCCTTCTAATTTGGGTGATGTAAGTGGCAATGGTGTGCTTTGAAGCAAAAAGATAGACATTAAAGTCCTATGTAAAGTCCAAGATCATAAGGACTGGGACTTTCATGATTGCATATTTGATATCTTTGAAATATTTATTTGATTCCTTGTTTCACTCCAATTTAACATTGAATTCAAGGGCTTCACTATTTTATCAAATCCAAAAATAAATTTATGCATAAATTTGATTTTTCCAAAGAAATATCTTAGTTCTTTCTTACTATTAGGTAAAGGTAGTTTAGAAATTACATCTGACCTCTCAAGGTCAATAACATTACCTTATTTTGTGATAATGTTACTAAGAAGCTTACCTTTAGTGACACTAAACATGTTCTTCTTTGGGTTTAAATAAATGCCATACATTTTGAATCTTTTAAATACCCTTTCCAGGTGGTGCATGTGGTCTGACCTATTTTTTGAAAACATTGTTAGGTCATCCATATAGATTATTATACATTTACCTATTAGGACCTCAAAAGTGAAGTCCATTTCCCTTTGGAAAGTAACAACAATATTGATTAGCCTGAAAGGCATCCATTTATAAGAAAATGTTCCCCACTTGGTGGTGAAAGTAGTCTTAGTTCTATCTTTGGGTTTGACCAAGACCTATTTATATCTTGAGAAGACATCCAAGAAGGACATCATTTGAGACCTACTCACCATTTGCATCACCTCATCTAAGGAGGAAATGGGTAGCTATATTTATCTAAAGCTTGATTCAAGTTTTGGAATTCCACACATATGCAGATTTCTCCATTCTTCTTTCATACTAGGACTAGGTTAGCCACCTAAGTGGAGTGGTAAACTAGAAAGATTATCCCCATAAAGAGTAATTTATAGACTTCTTTATGTATTAAGGGCTCCAAGATTGGGTTCACTCACCTCTACC
Organism: Torreya grandis; assembly: GCA_037957365.1. Classification (NCBI taxonomy): domain Eukaryota; kingdom Viridiplantae; phylum Streptophyta; class Pinopsida; order Cupressales; family Taxaceae; genus Torreya; species Torreya grandis. Next base: position 477,824 of record JARHVA010003830.1, on the reverse strand, counting down.
TTTGCCTAAAGGGTTTTTAGATGAGTTTTAAGGGGATATTATGAGTGATTGCTCTTAGGTCAAATACCTTAAGGTATCTATAGGCCAAGGCAATCACATCTTTATATTTAAATAATAACCTTTATAACTACTATGATTTATGGTTCATCTAATATAAAACCACATTAACTGACTAGGGATTCTCTGTAGGGTTGAGATTAATGAGTCGACACTTTTGGTCCTCTAACTTGGGTTTCTTAGCCTAAAGGTGGGGTCTAACACATAAAAATCTCTTTACAAGGAGATCTTCCCTTTAAGATTTGGTTCCCATAAATATTCAAAATCTCATCCTTATCTAAATCATTCCCAAGGTTGTTTATATCTTTCTCATCTATGATTTGGGCTTCAAATATCCCCTCATTATTTAAGAATTAGATGAATCATTAGTCATATTCAAAAACTTAGAAGTTAGTCACATTGTTTGGGACAAAGGGACATAGGATGAGTTCCACATATAGCTATTGTAACTTAGTGTCATCCAAAGGGGTTATATTTACCACCATAGATGCTAGTGAGTATTATAATTGCTTTTCCTCCTAGGGAATAGGGACAATATTAAATACATTGAACATTTTGATTAGTCCCAAAATCTATGCTTATATATTCTAAGGTATTATAGTTTACATTGAAACTTAGTATTGACCTAGTTTACCAATAGTTTAGAGTCATTGAATACTCTTAGCTCATTTTCCTTGTGTCTTAATGAAAATTATAATTCTAGGATTAGAGCTTCCTACTTCATTAGGTTATTCATGCAAGGAAGTTTCAACCTATGTGATGCTAAATGTTTCCTCCCTAGGGGGTCTATGAGTAGAACACTAACTCCACTACCTTTTTTGGAGTGAGATCCATATATATAAAGAGACCACAAGGAAAATAGACCTGGCTTGTGATTATTTTACTTTTTAGAAGGATTTATGCTCAACATGTAGATGCTTAGGTTTAAGGAAACTAAGTTTAACTTATCATTAATGGTTTTATATTTGGTTATAATAAGATTTATGCATGGTTCTCTATCTACCCTTATTATGTTGGATAATCCTCTCCATGTAAACCACACATGGGAGAAATCTAAGGCCATATACCCATTTAGGGCTTTGGACCAATCACTATTGAGGATCATGCCTCAGGATTTTGGGATATCCACCACTTGGATGTCTATAAAGTGTTGAATCCTAGGCGTAGATTCCAACTAGATATAGATGTTTATAAAATTACCTATGAATTTCACCTTTGACTTGTCTAGATAAACCACTACCTTATCTAATTTTATGGGGACTAGGTTAAGTTTCTCACATATACTGACTGGCATCACATTTGTAGAGGCTCATAGATAGACTAAAAAAGTATGTAGATTGTTTCCAAAAAACTATATGGTTAATAGAAAAGGAGACATCTCCATATTGTTCTTTTGAATGAGCACATTAGTGTGGGTTGCTCTTAGCTTTGGCTAGGCCTATGGGGTCAACTTTTACATCAAAGACTTCAGTAGGAGATCCTATTTCTCTATGATTTGATCAAGATTGTGAAGAGTAATGTTAGCCTTGATATTTTTCATATCCTTGACTATGTTGTAACTTATTTTACTTTGGATTTGTGGGGTCTCCACATGTGCCTTAGGTTCTTGAGGTCTTGGAGGTGGGGGATCATTCCTAGTGTTTTGGTCTAGTGGGGTTGTATCATTATTAGGGGGTGTTGAGGTAGTAAGGGGATATTATTGTTGCCTATTCATAAGGGCATAATTGCTCCTTTATAATTTTTAAAACACTTGAACCACACTAATACCCTCCTCTCGCTCATTTTATTCTTGGCTTGGGAAATCTATGGTTTATAACACCATAACAATACCAGGGGCCTTATCTAAGTTAGAGGAATATAGATGATTAGGGACCACCTCGTATTCCTTTATTTCATTTTGGAATATATTGAAAGTATAACTAAACTTTGTGTAGTCTAGTTCCCCATGTGCTATCATGTTATGTACTCAATACCAATTAGGTAAGCCTATCTCAAAGACATTGATATCGAGAAACCTATTAGGTGAAGGTTATGGTTGGTGATGAGGACTATTATAGATACTATTTGGTCTTTGATATGAAAATTTTTTATTGGATATTTTTGCATTAGATTTACTCACCTATCTCTGTATTCTTAGGAAGTCATTGCTAAGTTTTTGCACCATCCATTAAATGGAATCTAACTCAGTTTTAGTGGACTCTTGAGGTGTGATTTAGGTGTTATTAGTTGAGTCTAACATCACTTGATGTTGTGTTTTGGGAATCAATAATTGGCTCTCTAGGTTTAGGAAAAATAGTTGTTGGCTTTAAGTGGGATGACCCAATATAAGTTGATGCATGATAGGGAATGACCAAGGAAAAGGTGCATTGTAATTAACATTAGGAAAGAGGTTCAATATGAGCATATATGGTGACATATCAAGAGTGGGGTCATTGTGTGACCTTGGGATTCAATTATCTATCCAATTTGATGGCACCTATATAATTTGGGGATATGTATGTTATGGTTGCATCTCTACTTAGGAACATGTCCATCTAAGGGTCTAGTGCATTCTTATATAATTCAAGTGCTAGTTGAAGGTTGGGATGGTCAAGCATAATTAACCAACTATACATCTTATGAACCTAGAATTCAAGTTACTAATAGGCTCATTAGGCTCCCTCTTGATGCAAAAAAACTACTAGTACAAGATATAAGGCTTGATCACTTGGCCAAATTAGGTAAGGAAAGAAAAACTAAAATGGTCCCAACTCAGGATGGAGTCCATTAAGGTAAAAGGGAAAGTTTGCATGCTACATACTCATGTTCTAGATTTATAAGTCTTAGAGAGGTCTTATAAGAGGTTATGTGTTCTTCCATGATTTATCCCACACCAAGGTTGAAATAAGGAAGATACCTCTCAAGGTTCTTAGGTAAATCATAGATGAATCTTGAGATGTTAATGGATAAGCTAGATAACTAAGCCATCTTGGGATGAAAATTTGGGATAGTTATAGATATGAACTGATAGGAACCATGATAGGTTTGGGTTGGGTAGAAATGAGTTTTCTATGGAACAATAGGGGGAAATTACCAATTGACCTCAGTGGGACCTAGACCTTGTAATGGGAAAACTAGTCTATAAGATGATTCAAAATCAAATAATAGTTAGCATGTTGTTACTAGTAAGACAATATAAACATATTCATAAAAAAATCAATTAAAAGCATGAATTATTTTAAAGGCCTTCCTTCTAGCACTAACTATTATTCACTTGAATTTGCTCCTTATCACAAGACACCCATGAAGTTGGGCATTCCATAAAAAGAGGAAGGTGGAAACAACTATATAATTTCATCCTCCATTTTAAGATTGATCTAGGATTATCCCAACACAATTGTGGGTATTAGACTTCACAAATAGAGTCTACGTGAATAGTTCTAAGAGATGCACTATCACCACCAAAAGCTCAATCCAATATCTTACATCCAGGTCAAAGATTGTTATGAGAATTTGAGTATTGAGACTATTATTTATAAACATAAGGGGAAAGGGTATTTAAATTACACAAAAAAAACACAAAAAAGAGGGAAGGGTAAGGCAAAAAAGGGGAGCCTCCAGATCTAAAATTAACTCAATGCATTGGTCATTGAAACCAGGAGACTCTACCATAATTATATCACTGTAGACCAAGTTTTAATAGAGTTATATCTCCAAGAACATATAATGGGAAGAGTTTGAGGTAACCAAGAGTATGCATTCAATGTGAGTTCTCACTAATAATGAGTACTAGGGGTTTATTGTCAAAAAAACAAACACCATATGAGAATCTATAAATTGACATATAAATTATCAGCACTACCAAATGAAAATAAAATAATTTATCTAGTGATTATAATAGATAAGCACATCACAACCATGGCATACATAAAAAAAAAAAGTGTTAATCCAATTAACTTAGAATTGATGATCATTCAAACATGAAGATGAAAGAAAATTAAAATGTAGGACAAACCTTCTTGTAGAAAAATAGAGATTGTATTCATTTAAATAGTGAAAGTTGTTACAATAATCGATTTGGGTCAATTTTTATAGTCTAGAGTGATGAAGGAAAAGTAGGTGAAATATTAGATTTAATCTAAAAAATCATTCACACAAATTTGATCAACCCTATAATACAATATGAATCTTACTTATATAGAAAAGGATTGGGGATCACCTCCAAATAGCATAAGGATACCATCCTTGGCCATCATGGCCACTCATTACAGTTATAACTCTATTTAAAAATTTAAATAAAACAATCCCTATAAATCTATAATATATCTATGGGGGACCACTTAATTAACACAAGGAGGTAACTGAGAAGGATTAAATAACTTCTTTGACTGGGCATTCTTAGCTTCTGATGTAACTACCACAAGTTCAAAATCCTTGTCTAGATTGGCCAAGTTCATTGGGGGATCCTTAAATATTAACTTAGCCTAAGCTTCTAGTCTCTAGGAGATTTGAAAGGGTTCTTCCATTGATTATTTAACTTCAAAGATTTGGCTGATGCTCTTTATAGACTAAATTGATAAATCAAGCACCACTTGGGCACCTGCCTAGTCTAACTTAGCTACTCTCTACTACATAACTTGGTCAAATTGACCTAAGTTGACTTTAAATTCTCCTTGGTTGAGAAAGGTACCATCCAGGTGGTATAAAATGAAGATATTGACCTATTTTAAGTAGGTCAATATCTTGTTCTTGCCTTATTCCAAAGGTCCTATTTCTATGTGATCCAAGTCCAACCACTCCTCTATTGCAACTCTCATGTTCTTAGAGTATGTTTGGTATGACCCAAAATATAAGATCAACATATTTTTAAGCTCCAAAAACATTCCCTTATTGACCACCACCTATAGCTTCTAGCATTTCCCATAAATATCTATAATCCTCTCCATGTAGGCCTGAGTCTACTAGATAAGCATCCTGGTCTTAGCCAAAGTCTTCACTACTTCCCAAAGGATTGAGAAAAGTAGTAGGAGGGAAACCTTAACATGCTCAATTAGCCTAATTGGAAAAGTGATCTTAACTTGGGCTTCTAGAGTTTGGACTTAGTTTTGTATGTCCTTGAGGATCTTTTTGGACATATTATGGGTATCTCAAAGGATATAGTGGGTCCTCAACCATGTTATCTTCCTCGATGGCTATACTCACCTTGGTAAGGGAGAATAGATCATGATTGGTCTACCATACCATTAGGTTCCCCTCCTACACAAAATTTTGTGTGAGCATTCTCTTTAGCTCTCAAAGCCTCAGTCAAAACTCCACTACATGTTTCAGTCACCCTAGATAGTCTTATATAGTGTTTATAAATTTACAACCATCCATCAGGTTGAAGGGGGTATAGGAGGTATGGATTAAATGGTGGTGAAGGGTGGAGGATGAGGTGGAGGGGAGATGGAGGAAGTGGAAGGAGTGAAAGAGGAAAGGAGTGGAGGTGGAGGGGGCATAGGAGAAAAAGGAGGGAGAACAAAAGGGGAATCCCATTAAAACATTGCACCCACCACTATCCTTGAGTTAGGTTCACTTGAGGTGGAATTGACCCTAGGAATGGGACATTAAAGGCCAATCCTGTGGTGCCTTAGGTAATAGAAATAGGGGGCCAAGGATTTAGGCACCAATAAGTTGGTGCTAAGGTTGGAGGAGCTATCGAGGCCTACAAAGGAAGAGGAATTAGAGTTGAAGGACTTTGATTTGGAGATGGAGTGTCATATATAGATGCTATAATAGATGGCCTGATAGAGTTGATAAGAGCTATAGGGTTCGATGGTGGAAAACTCATAACTATTGAGGGGCATTCTAAACTAACTAAAGTAGACATTAGGAGGTTACTTGTTAGAAGTGGTATGTTACCAAATATTTTAATCACACATTATACTATAGGTACACCCATAGGAAGACTCTAGGTTGTGAAATGGAGGGAGAGAAAGGGAATAAAGAGGCAAGGATGCATGAAATAAGTGAGGCTAAAGGTACTTTGGAAAAATATGGAGGGAGAGAAATGGGAAACATGGGAGACACCACTTGAGAAACTTTTGGGGGTCGAGTAGAATCAATGGGCACTAGGACTAGGAGTTGAAAAGTAATAGGAGTGAATGATGGAAGGGAATTAGGAGGAGATGGGAAATTCAAATGGATGCCTATTGGGTGACTCACTTTAGGATCACTCTTAGGCTACCGACTACATCAAACCTTAGGGTTTATGTAGCATAGGGATGAGGTGTCAATGGCTGAGTAGGCTACATCTAAGCTACCTAAAATTGAGTAGTCTAGGGATGGATCTATCATATCCTAGATACTAGAGCTACCATAAGAGGTGGAGGAAGAGTTGAGGTGTGAGGATTAGGAAAAGGAGGAGATGGAGTAGGGGATACTAGTGGAAGTGGAGCTAAGCTTAGAGATTGAAGAGGAGAATGTGGAAGGATGCCTTGTAGGATCCTTTAGGAGATGGCTGAAGCTATTAGAGTTTGGCCCTTTGTAGATTAAGTAGGAGGAGGAAGTGTGGAGGGGCCTACTTGAGTCTTTTTTCCCTTCTTATTCTTAGTTTCTATTTAATATAACATCTCCTTATCATCGATGGCATTCAAATAAAGCTCATCATCATATTTACCTTGATGACCATAATTGACATTAAGGTAGGTTGAGTACCATGTTAAATGATATTGGATTACCCTTTAGGGTCCCATTGTTAGACCTTTCACTTTATAAAGGTGAAGGAGTCTTACCTAGCTACAATATTTTGAATTGAGGGGAAGATCTAATAGACATGGTGATATATGGTGATTGGGAGTTGTGGGCATGCCTTCTACTAATGTTATACATAGAATATAAAGATGCATTACACCAATTAATAGGAAATATACTATTCTACTAAGTAGCTAGGAATGTAATATGGTAGGCAGAGGGTGTCCTTAAGGAGATCCATGATCTAGTTCATAGTGTCATCCTTATATAGCTATTTGTAATTGATGGCTATGATATAATCCTTAATTACCCTACATATTTAGGGCATCAGAGCCTCATTGCTGGCTTGGTATACTAATAGGTACAAATGGTTACAAATGTATTAGATGTGATGGTAGAATTGGTGGCTATGTCATGGAATAGCTTAAAGTTAATCAATCCTCCCATGTCTAAGATGTATAAGCATGTAAGGATCATATACAAGAGAGGCACCCAAAAATCTTTGACATGCTAGCAGCCTTGGAACCCAAATAGTTGGTTCAATAGGGATATGCCTACCCAAACCTCCTCTCTAAATTTTTAGACTATGTAATCATTGAGGTCCTCTTTATTGACCCAATTATAATTTATGTTCTCAACCCAGTCATGGAGAACATTATATATTTGGTAGGTCCCAATCCAAATCATTACCATCGATGCATCATAAGAGAAAGTGGATTTTGGGAGGGATTAGTACACCTTGAAAAAAATATTATAAATATATATAACCTAGTTCTGAGTGTATCTAATGGGAAATGTAATAGATATATAAATCAATCCTAACTTAGAAAAGATAAATCCTACTTAAACTTCTGATTATGGATATATTTGATATTCATGGTCATGACCAAGATGGATCTACTATACCTATCCAAGGGATATATTAACATAATAATATCACTAGGGAGGGTTCAAAATCCTCTAGTAAGGTAAAATTAGGCAATAAAACTAACTAGTTCATATGTTTTCATATTCACTAAACTAATAATGAGTAAAGCAAAATCTAATCTAGTGTTCACCAAATCTTGTGGCATAAGGTTGGGGTAATAAATATGAAAAGTAAGCATGCATAGAAGAAATATACTAATGTCAATGTATACATAATCATAATTCTTGGGAGATAAGTACAAATTCATATATATCTACTTTTACAAAGGAGGAACAAAGTTAGAAATACTTACCTTTGAAGATGAACCTTTTGAGCCTCAAAATCTCCCTTGGCCAAGGTGCTTCACAAGAGGTTATTGTGGTATGTAAGTATGACAATGATAAATAAAATATAAGATAAAAAACCTATCTATACATTAGAAATACTTATACACAAGCCAAGATCTGTATATCTAAAGAAAGTATGAAACCCTAAGCTATGCTCCTCAAGTATAATTTTGGATAAAGAGATGCATAATATATATCTCTTATTATTCTCTTTCTCTCAAATAAATAATGAAATGGATGTGTTTATATAGGAAGATCTAACACTAATCCTTTCCAAAATTTTAGGCTGATAAGGTTGACCTAATCAACCTTGTATCATTATTACCAAAAAAAATTTAGGTCTTAGTCTAGGTCAGCTAGGGGCTGACCTAGACCCTAAATAAGTTTTATCAATTAGAGTACAAGGCTGATGGGGCTAATAGTGTAATGTAAATCATAAATAAGGATTTTAGGATAGGATGTTAATAAGTGTCATCATTGATGTTAACTTCAAGGTTTATATCATTTATGTCAAGGTCAAGGTTGATGTCATTGATGTTAAAGTGCATCTGGTAAAGAAGCATGGTGAATGGTTAGTGAGATATAAGTCATGTGACAAGAGAGAATTTGAAGGTAACCTAATATATTTATATTGAGATAGAATTTTAAAGAAACATAATGATTATTATGAGGTCAATTCCATAAAAGGCATGTGAGTAACGTGTATAATCATCAAGGAGTTTTTCAAGGTCAGTTGTCAAGTTTCAAGTGATTGAGAAGCCTAGTCATAACACTGTTTATTACATGAAGAGACCTTGTGAGAAGGTATGAGCTTATTAGATTAATGATATGGATGAACATAAGAATAAGATTCTGTATGAGGATGTTTGAGAATGCATATGATTCATTGGATTTCTCATGAGTTTCTTAGAATAATCCTACAGAGGTAAGACCTACAAACCTAACATGCAACTAGACTAGTTCTAGACCCTTCCTAACCTAATGAGTCCTGAGGTGTTTTAAAGGCATATGAAGGATGATAATTAGTGTTTGAGCATGGGAAGAGGTTTTATGACATGTATATGAGGTTTTTATATCTTGGAAAATGGATAGAAGGTTAGTTTCAAGGCTTAATGTGACTTGTAGATTAAAGGCCTAGAGAGCAAAAAGAGAGATGGTGACCAGATGGGGAATCAAGATCAGTTTCAAAGGAAATAATGAAATTGTGAGATTTTTTAGTGGTGTAATAGGTTTTAATAGGTATTTTTACTATTTATAAGGTCATTTTTTTCAATAAATGGAAATACAAAGTGTTTCAAGGTCTCTTAAGTGCATATGATGAAGGGTTCTCAACTTGAGAAGGATTTTCATGTACTCATTGGCACATGTAACCTATACATGGGAGCCTAATATATTCATGGAATATGGGGAAGGTTAATATCTCAAAATTACATGTATTGTTTTTTGGAATAATAATTTAATATCTATAAACAATTATTAACAATAGAAATAGTGTTAACCCTCTCTAAAACCCTAACTTTGACTGATTGAGAAAGATATTGATCAAAACAAAATAGAATGGTTTGGAATAGATATTTAAGTGATTATAGGTTTTATTAAAATATCCCATGAATCTCCAAGTGTTATTTGTTTTTTAGGTGAGTGAGTGGACCCTACAAGAAAAGCCTTATTTCTTAGAGATTTGTTGTAGTAGTCAAAGTTAACCCAGTAAAAGTTTATAAATAAATGAACATTGAATATTGAGACTTTTATTGAATTTTAATGGTATGTTTTGGATAGGTTATAGTAATTAAGTGATATAAATTTTTCATACAAATTTACCTATCGCTAAAAAGGCCTAGTGGTGTAAACAATGAGAAAACCAGGCATAAGTGAGAAGTTGTTTAGGGAAGTGTTATAATGGAATAGAGATGGAAAAAAATTACATCAATAGGTTTTTAAATAATTTTAATAAATTTTAATGTTTGATATATGTTTTGGAGGTTAGTGGATATATTTAAAATATTTCTCAGAAGTTAACCTGTCTAGTGTAGATGAGACAATAAAGGAGTAAGGTTGTGAGATTGGTCTAAAAGAATGATATTGTCACCTAACCATGGTATATTTATATATAATATTTGCATAATGATCTCATAGGATTATAAACATGCATAAATAATATCTTAAATTGTCTACATAGGTGTTGAAAGTCATTATCACCATGATTGTGTTTGAAGGTAAATTGACAAATCTGAGTAAGCAAGTGTGAGTGATGAGTTGGAGGCTATATACGATTAGATAAATCATAAAATGAATAGGATGTTTTTTTTTAGGACATGAAAATTATATTAATATTTTACATAAAATTTTTAATTAGTATAAGAGGTTTAAATATTGAATCCAAAATGGCTTGTCTGATTGAGTAAGGTATATGAGAGAGGAGATCAATGGATTGGTATGCAAGACCAATAGGTGTCATTAGTTATTGTAATATTTTTGATGGAATATGGTATGAGGATAATTTAATATAATTTTCATGAATTTTAAGACCTTAAGTTTTTTCTTAAAGGTGTCAAAATTTTAAGATTCTATGATTATGTCTTGAGACCAATTGACAGTTCAGAGTGGGCTACTTGCAGTAAAGGGATTGAGTCTTTTTACCTTGAGTTATGAAGTATAATGTACATGGTGATGAAAATAAGATCATGTATATTATTTATGTATGTTTTTATTCCATTTTTTTAAAAATTTGTGTTTGTGATTCAATTGTTCAAGACATACTTTCTAGGTATGCATAGGCCTAATATGAATAGTACTAATGATGTGCTCCAAGTAGTCGTTTGAGATAAAAATTACTATGGACCCTATATGATATTATTATGGGTAAATTGGGATGTAATATAATGTTTATATTCCATTAAATTTTTTTAAATGTGATTTAACAAGATCAAAGGTTAATGTGTGCCAAGTAGGCCTAATGGGATTAGGTCTCCATGAGACCTAAAGGAGAGATAAGGCCTATTTGAAGAAGATAAGATATAAAGGGAATTAAATAAATTTTTATACATGTATATGAGATGTATTAAAATTAATTAAATGGTATAACTAATAGGGTATGGGTGTTTAGCTGACTAAAAAGGATATGAACAAGAAACTTGTATAAATACTAGGCATTTTTAGGCCTGTTTATGTGTGAAGAGTGCAAGTGAATAAGTATACATATTTTAGAGTATAAGGAGGTCTTATAGACCATGATAAGAGTATATATGATCAGTTATTAATGTTTTATATAGGTTATATATATTAAAATCAAGGTCATTTTACCTTAGTAAGTCAAGAAGAGGGCTATTTGAGTGAAGAAGGTTAGAGACCAATTTTGAGAGGGAAAGAAGTGTGTGAAGAGTTGAGGAAGGAGATAATCATATTTTTTATGATAAATAAGGTATTATTAAGGTTATAAATTTTTTTAGGTGTTTTATTTGGTGCTAATTCATCTAGGGGGTTGGTGCCTCCTTGCAAGTGGGTGCTTGTTAAAGTCTAGCTGAGTTGATGCTTAACTAGTTGGGGTTGGTGTTCCATTTAAGTTGGTGATTAAATAAAGTTGGTGTCTATATTATAATAATGTAGTAAATTTAAATCATTAGTGGGGTTTATTTACCTTGATGGTTTTCCACATATACATTATGTTCATATGTTTCATACTCTTGTGGATTGGTGCTTAAGCTTGTTAAGATGTACATGCTTGTCTAAATGATCTATGATTGCTTAAGTAAGATTATATATTAATTTTTTTAAAGAATAATTCAACCCCATCTCATTAATTTTTTTTCTAAAATTTGGTATCATAGATTAGTCCTTTGAATCAAGTCTAAAATCTTAAAGGAGATTCTATAAGTAAGGATGGCTAGTCAACAAGCTCAAGGTGGTTTCTCTACCAGTAAGGCTCCATTATTAAATGGATATAACCATGCATTTTAAAATTTCAGGGTGAATATATATTTTATTTCATAAGGACAAGATATTTGGCATTTAGTTATGGATGGTTATATTTCACCTCCTATTCCACCAATAGATGCAGTAGGTAAGAATGCTAGTGAAAATAGCTCCAAGGTAATGAATGCCATTCTTTGTGGCCTATCAGAGGTAGAGATTTTGAAGGTAATGCATTATGTATCATAAAAATATATATGGTAAAAATTTAATACCATCTATGAAGGAGATACTAAGGTGAAGATGGCCAAGTTATAGACCCACCGGAGATAGTTTCAAAGTCTAAAGATGAATGAATATGAAATAATTTAATCTTACGTACTAAAGGTTAATAAAGTTGTCAATGTCATTACAAGATTAGGGGAAGAGGTGAAAGATTTTATAGTTGTTAAAAAATTATTGAGATCACTAACTCCTAAATTTGAATCTAAGGTGTCTGTAGTAGAAGAGATGAAAGATTTAGACAAACTAGAGATGGATGAATTTCATGGCATTTTGACTACCTATGAGATGAGAATTAATGAAGGAAGACTTGAAAAGAAGGAAGTAGCTTTCAAATTTGAGAAAAATTCAAAATCTAAGAAGGTCAAGGGTGATAAATTCTTAGATGTTGATGATGATCAACAGATAGCCATGTTTGTAAGGAAGTTGAGGTTTGGATTTTGTAAGTACAAAGGCAAGTTACCCTTAAAATATTTCAATTATGGAAAGATTGGTCACTTTGCATCTAAGTGTCATAATAAGGATAAATATGAGCATAATAAAAAACATGATGAAAATTATGGAGATGACAAGAAGACCTATAAGCCTGATAACAACAAGAAGGATTTCAAGAAGCATGAAGGAAGAAAAAGAACTTTCAAGAATAAAAGAAGCTTATATACTAAAGAAGATAACTCTTATGATGTAACTCAAGTGCATTTGATAGTGATGATGACATTCATGAACCTAAACATGATAAAAATGAAACCTTGTTTATGGCCATAAAATCAAATAATGAGGGTTATTCAAGTGGGAAAGGCATTATGGTTGATGTGGAATTAGGTGAAGAAGAAGATAAAGTAGATATTGAGGCAAAATTGGTAAGTTCCCTAGAGGAATTAAAGTTCTAAAGGAAAAATAATCACAAACTAAGATCATTATTTAAGGATAATGAGGAGTATATTGGCTTGTTTGAGGAATGGTTGAGCAATGCTTCCGAGGAGTATGATGAGATCATCAATCAAGTTGAGGCACAGATGGGGTAGTCAATACAAGTCTAAAGGCTAAAGAAGAAGAGTTCATTGGGTATGAAACTAAAGTATAATATTTGAAAGCTAAGTTTAATCAATAATATAACAAGATGAAAACCTTTGTGAGGTTTGAAAAGAGCACTGAGGCTCTAGATGATATATTGAGTATCCAAAATTTTGCAAGTGAAAAAATAGGTCTTGGTTTCAAAGAAGACCAAAAGGAGGCACCTCAAGTCAAAGAGAAGACTATTGAAGACAAGAAGGTCAACATGAAAAGACCTATAAAACAACATAATGCCATAATATATTCCAATTAATTCAATTGTTATTATTTTGTGTGCAATCTATTTAGTCATAGAGCAAGAGAGTATAGAAGACCCTCCAAAAATGAGTACTCATGGGACTATGGAAGGAACCATAACTCATATTAGTAAATAGATATGTATAAGGTGGTTTGATATAGTTTTCATGATATAGGAAACATTATAATATTTTTTCATAACAAGGTTATAAGGTCATCAAGACAAAACATGAGGTTTGAAGCCTCTAGATTTCAAGAAAGAAGACAAAAGAATGTATGGAAACCAAAGATAATGAAGATGAGTCATGATCACTCTACAAGCTCAAGTGGAATACTTGATATGATAAAGCATGATTAAAATGTGAAATAAATTTAGGAATACCTATTGTCTTCCCACATTGATGATAAAATGGTTGATGAAGAGATAAAGCCGATAGTGCCAATCAAGCCCAAAATAATATTGAAGGATATTTAGTCTTGTGAGACCATGGAGATATAGGATTTTCCTAAACTAGTGTTGTTTTAGTGCCCTATGGAAAATGGTTACTTCATTAGGATTCATGAATAAAATCTTGAATTATTATAAGCATGATGGATTATTGGTTTAAGGGGGAACTATTCAGGTGATTGATTGAGCTTGATCTGTGTTGAGAAGTGGTCTTGTAGTTTGAGATCATCTAAAGGACGTATGAATGGAGTAAGGGGGAACATGTTTCATTAATGATTTATATTATATGTGTTGATCTCATTTAGCAAGAAGGTATGGTTACATATAGTAGTCTATGTAGGACTTAATTTCAAAGGGGGAGAAATTCCAAAAAGGGAGATTGACGGGACTAAGGGAGATGAGAGTGATCAATCTGAATAATGATTTTCCATCAATGACAAAGGGTGTGTTTTTTGAGAAGTGTTTTCAATTATTTCAAGGTCAATGTTGAAATCATTGATGTCAAGGTCAAGTTTTATGTCATTGATGTCAAAGTGCATCTGGTAAAGATGCATGGTGAGTAGTAGGTGAGATATAAGTCATGTGATAAGAGATAATTTGAAGGCAACCTGATCTCTTTATATTGAGAGAGAATTTTAAGGAAACATAATGATTATTATGAGGTTAATGTCATGATTTAGGTCATATTTATTATTTTTAGTGTTTTCACAAAAATGTTTGATGATTAGGTCAAGGTAAGCATGTTTTGAGTACTAAGTGTCTTAAGAAGCCTAGTCATAACAAGCATAGTCATATCATGAGAATGTTCATGATGAACATGAAGAGATATGTATAGATTTATGTTAATATCTAAGGAGTATGAAAGGTATGTGATAAAGGTGTAGAATAATTAAGGAGTGTTTCAAGGTCAGTTTTCAAGATTCAAGTGACTGAGTACCCTAGTCATGACATTGGTCATTACATGAAGAGACCTTGTGAGAAGGTATGAGATTAATATCTTAATGATATGGATGAATAGAGGATAGGAGGTTTTATTAGGATGTTTTATCATGCATATGAATAATTGGATCACTCATGAGTGTCTCAAAATGAGCCTACATGGGTAAGACCTATAGACCTAATATGCAACTAGACTAGTTCTAGACCCTACTTGACCTAGTAAGGAGTCATGAGGTGTTGTCAAGGCCTATGAAGGATGAAAATTATTAGTTGAGAATGGTATGAGGTTTTATGACATGTATGTGATTTTTTGAAATCTTGGATAGTGGATAGAAGGTTATTTTCAATTCCTAATGTGACTTACATATTAAAGGCCTAAAAAGCAAAGAGAGAGATGGTGACTAGATGGGGTATCAAGATAAGTTTACAAGGAAAAAATGTACATGTGAGAATTTTTAGTCATGTGATATGTTTTTACATGTTTTTTTAACAATTTTGAGGTTAAATTTTACAAGAAAATTCAAGAAAAAGTGTTTCAAGGTATCTCAAGTGCACAAAATGAAGGGTTCTTAACTTGAGAAATACTTTCATGTACTTATTGGCATGTGTAACCTATTAATGGGAAATATATATATTAATTTTATATTGGGAATGGTACTATATAAATAATCCAAGCATTGGTTTCTAGAATAAGGGGCTAAGATTTATGAACAATCATTAACACCAAAAATAGTGTTAACCCTCTCTAAAACCCTAACATTGACCTAATGAGAAATACATTGATAAAAAAAACATAGAATGGTTTTTAATGTATATTTAAGTGATTGGAGGTTGTATTAAAATCTTCCAAGCATCTCCAAGTGTGATTGTTTTTTTAGGTGAGTGAGTGGACCTTATAGGAAAAGCCTTGTTTCTTAGAGATTTGTTGTAGCAATCAGATTCGACCAAGTCAAAGTTTATAAATGAATGAAAGTTGAATATTAAGAATTTTATTTCATGTTTGTGGTGGTTTATAGATAGGTTCCATTACTCAAGTGAGATAAACTGGTCATACAAGTTGACCTATCGTTAAAAGGGCCTAATGGTGCAGACAATGAGAAAACTAGGTAGAATTGAGAAGTTGTTTAAGGAAGTATCATCATGGAATAAGGATGAATAAAATTGACTAAATAGGTTATTAAATAATTTTTTTAATATACAATTTAATGTTGGATATATGTTTTGGAGGTTAGTGGATATGTTGAAAAATTTGCTCAAAAGTTGACCTGTCTAGTGCAGATGAGATAATGAAGGTGTAAGGTTATGAGATTGGTCTACAAGACCAAGATTATCACTTAAAAATGATATATTTATATATTATAGTTAATTAATGATATAATAGGATCATATAAATTCATAAATATTCTTTTAAAGTTTCTACACATGTGTTGAAAGTCATTATCACCAAGACTATGTTTGAAGGTAAATTGGAAAATCTGAGTAAGCAAGTGGGAGTGATGAGTTGGATGATATCCACCCTTAGATGAAGTATCAAATGTATATTATGTTTTTTAATAAGACATTAATATTTTATTAATTATTTTTATAAACTTTTAATTTAGTATAAGAGGTTGAAACAGTGAAGCTAAAATGGCTTGTCTGATTGAGTATGGTCTGTGAGAGAGGAGATCGATAGATTGATATGCAAGAACAATAGGTGTCATTAGTACTTGTGATATTTTTTATAGAGGCTTAGTTAAGGATAATTTAAGATAATTTTAATGAATTTTAATACCTTAAGTTTTTTCCTACATGTGTCAAAATTTCAAGATTCCATGATTGTGTTTTGAGACCCATTGATAGTTTTGAGTGGGCTACTTGCAGTAAAGGGTTTGAGTATTTTTACCCTAAGTTATGAAGTATAATTCACATGGTGATTAAAAAAAGGTAATTTATATTATATATATATGTTTTTTTTCATGGTTTTTTAGAAAATTTGTGTTTTTTCTTCAATTGTTCAAGACAAACTTTCTGGGTATGCACATGCCTAATATGAACAATACTAATGATGTGATCCAAGTAGTGGTTTGAGATAAAAATTACTATGGTGAATAGATGATATTATTAGGGGTATTTTTGGATGGAATATGATGTTTTTATTCCATGCAAAGTGTTTGAATTTTCTCTAATAATATCAAAGGGTAACATGTGCTAAGTAGGCCTAATGGGATTAGGTCTCCATGAGACCTAAAGGAGAGATAAGGCCTATTTGAAGAAGATCAGACATAAAAGTACTAAAATCAAATTTTATCCATTTATATTATATGTACTAATATTTATTTCATGTTTGACCTAAAAATTTAAGGGTGTTTGGTTAACTAAGAAGGATATAAACAAGAAACTTATATAAATACTAGGCATTTTAGGCCTATTTGTGTGTGAAGAGTATAAGTGAACAAGTATACACATTTAAAAGAACAAGGAATTATTTTAGACCATATGAAGAGTATATAATGATTAAATTTTTTTATAGAATTATTAATCAAAGTCATTTTAATATAGGTTTTATATATGCGAAATAATGAAGGAAGACCTCAAATTCATTTGACCTAATCAATTCAAGAAGAGGGGATCTATTTTAGCGAAGACCTAATGAGATGAGAACTAATGAAATAATATATCAAAGGAAGACCTCCCAAGAAAGAAGTAGATTTAAGAGTTGAGGAAAATTAAAAATACAATAGTGCCCTTCAAAGAATCCTGATGTTCTCTTCTTAGGTCAAGGATGAGGAATGATTAGATGTTGATGATGATCAACTAATAGCCATGTTTTCAAGGAAGTTGAGGTTTGGATCTAGTAAGTACGAAGGCAAGTTACCCTTCAAGCTACTGCTGCCCTCCAGACCCTTAAATTAGCTGTGGATTCGGGTTATCCTAAATTGTGGCTTGAAGGGGACTCTTTGAATGTTATTAATATTCTCAATAATAAGAATATGTGTCTTGGAAGATTAGTCACTTTTCATCTAAGTGTCCTAAAATGGATAAATTTGAGAATAATGAAGAACATGATGAACATCATGATAATAAGATATAGAAGCTTGATAACAATAGGGATTCGAAGAAAATGAGTATGGCTCGT
This sequence comes from Torreya grandis, assembly GCA_037957365.1. NCBI lineage: Eukaryota > Viridiplantae > Streptophyta > Pinopsida > Cupressales > Taxaceae > Torreya > Torreya grandis. The sequence goes on along the minus strand of JARHVA010003830.1, from coordinate 459,795 downwards.
GAAAGGAAGGGAGAACCCCGTAAACAGGAACCCAAGAGCTGTGAAGAATGGAGAGAGAAACATGAAGTCTAGAGAATATAAAGAAAAGGAACTTTCAAGAACAAAATAAGCTTCTATACTAAAGAAGACAACTCTTCTGATGTAAGTGACTCAATTGCATTTTATAGTGATGATGGTAGTCTGTCTTTTCCTTTTTATCTTCGCTATTCCCTGGTCCAAAGCTTATATGCTCATAGGAAAAAGGAAATGCGCCCTATCCTCCATGAAATTCATTATTTATGGTTAAGTACCATATAATCTGAAAATTAGGGTTCCCCCAGTCCTAAAAAGTAGAATGTAGAAGAAGAAAGGGGATGGGAGAAAATTGAAGAACAAGTGGAGGAAAGACATTATAGTTGATGAAGAATGGAATTAGAGGAAGAAAATAGAACTGTAGATATGGAGGGAAACCAGAATGTGTTGGAGGATGAATTTGTCCAGGAAGATCCTGTTGAGGACCCAACTTCTAAGAACGAAAAGGAAAATTTTGATCAGGATGATATTCAAAATAAGAATATGGAAATACAATCTGGAATCAAAGAGCGGGAACAAAAGAGTTGAGAAGATATCTTGAAGAAGCCAGGAATAGTCCTAATTAAGGATTGGAGAGGGAAGAATTAGAATGATGAAACACACACACCTATGAGGAACTGTAAAGTAAAGGCTTCTTCCCAATTTGATTCCTGGATGTGCAGGGAGATTATGGATCTCAAGAGAAAAGCGGAAAATAATCACAAACTAAGATCATTAGTTATGGAATATGAGGAGTAAATTGGTCTATTATAGAGGAAATACTGAGCAATGCACAAAAAGGAGCTTTGCTGGAGGCTACCACCGAGGAAACTGTTTTGAAAGGAAAAGAAGCCATGAACTTGATACTGGAACTGGATGAATAATCTGGTCCTTCTTGTTGGTTTTGAAACTGGTACTGATCTTTGTTTTCTTTTTGTTATCTTTTGACTGTTGTGTTACCAGATCTATGTTTTCTGGGTTTTGACCGGATGTTCCACTGGTGGTTCTAGGTCCATTTAAAACCTATTTTTGCTACTTCCTTGTAGTGTTTTTTAGGCTTTGCCTGTGGTCTTAGACATTCTCTCTTTCGCTCTTTGTAACAGGGTTTTGGGGCCCCTTCAAAACCTGCTTTTATCAATTAAAACAATAAGAAAGAGTTTAGGAAGTATGAAGGTAGAAAAGGAACTTTCAAGAACAAAATAAGCTTCTATACTAAAGAAGACAACTCTTCTGATGTAAGTGACTCAATTGCATTTTATAGTGATGATGGTAGTCATGAACCTAGACATGACAATAATGAAACATTATTTATGGCCATATAATCTAACAATGAGGGTTGTTCAAGTGGGAAAGGCATTATGGTTGATGTGGAACTAGACGAAGAAATAGCTGAAGTAGATCTTGAGGCATAATTAGTAAGTACACCAAAGGAATTGAAATTACAAAGGAAAAACAATCATAAACTAAGATCATTAGCTATGGAATATGAGGAGTAAATTGGCCTATTTGAGGAAAGACTGAGCAATGCTTCCAAAGAGTCTGATGAGATCATCAATTAAGTTGAGGCATAGATGGAAGTAGTCAATGCAAGCCTAAAGGCTAAAGAGGAAGAGTACATTAGGTATGAAACTAAAGTAGAATATTTAAAAGTTGAGTTGAATAAATCATATATCAAGATGAATACATTTGTGAGGTTTGAAAAGAGAACTAAGGCTTTAGATGAAATATTGAGTATCCATAAGTATGCAAGTGACAAGATAGGTATTGGTTTCAAAGAAGACCAAAAAGAGGCACCTCAAGTCAAGGAGAATACTATTAAAGACAAGAAGGTTAACATGAAAATACCTATCAAACAACCTAATGCTATAAGGTATTAAAATTCATTCAATGATTATTATTTTGTGTGCTATCTATTTGGTCATAGAGCAAGAGAGTGTATAAAACCCTCCAAGAATGAGTACTCATGAGACTGTGGAAGGAGTCATAACTCACATCAATAAAAAGGTATGTATAATGTGGTTTTCTATAGTTTTCATGATATAGGAAACATTTCAATATTATATCCTAACAAGGTTATAATGTCATCAAGTAAAAATAGGAGGTTTGAAGCCTTTAGAGTTCTAAAAAGAAGACAAATAAATGTATGGAAACCAAAGATAATGAAGATGAGTCATGACCAGTTTATAAGATCAAGTGGACTACTTACTATGATAGAGCATGATTCAAATGTGAAATAAAGTCAATAATTCCTATTTTATACCCATATTAAGGATTAAATGGTTGATGAAGACATCAAGGATATAGTACCAATCAAGAACAAAAGAATATTGAAGGACATTCAATCTTTTGAGAGCATGGAGATCTGGGAATCTCCTAAACTAGTGTTGTTTTAGTGCCTATGGAAAAGGATGAATTGATTATGATTATGAAAAAACTCTTTAGTTAGTACAAGCATGATTTATTTTTGGTTTTAGGGGCATCTATTCAGGTAGTTGACTGAGCTTGATCTATGTTAAGAAGTGGTCTTATATTCTGAGATGATTTGAAGAAAGTATGCATGGAGTAAGGGGAACATGTTTATTTAATGATTAAAATTATATGTGTTGAGATATTGTATCAAGAAGGTATGGTTACATATGGTATTATACAAATGAACCTTTATCATTAATGTAAAAGGGGGTGGGAAAGTCTAAGAAGGGAGATTGACTAGACTAGGGGAGATGAGAGTGATCAGTCTGAAGAATGATTTTCCATCAATAAAAAATGGGGATTTTGGTGAGAAGTTTTATAATTGATGTCAAGGTAAAAGTTTATATCATTTATTTCAAGTCCAAGGTTGATTTAATTGATGTTAAGGTGCATTTGGTAAAGATACATGATGAGTGGTCAGTGAGATATAAGTCATGTGACAAGAGAGAATTTGAAGGCAACCTGATCTCTTTCTATTGAGAGATAATTTGAAGGAAACATAATTATTATTCTAAGATAAATGTAATTATTTAGGTAAAATTGATGACTATAAATGTTTTCACAAAAAGGTTTGATGATCAGGTCAAGGTAAACATGTTTTGAGTACTGGGTGTCTTAAGAAGCCTAGTCATAACAAGCATATTCATATCATGAACATGTGCATTATTAGAATGAATAGGTATGAATATATTTATGATAATATATAAGGATAATGAAAGCCACATGATAAAGGTGTATAATCATTAAGGAGTGTTTCAAGGTCAGTTTTCAAGATTCAAGTGATTGAGAAGCCTAGTCATGACATTGGTCATTACATGAAGAGACCTTATGAGAAGGTATGAGATTAGTATCTTAATGATATGTATGGATAGAGGAATAAGAGGATTTATTATGATTTTTGAGAATGAATATGAGGCATTGGATAACTCATGAGTGTCTCAGAATAAGCCTATAAGGGTAAGACCTATAAACCTAACATGCAACTAGACTATTTTCTAGACCCTGCCTAACCTAATAAGAGGTAATGAGGTGTTATCAAGGCTGATGAAGGATTAAAATTAGTTTTTGAGCATGGAAAGAGGTTTTATGAAATGTATATGAGGTTTTGATATCTTGGAAAGTGGGAAGAAGGTCAATTTCAAGGCCTAATGTGACTTACAAATTAAAGGCCTAAAGAGCAAAGAGAGAGATGGTGACTAGATGGGGTATTAAGATCAATTTACAAGGAAATAATGAATATGTGATCATTATAATTTGTTTTATAGGTTTTCATATGTTTTTTTACCAATTATGAGGTAAAAGTTTGTAATAAAAGATAAGAAAAAGTGTTTCAAGGTCTCTCAAGTGCACAGAATGAAGGGTTCTCAACCCGAGAAGGACTTTCATGTAATCATTATAATGTGTAAAATATGCATGGGAACATAATATATTCATGGTATATGGGGAAATTTCATATATAAAAATTACAAGAATTGGGTTTGGAATAAGGGCTAATAGTTATGAACAATTGTTAACACCAGAAATAGTGTTAACCCTCTCTAAAATGCTAACATTGACCCAACAAGAAAGATCTTGATAAAAATAGAAAAAAATATTTTGGAATGGATATTTAAGTGATTTTATATTATATTCAAATCTCCCAGACATAGCTAAGTGTTATTAGTTTTTTAGGTGAGTGAGTGGACCCTATAGGAAAAACCTTATTTCTTGGATATTTTCTATAGCATTCAAAGTTGACCAAGTCAAATTTGATAAATTAATGAGGATTGAAGCTGGATAATTTTATTTCATGTTTATGGTGGTTTATGGATAGGTTATGGTCATAAAGTGAGCTAAAAAAGTCATATAAGTTGACCTATCACTAAAAAGGCCTAATGGTGCAGACAATGAGAAAACTAGGTAGAAGTGAGAAGTTATTTAGGAAGGTTTTATCCTAAAATAGGGATGAATAAAATTGCATGAAGAGTTTATTAAATACATTTAATACATGTTTATGCTAGATATATGTTTTGGAGGTTAGTGAATATGCTGAAAATGTCGCTCAAAAGTTGACTTATCTAGTGCAAATGAGACAACAAAGGTGTAAGGTTGTGAGATTGGTCTACAAGACCAATATTATCACCTAACTATGGTATATTTATATCTAATAGTTACATAATGATATCATAGGACTATACACATGCATCAAGAGTCTCTTAAAATTTTACACAAGTGTTTAAAGTCATTATCACCATGATTGTGTTTAAAGGTAAACTGATAGATCTGAGTAAACAAGTGGGAGTGATGAGTTGGAGGCTCTCTCACTTTAGCTAAAGCATATAATGAATATGATGTTATTATTTAATAAATTAATATTATATTCATTATTTTAAAATTCTTGGAATTTATTATAAGAGGTTGAAACATTGAAGCCAAAATAGCTTGTCTGATTGAGTAAGGTCTGTGAGAGAGGAGATAAATAGATTGGTATGTAAGACCAATAGGTGTCATTAGTGCTTGTGATATTTTTTTATGGAGGATACTATGAGGATAATTTAATATAATTTTAATTATTTTTAAGACCTTAATGTTTTTCCTACATGTGTCAAAAGTTCAATATTTCATGACTGTGTTGTGAGACCAATTGACAGTTCTAAGTGGGATACTTGCAGTAAAGGGTTTGATTCTTTTTACCTTGAGTTATGAAGTATAATACAGATGGTGATGACCATAAGGTAATTTATATTATTTATATATGTTATTTTTCCATGTTTTTTTTAAATTTGTGTTTATTCTTCAATTATTCAAGACAAACTTTTTGGGTATGCACAAGCCTAATATGAACAGTACTAATGATGTACTCCAAGTAGTGGTTTGAGCTAAAAAGTAATATGGATCCGATATGAGATTAGCATGGGAATATTTTTATGGAATATTATGTGATATTATATGAAAATTGTTTGAATGTGTTCAAATAATATCAAAGGGTAATGTTTGCTAAGTAGGCCTAATGGGATTAGGTCTCCATGAGACCTAAAGGAGAGATAAGGCCTATTTGAAGAAGATCAGACCTAAAGGGACTCAAATAAATTTTTTTACATGTATATTAGATTTCATAAGATTAATTTCATATCTTAAATAATAAGGTAAGGGTGTTTTTTTGACTAAGAAGGATATGAACAAGAAACTTGTATAAATACTACGCATTTTTAGGCCTATTTGTGTGTGAAGAGTGTAAACAAACAAGTATACATATTGCATAGTATAAGGAGGTATTATAGACCATAAAAATAGGATAGAGGATTAGTGATGAACATTTTATAGAGTTTATTTATATGATAATAGAGGTCATTTTACCTAATCAATTCAAGAAGAGGGCTATTTAAGCAAAGAACGCTAGAGACTAGTTTTGAGAGGGAAAAATGTGTGTGAAAAGTTGACGAAGGAGATCATCATCTATTGTATGAGAAACAAGGTATTATAAAGGTGATCAATTATTTTAGGCCGATTATTTGGTGCTGAATCATCTAGGGGGTTGGTGATTCCTTGTAAGTGGGTGCTTGCTAAAGCCTAGTTGAGTTGGTTCTTAGCTAGTTGTGGTTGGTACTCCATGTGAAGTTGGTGTTTGTCTTATAAGACTATAGTACATTTGCATCATTAGTTGGTTTTATTACCCTTGATGTTTTCCCACATATACATTGTGTTCATACTCTTATGGATTGGTGCTTATGCTTGCTAATATGTACATGCTTGTCTAAATGATCTATGATTGCTTAAGTAAGATTGTATATGAAAGTTTTTGAAGACTAATTCACCCCTCTCTTAGTAATTTTTATTCAACATATGGAAGGGATAATGAATGTGGAAAATTAATATAAGAAGGTGGAAAATAGGAGGCAAATTTTAGGGGAATGTTTTTAGGAGATAGGTGTGTAGATAACAAGTGGTATTAAGGGGAAAAAATATTGCAAAGCACCAATGGTATGCCCACCCCTTTTCAGGTGCACCCCTTAAGGCATGCACTCAAAGAGATATAGAATAAATGGGTGCCTATAAGATATAAATAAATAAACATTGATGAAGTTAAAAAATATTATGTGTATACATATGCCCCACTCAAATCTCATTGCATTTAACATAGGTGCAACATAGGATGGTGCTTTAGGAAAAGAACATATCAACATAAAATGTTGAAGCTGAATAAAGTGAAGTAAGGAGAAAATAAGATAAATGAAAGGATATAATTTAAAAACACATACCTTTACTTACCTTAGTGATATATATAAAGAAGGATATTCAAGAAAATGTGAAGCCATCCAATGTAGAGAAAATTAGGTAAACCTGTAGAGGTTAGCAAAAAAGGGCAAAAAATTGAAATTTTTGCAACATGGACATATAATAGGTGAAAATATTCTATATGATACCAGGATTCTATAACATGTTATGATTTGGAAAAAGATCTAGTAGAGATAAAGATATGATCAAAATAAGAAATATAACGATAAATATTTAAAAGTTAAATAATTTTGAATAGTAAATATAAATAAGGTGAAAAATAATTCATTTGTCATTTTTACTTTTATGAGAAAATAAAGCTCTGAGAGACCTAGTGAGAAACCATAGAGCCATTATGGTGAGGAGATGAAAACTGAGATGGGGAGGATTCATAGTGGTTTCAATGAGTGAAACACAAGTAAGCAACTAGAAATTTCAAAATTTTGAATATTTTTATTTTAAATTGCTCTGATTTTATAAAATTGATTGCTAAGCAAAATCTAGGCACCAAAATGAACCCTAGTAAGTTTTTAGTGACACTAGGGGTAAAATGAGGTATTGAGTAGGAAGAAGTTAGACCAATAAATACCCAAGGCATTTATGGTAATTAGCAAAAGGTCACTACTTTGGATGAATAGATTTGACCAAGTTGACTTATTTTTTAAGGCAAGGGAGAACAAAAAGTCTAAGTGTGTAGTAGTACATCGATTGAGTTTGCTAAGAGAGGGGGCTAACTACATAGCAATGGGATGACTTAGTTTTTTAGAAATGGATGATGTAGTAGAACATGGTTAATATAGTACAATAAGGAAAAAATGTTTTCGACCTAGTACTATATTGTTTGATTTAGTAAGAATTTGAAAGGGCTGATTTAGTATCCCAAATGAATAACATAGATGATTTAGTATTGAACAGGTTGATTTTGTAGAAAATAGAAAAACTAGTTTTTTTCAAACCTAGTATTATATAGTTTGATTTAGTAAGAATTTCAAAGGGATGATTTAGTGTCCCAAATGAATAACATAGATGATTTAGTATTGAACAGGCTGATTTTGTAGAAAGTAGAAAAAACTAAATCAAACTAGTTAAGTTTTGTGAAATTTGAAGAATGCATTTTCATTATTAATGACATGGAGATTTGATACATCCTTTGTTATTTGATATTTTATATAGATTCAAAAGATATTGGTCACTAATCGATACATCATGACTATAGATTTGATGGAGAATTTGACAAATATGGATAGAGTGAGACTAATTACACTCGGCCTGGGAGGTATTATGGAGATGAGGCACATCCCATTGAGTGTTGATCTCATTGTCATGTTCCTTGGAACATGGGAATGATTGACTAACACTTTTTGATGGGTGGTGGATGGGAATACCATAGAGGTGGGTATCACTCTATTGGATGTCCACACATTATTTGGACTATTGATAGGAGGGATGTGAGTGATCATAGGGATAAAAAATTATCTTGAGTGTTGGGCCCCTATTTCATTAAGTATGGATCCATACCATCATGATAAACACTTTGGCATGAGGCAATTATTCTAAATGATTATTATTTTGGCATCTTGGTGCTAATTGGAAGAATCAACACACATCTTGTGCTAGCTGACAGGTGGTTAATTGGTGCCCAAATATTTAGGGCATCTTCTAGGAGTGGAAACACATGGAAATCATAGTACAAATAATGCAAGGTGATGGAGCTGATGTAATTATAAACAAAGGCTCCAACAAGTCACTTCACATATGCACTCAACCCTAGCATAAGATGTTCCTATAGGATATAAAATGAGCTAAAACCTATGATCATAAATGTTGGTTGATACCACTTGTTGGGGATCAACCAACAATATGATTACACTTGTGAAAGCAATAAACGTGGAATTAAATTAGATAGATAAGTAACTAGAATGATAAATAGCAAAGAACAAGAGATACAAGAAACCACCCTGAAAACTTGTATTAAACTCTTTACAGAAGGAATACAATTGAAGAAACTTCTTTCTTCCACACCTCTCTCAGATGCACAAGATCTCTCTCTAGATCTCTATCCCTCAAGAGCTCTCTCTCTCAAGTACAATCAACTCCAACAACCTGGATTGATACAACTCTGTACTATTCTTCAAACATTCACAATGTTCTACTACAATGAACACACACACTAAGCTAAGAAGATCTTTCCTACATATAGAATTAGGAAACTTGAGCATGCACTTACAACCAAAAATTAAGCCTCTTAAACAAGGGCTCTAAAAACAATCTTACTAATAATAGAAACGCGAACTTAAGACTAAGACTTAAACTCATCATGCAAACACTCGGTTCTGTCCTCAAAAATATCATTCTGGATGCACAGGTAACCGACGCCGGTTCCTACCTGCTTGCCTGTGACCGACATCGGCCGATCCTCTGCCGACGCTGGCGTCTCTACAATTGCTCCTGACCAACGTCGGTCACTCCTGATCGACGCCGGTGACTGTGTAAACCTGAAACTTTGGTAATGCGCTCATATGTGAAGCTTTTAGGCTCCACACCTTAATAATAAAGACATGAATAAAATAAAGTAAAGCTCTAGAGAATTGGTTCTACATTTTGATGATTACCTTTAACATTAAATATAACATAGACACCATTAATGCTCCACTTGCAATTCCCAAGCTCACCTATGAGCCTTTGGGTTGTTAATTACTTTGAGTTAAGCTTATACTCTATTTTTAAGTGTTTAGACTCTATTATGAAATTAAAAATTTATTAATGAAGAAGGTTGTTGCATATAACACAATGTCTCTAGTTTATATTTCCTTGATGTGGATATCTGAATGTGTAATGTATAGTATACTATAGTTTAAATTCATTTATGCTAAGGAAAGTTTAATCAAGATTATAGTTTATGTCATTAATGGTGTCCATGTAATAATTGATGATGTCAGTGTATTTGGTAGATTGACTAAGTGTAGAGAGGGTCATGCACCTAAGCTTTAATACCCTTACTAAAAGTACTAGCCTAATCATGAAAAATTGAAGTGAGAGCATTCCCTTGACCTTTCAAAGCATCAATATGACTCTAAGCTTAGTGAAATAAAGGATTGCACCCTTAAGAATATAGAATCACCCCTAATTAGGCTTATACCTATAGACCATTAGACTTAGTCTAGAAAAGGCTTGTGCTAATGAATCTACCAAAACCTATGTTGAATTGACCAAGTCCCATAAGTAAAGTCTCACACCATGGCACAACTAGCCCAATATGGGCCTCTATTCTTTCTTTGTTGTACTTTAGGTGAGTGGATAAGGATTGCACCTTATGTGAATTAATGACAATGTAGCCAAATGTAAAATGTTGAGCCCAAAAAGACAACTCCATGTCTACACCTAGTTGTAATGAGTCTAGAACCAACTAAGACAACCTTACACCCCTGATAATTGAACTTTAATATAAAATTTTGGTTCTATTTTTGAGAACCCTATTGAATTTTATTGATGTAATGGTGTGATAGTATGATGCTTTGACTCTCCCTCAAAAACATTAAGCACTAGTTAAAATAGGTGGAAGATATCTTTACGCTGAAGCATCCAACTAGTAGAGGACAAAAATTGAGAAATTAGGTTCAAAACAACCTATATGATGCTTTATATGAGGTATTTTTCTATGAACAATTAAAAATGTGTATTAATGGTTGGCTACATATGTAACCCATAGAAGATGAAGTTATAAACAACACTATAAGTGGATGAAGGAGTGCTTAGAGAGGCTTGAGACCCTAAATGCCACTTAGACTAGAGTAGTAGACAAATGGTGTCAAGGAGCACTGAATAGTTACATGCTTGAGTTCATAGTTTCAACATACTCATGCCCTGAGGAAGTAGAGTATCAGTTTTTCCATGAACCCAGAGGAATGTTTATGAAATAATTTGGCATAAAAATCAAGAAAATAATGGTGGATTATGGATTTGAAACTTTAGGGATGAAAGACTAAATTAATTTTGCATATAAGCAACACAAAAGGGGAGAAGGGGACATGTATGTGAATCATAATGGAAAGGGATGTATAGATTGACACCTGAGAGCTAAAGAGATATACTTATAACAAGAGATGATGTAGACTAATGGAAGATCTGGAACTTATAAGTGCTAAGAGAACTTATAGTGAGAGGGAAGGGCATGGGGAAGGATCTCTTGAAATATGGTAGCACAAAGAAGAGATAAATAATGAAATAATAGATCGAGCTCAATAATTAATAGGTGGAGAATACACTAGATTCCTATAGAATTTGGTGACTGAAGATGCATAAAATACACCTACCCCCTTTGAACCTGTTGTACAAGTTCATGTACTAGATCCCCCACTTGAAGAAAGAACAAGAGTAATGACTAACCCTATTGTTAATATATATTTTATAATTTTTATAAACTTGGAGTGTAATTTTGTGATTAAACAAGTTATTCCCTATAAGGTGTTGAGAGAGACTACCTATATACCATTGGGTGCTAGCTCTCCATAATAGAACATGAACACAAACATACTAGCTCAACCAATGTCAACTACATAGCCTCAAAAAAAGCCCATAAGAAGTGGTCCAGTGCCACAAGTTAGTAGTATAGTGCCATCATCATCATCATCATCAACACTAGTAGTAATAGTGGCATTGGCATCTAACCTAGTGGCTGGAGACATTAGAGGACTGCCACCTAGACAGATGTTAGGAAGACAAGCACCTTAGATGCTAGCTTCCACCCATAACAAATATAATATGAAATGGATATGCACTTGCTAGAGTACCACAACATGGATAATGGCATAGAGAATGTGCTAAAGTGTGAAATAAAATGGCATGCTTAGGGCATAACCCAATAGGAGCATAAGGCAACCCAGTTTGTGACCACTTTATTTGATCATGCCCATACCCAAGGAGATTACCCTTAGAGTTTCAAAGAGCATGCATCTATATGATGCAAGGTTTAAAACTATCCTTTCTAAGCTTCCTTATGACATTAAACCCTACCAAAATGCTTAATGGTTTATTGGAGGGTTGATATTACCATTCAAAAGAGCAATTTACATGAAGACCTTTATAGACCCTCATGAAGTGATTGAATCCATTATCAAAGTTGAGGTAGTAAGAAGTGCCAATACTAGGATCAACCTATTCATGGAGGCAAAAATTACATTCATGGCCTCCCAACTCTAAAATATTATCGCTAGTTCATTTCAAGATGATCAAAGTAGATTATGGTACACTGACTATGAAATATAAGGCCGTAATAGGAATAATTGCCCTTGAAAGAATGTGTGCACATTATTTATAAGTTATGCAGTCTATAGAGAGGCAAATCATATTTGAAATTGCTCATTATTACAATGTGCTATCCAAGTTAACATAAGTATTTATTATTGGTTGTGTGATGCCTACAACTATACAATAGCTAATTTATAGGTGATTGATGAGATACATGAGAACATGGAGAGGGGTGTGAGGTAGGCCACTACAATAGATGGAGGGTAATCTAACCAAGGTAATAAAGGCTATGTCTAGTAGAATACAAGATTTGGGATGTAACTAGGTGTTAGAGGTTGAGGTGGAGGATACAGTGGTGGAAGGTTCCCACCTTACTCATGTTATAAGTGTGGCTCTATCAATGTGATTACCCTACACATCCAACATGTGGGTAATTTTGAGGGGCCCATAAGGTTGAAGAATGCCATAAATTTTACAAAAAGTTGAACCAAAGTAGGCCAGACATAGACAAGGGTGTAGGAATGATTAGGTATGATCTAAAAATGGAAAAGTGGACTCTAAATGCATAACAAACCCATGTAGAGATAGTCAAGGTGCAGGTGACAACTCATAGTGGATTAACCACTAAACTACTAATTACACCAAAACCTAAGTTACATTTATAATATGGGGAGAAGAGTCATATTGATCACATAATGCACCCTAAACCCAAAGCTGTGCCTTACCCAAACCTAACATGCTAAAATGATGTATTATAGTAGGTAATGAACATCATCCATAACCTATAAGGGGAAGTCCAAATAGAATGAGACCTTGAAGCATAGGATAACACTTACCATAAGAAGTAAAATATATATGATGCTAAGATACAAGAGCTAATGGAGATCCTGCACCTCCTATAGATGGAAGGAATGCTTCCCCTATTGAAGAATTTGCTCTTGGAGCATGCAGGGCAAAATATAGTTGAAGTCACTATGCCACACATAAAGTGGGCATAAGAATTTTGGCATACACAAAATGTAGAGTATGATCAAAAAGTATTTGTGAATTCCACCTTTGATGGATGGTCTATATATGAGGTCCTTGTGGATATAGGTATCAAGGTATATATTTTGACCAAGAACATATGGGAGAAGATGGGTAAGCCAGCTTTGAGGCCTTCCCCTCATGTAATTTTCATGGATAATAAGACCCAAGTATAACCAATCAAAATTTTTAAGAGTTCCATTATAGATATCATGGGATTTGAGTTCTATACTGACTTTGAAGTGATCGAGTTGGTAGAATAAGTATAATTATCTAGTGTTTCTAGGAATGTTATGGTGTTATGCAAATAATACACACATGTAATTTAATAGGCACTATATGAACTTTAAAAATGGAAAGGAGAGGGTATTTATCCCCCTATCAAGTGACCAAATACCCCCTATGTATAGAGTGTTGACCTCAAGGATGAGATCAACCACATATACAACATCATGATGTAAGGCACCAAGACTCTCAACCCCAATGATTAAGGAGTGATTTATTGAGAAGATGGAAAATCAACCTTGAGCACCATTGGTGTTTTATGAAAATTATTGGTTGAATAATATTATGAGACCATTGGTCAAAGGTTATACTTAGTGAAATTAAAATCACCAAAACTAGTAAAGATAAGCTGGGTCTAGATTGATTGCACTTCAAAAAGATGGGTCCCTTAAGCCAAGAAGAAGGGAAAAAGAGTGTTTTACCTAAGTAAAGATAAAATTTATGCAATCCAAATATATGAGAGGATAAATAATATGGAATATTTTTCCATGGCCTTGAATCATGCATCCTAAAATAAGTTGATAGAATGGGCATACTACTGTATATATTACAGAACATTGCTGCTCATTGGTAGTAAGTGTAAAGGCCTAGTTTATCAAATTGGTAATATGTGAAAGCATCCATATACACTATATTTAGTAAGAGTAATGAGGAAATGTAAATATTAGGATATTCTAGTAATTTTTACCCATAGCAGATGTGCACTTGTGTGAAGAAACATGAACTATCTATAATGTGAATGCCTCAAGAAAATTATGGGTGCATGCCTTATATAGAACCTTAAATATGTGGGCATGAGCATGGAATGTTTTCAATGAGATATTACATGATATAACCAATTGGGATGAACTAAATGAAATGTTTGTGTATACCTTATCTTTTTATTTTCAAAACATAGAATTGATCGAGCCACTGCAAGTAATTTAAAGGGTGGTGTTTGAGGACACTACAATCTTGTAAGAGTGCTTGAAAGACATGTTTGATGAAAAGGGGTTGGTGATCCTAAAATTATTTGAAAATAAAACCATATATAGTGACTCAATTGATGTGTATGATGAAACATATAAGGAGTGTAACTAGATAAACTTGACACACAAAAGGAAACTAGTGCATCAAGTTAAGGATAACACTCTAGAGGAAGAATATCATATCAAAATTTGCATATAAACAACTGAGGGAAGTAAAAAAGTTGAGGGCTCATATTAGGAGAAGAATTATCCCTACCATGTGCCATTAAAAAATACCAAGGTATACATTAGCTCAGAAGGGGAACCAAAGATTACTACTCTGGGTACATATTGGTCTGATGCAGAGCTAACATGCATTGTGGATCTCTTAAGGGAATTACAAGACCTATTACCTTAGAATTACCATGATATGAAGGGAACTCACCCATCCGTTGGGATGATGAGCAAAAATATAGTTTTTGGTGCAAGACCTATTCAGAAGTGACCTTTTAGGATAAATCCTAATCTTTTTACCAAGGTCAAAACATAGATTGATAGTATGATAGCCACATGCATCATCTATGTTATTCAAGAATTTGAATGGGTGATCCCCATAGTTATTAGTATCAAGAAGGATGGTTGAGTATGGATTTGTGTCAACTATATATTATTGAATGTTGCTTATGTAATTTACCCATTTAAAACTCTATTCATTGATGAAGTCTTGGATGACATCGTAGGCTATGAAATATAGACTTTCATTGATGGGTTCTTAGGGTACCATTAAGTCTAGATTGAAGAGAAGGACAAGACTAAAATGACCTTTGTAATAGAATGGGGTTGTTTTTCATACAATTTGATATCCTTTAGACTCAATAATGTGTCATTCATGTTCTCTAGAGTGGTGATCACCACTTTTAAGAACTTGATTCAAAAGTTCTTCCAAGTGTACTTAGATGACTAGATTATGTATGGTCTAGTGAAGGACCATTATGATAAATTACACCTCATATTTTAGATGTGTAGATATTTGTAGATATCCTTTAACCTCAATAAGTGCATCTTCATGACACCATTTAGCACCTTGCTCAAGCACATCATCTATTTTGATGGTCTACTCATCAAGCTCATGAAGATTATGATTATCCTATAAATCTAGACCCAATCAATGTAAAAAGATGCTCACACCTTTTTTAGCCATTTTAGTTACTATATAAAATTCATAAAGAGCTATGCAAAGATTTTATTAGCATTAGAGGATATCTTATGCAAATATGGACCATTATATTGGGGTACATTGCAATAAGATGCCTTTGAAACACTGAAGCTCAAACTAACAAGCACACCAATACCACAATTTCCCAACTAGATGAATCCATTCCAAATCTATGTCAATTAATCTAGATCTATGATTAGTGCCATTCTGGTGTAACCAAGAGAGGGTAAGATGGATCATATCATCTCCTTTGCAAGTAGAAAACTAACCCAAGTAGAGCAGAACTATACTATAACTAAGCATGATGTGCTTGTCATGGTTTATGCCTTGTAAAAGTTTAGAAAATAATTTTTGATAACCCCCTTCATCTTCTTCATTGATCACAAGGTGATTAAGTACCTGGTAAACAATCCCATTATTCATGGGTGCATTTGTATATGGATTATTTTATTTCAAGAATTTTAGTTCTTAGTTGTAGTAAATATTAGAAAATAGAACTTGGGCCCAGACCATTTATCCCTCATCAACTCTAGTTATACGGTAATTCTTATTGTGGATGATATACTAGACACATAACTCTACAAAGTCCAACACATTCTTGAAGACTTTAAAAATATTACAATGTTTTTGACATCTAAGTTTATATCCCAAACTATGACAACCAAAGAAAATAAGTAACTCATAGTTTGTATTGCCCCATTTTAGCTTATTAGAATGGAACTATACAAATTGAGCCATGATAAGATCTTATATCAATGTGTCTTATAATATGAATGGGACTCAATCTTGTAAGAGGTGAAAAATGGGATTACTAGAGGCCATTATGATGGAGACACTATGGTGTGAAAGGTGTTATAGGTAGGATTATGGTGGCCATCTCTCTTTCAAGATGCAAAAGAGTGCACCAAGGTATGTGACATATTCTAGTGCATAGGAATACCAAACCACCAGGATGAGATGCTACTCATTCCTATTCTTGTCTAGGAATAATTTGAAAAAATGGGACACTAAATTTTTTGGGCCAATTACTCCCATTGTGAGGTGTATATACATGTGCGACATTCTGGAAACTACATACTATTTCACCAAGTGGGCCAAGGTAATGCTAACCAAAGACTGCACAACCACCATAGCCATAAGGTTTATTTGGGAGAAAATCATTAGTCACAATAGGTGTCCACTTAGTTTAACTAATGATAGAGGCACACATTTCATCAATGAGACCATTAGTATTGGTATTGATCTATGAATCCAAGTACCTCAAGCACTTAGGCAAGTTATAGATTAGGTGGATGGGCCCTTATATCATCCATATCATATCAAAGACTGGTGCATGATAATCACATCAAGTGAAAAGTACTTATATAAGGAGTATTGGTATGAAATTTACACATGTTGATGGGTGAAATGATCCATGGGAATTTCAATGGAAATCAATTAAAGCCTTATAGATAATAATATGGCACTTGCAAAATCAAATATCAACTTCCCAATCATAAGTTAGTTGCTATGTCTTGACCAAAATAAAGTTTGGCACAAGCCAAATATTTCCTTATATTTTATCTTGGTGTTTGTGTTAAGTGGATAATCAAGGTGATTTTAAGATCATAGGATAACACTTCTAGAAATTCCATGCATAACTCTAGTTAGGTGAGTTCAACATGGTTTCTTTCTAAGCACTTAAGGCCAAAAACCTAAGTTTTTAGGCACACAAAGTTACCATATTTAGAAAATTGGGAGTACCAAATAACAAAGGGAGGAAAATAGGATGTTAGTGTAATAAGATATAAAAAGGAGGAACACAAGATTCTCATGCACAAGAGATAAAGAGATTAAAATGAAGTGCTAGAGGACCAACACAAGAATTTGTATGGGGTAGGATAGGCTAAGGCAATATATGAAAGTGTAAGAAATCAACTAAGGAATGGAAGCATGCTTGAAAGGAAGCACATCTAGAAGAGGATATGGAACCAAGGAGGCTGAATTACATGCATGATAAGCACTGCATCCAAGTTACCATAAGAAGAGAAAAGGTCATGCCAAGGTGAATGAAGTGTAGGAAGAACATCAGCAAGACAAGTTGGCATCCACTAAATGGTAGGTGGGAAGTGACCATTTAAATCACTGGTCACTTTTCCAAAAAAATCATTAAGAGGAGTTAGTGAAGTAATGGTGGAGGCACAAATATTTGTAATAAATGTGAATGTGGTAGTATATTTTTATAGATTTTATGGGTTTAGTATATTTCAAGAAATTCATGCACTTAATGCCATTACTCACATATAATTAAGAATGTA
Source organism: Torreya grandis (assembly GCA_037957365.1). NCBI lineage: Eukaryota > Viridiplantae > Streptophyta > Pinopsida > Cupressales > Taxaceae > Torreya > Torreya grandis. The sequence continues at coordinate 442,003 of JARHVA010003830.1, read as the reverse complement.
TCTAAAATTAATGTACAAATGAATGAATGATTGACTATATTAGGTTATAAACCTTGAGTGAATTTGAGCAGAGAACCAAATCTAATTGAACTAGAGCAAATGATAAAACACTACCAAGTGAAAACTCGAGCACCCACAGCTACCAAATGAGAATAATTAAATAGGAAGAGATATTATATTCCATTTGATATTGGAATAGAGGTGTGTGGAAAAATAATTATGGGAGAAAAGGATAGAATAAATCTTGAGTGATGTCGAGGCCACCATTAATAATGAATGAAGCTCAAGAGCCAAAGTCATAGACCCCATGACTATGAGTAAGCACAAAGAAAGATTAAGGGATTCAAGAAGATCAATTGACTATGATTCAATAGTATCTAATTTAGAATGGAAAAGAAATGACTAAGTTTAGGTTCAACCCAAGTTTAAAAGGATGTTAAGAAGACATAGATGGTAGAAGAAAAGCCACTATGAAGATGAAAGAATAATCAGTTGAAGGAGTTAGCATTAAAGTGGTTTACCTGGAATCAAGTATGAAGCTTTCATATAGAGAAATGTAGTTTCCTTTGAGGTCATAATGGGGTAAACTTGGGTGTCTTTCATGCACACTTGTAGGTTAAAGGTATACAACCATTACACATTGAGAAATGCATAAGAGCTCAACCAAGACTAGGTGGTTGACATAAGAACAAAGATGGAGGAAAGCATGGTATTATTTGATGTCTTTATCTTAGATAGGCTTGTAAACACTAGTGTGACCTAGTCTTATGAGCTATTGAGTTTTGGAAATCCAAAGGAATTAGTGCAATTCCTCTTTTCATGCATCCATGGTGATAAATTATATTTCATAGGGAGGTGTATGTAGATCTCAATGTACCTAATCAGTAAGATCACATGAATCCTAAGTGTAAGATCTGACATCCACTAGATGATGGAGGATGATGTGAAGGTGGAGAGGGTTGAGAAAATCTTGGGTTACTATAAATTAGGGTTCTCATTCCTAATAAAAGACATATAAGACCCCAACATGAGGGAAGTTTCATGACTCATGAGTTACAAGATATTCCTTGGTGGATGGTGGATAAACATCAACAAGACCTACTTATGCATCACCCATCATATGGTGCGAGGGGTCAAGTTCAATATTGTAAAGTTTATTACTGAGGAGATGATGAAGATTGTACTAGAATGCCACACATCATGTGAGACCTTTCAGTGGGGGTCCATGCTAATATTGATAGTGATGGAGGAGATCAACATGCTTAATGGTGATGAAGACAAACTTTGGGTCTTCCCAATGCACAAGGACTCCTAGTTGTCATGGACATCCTATAAGGTGATATTCACCTATTTTTTCCCCCACAACCTCCCACCTATATGTGTATATAAGTATATATGATCAATCCATAAACATGGTGATGAGATTTATAGAGGCACACAAAACATTTATATGATGCCACCAAATCTAAGCATCATTAGTTGAGGTTTATCTAACACTTACAAGATATCTATAAAATTTTGAATCCATCTATCATCCATTATTTATCACAATTTATTATTTATTTCAAAATTTCAAACAAAAAATCACAATCAAATTTTTATCTATAAATATATAAAAAACATCACAAACTAAATAAAAATAACAATTAAAATAAAAGTGGTCCCTACATTTTATTGTACTAGCCATTTTTCCTATTTTTTAACTACATTAGTCATAGAGATTTTATAACTACATTGTCCATATACTATTATATTATACATATAAAATTTAAATTCACCAACCATACCCTATGGTACCGACCACATACCTTCTACTACATCAGCCATACCCTTTGGTATTGGCCATGTTCTAATTATTGTCACTAGGATTCACACCCTTGAGGATATGCCTAAATATCCTCATCCAAGTGGCACCATGGAGAAATTTATCTTGTTATGGGTGACAATATTGAGAAATTAATCTCTAGATAAGGGGCTAGCTCTCCTTGATACACCTTTAAAGCTCTATCTCTAACTTAACAATTTGGATATGAAAAGGGATTAAGAGAAACAACTAAAATATTTAAAGGGTGATGCACCAATGTATATTTTCCTCTCAATTGATTGAAACCACTACCTAAATACAAACAATGTGTTTCTTACATAAGACTCACAACTTAGGATTCATTTCTATATTAATGTTTCATATGCTAGATTCAAGAAGTTATACGATTCTTGGGAAGGGAATGAATGATTATAAAGAGGGATACAATAATGGACCACTTATAGGATATCTCTACACTTATAAAAGAATACTAGAAAATACCTACAACAATCTCCTTTTTGAAAGTCGGTAGACCATTAAGAGTACAAGCTAGAAAAGATAATCTTTTACTAGACTAGACCAATAATATTTAAATCATTACTCAACATTGTATCATATGAGTGATAAAAACACTTGTATATTTCTTCAAGAGTTATTAAAGTACAAATATATCTAGAGTTTTCCCAATAAATAGTAGAGGTTGCTCAAAGAGCTAAAATAATGCATATATATAGCTTTTGAGAAAGGAATCAAGTAAGGGAAGTCCAAAGGTCACTCAGACACGTGTCACCTTGAGAATATTAGTTAAAATTTCATGTGAAAGAGGGGTGAGATGGGTCATGTTATTTTAGGAGGATAATCATTTGAAACCAGTCACAAGAATGGTGAAAAGTGGCACAAAACCTCCAAATTTTACATAGGTAACTACCTCCATTATAAACCATCTAGGAGCATTTAAAAATTAAAATGGGGAAACTAACACATAGCACTACTCAATGGACATGAGACTTATCATGATAGTTAGAGAATACCCTTTCTAACTGGTAGCCATCCTATGGACACCTATGTTCATTGATTTCATGGGAGATTTATGGTTTGATCAACTTTCAATAATGACCCAAACCATCGACCTATCTATTATTCTATTGTTTTGCCTATACCAAATGCTTGAGATCTTACCATTTGTTACCTCTATATTTTCCCTTAGGTTCCCACAAAGATTTTTTGACTCCAAAAACTATTTTACATATTTTAAATTTGACATTTGAAGGACCATCACCTTCCTTATTACTTCGAAACATTTTCCTCAGACTTAAGTCTATTTCAAACTTTTTCCCCAAGAAAAAAATTTGGGATTTTTTGATAAACCTATCCTTTAGACTTTCTCCTAAAGAAATCATTTATAAAAGAAATATTTTGGGCTTAATTTCCATGGACTTTTAACTTGAGTAATTTCTTTAGAAAAAAATTTCAAAATAATTATGCTTTAGTTCCTTTTTAATGCAAAGAATTTTCCTGAACAAATTTTTTGGATAGTTTTTTTGAAATAATTCCTTTGAGATTTTTGTTTGGTCCTTCAAAAATATTGAAAGTGTCCTTTTGGCTTTACATTTGGTTCAATTCTCTATGAAGGGGTACCCTTTAGAAACTTTTCAAAAGACTATTTTTCTAAAAAGGTACCCTTCAGAAGGATTGTAGAGTGTTGTTTAGAAAAGATGAAGTGCCCTTTGGGAAAATGAAAATGACCCCTTCAAATTTTATGGAATGGAACTTTAGAGTTCTTGCATATGACCCTTATAAAATTAAAATTATCCCTTTGAAAACTTTTAACTAATAAAAAAGTGCACTTTAGAAAAATGAAGATGACCCCTTTAGCTTTTTGAAATGGTTCCTTATCTTGAAAAAGGTCCTTTAGAGAAATTTTTTTAGACAAATTTTTTGAAAAAATTCTCAATACTTAAACAAAAAACCCAAAACAAAAACTCTAAAAGAATGAAAACTTGTATTTTTGTTGTAATCTTTGTATGGAACATCTCTTCCAAATAAAATTTGCATAATACGAAAACCCAAAGTATTGCAGTTATGGAAACCCAAAATGAATGGCAAAGCTTGAATGAATAAGTCCAAAAATGTTTTTGAAGCAAGTCTTTAAACATGAAAAACATTTCTTGTGATTTAGGGAAGGACATCAAAATTAGTACACAATAACTTTAAACCAAGATGAATAAACCCACATGATCAACTTCCTTTACAACTACAACATGTGAAAGATCTATCACTTTGAAAATGTTATTTAAACTCTACTTAGACCTGTTAGCATGACTTAAAGAAAGTAAAAGGACCTAGACAATAAACTGATCAATGATAATAGCATTCATATTATGTTGAATAAACTTGAGATCACTATATGCCATAATATTTACCACTAAAATATCTAGAGGCCAAATTTTCATATAGGGGTGCCCAATTTTGACCTGTAGGGTCAAAAATTGGTCAATAAAATTGTGACTCATAGGGGTAGTATGCCTACTATACTGACTAGACCAATATCTTAATTAGTTTATTGGGCATGGAGTTATCTAAGGACTAAAATAAGCAAGAAACCTTAATAATGACTAAAAACCTTGATCAATAAAACAATTAGTTACTACCTCAACCACATAATGGGAAAGGACACACACAACAAGCAAGTAAACTCACAAGACACACACACATGGGCTTAAGCACTCAGGGGAAAAATAAGACACAATTAAAAATAAAATAATATGTACATATAACATGTTATGTTTTTCCTCCTCTTGGATCAAAGGGGAAGATTCTTAGGTCTCTTTCTTGATAAGAAACATCATGGTGGTAACTAGGTATCTTTTTAGAGTGATAACTTGGTGACTTACCCTTCTTGTTTACCACTTTGATTGGCATGTATTCCAATGTATCATATTCAAACATGTCCTCAACCTTCTTCTATCCATTCTTATCTTTTAGACATGTCTCATGCTATACTTCATGCTAGTTTAGTCCATCAATGGATCAATGGTTGATATCTCATCATCATAGGGTTAATTTGGCTCATGGCCCTCTTGGTATGCATCACGGACCAAATCATTATTTTCTATCCTTTTGAGAAGCTAGCCAAACTAATCTCTTGTTTCATCATGGCTTTCTTGAGGAAGGGTGGCTTGTGTGATGTTTGAGTTGAGACAAAAAAATTCTAATTCATCCCAAAATCATCATTTTCTTGTTCAACATCTCCTTCTTCAATGTCTTTATCACACCAATCTTATGTTTTATCTTTTTGCTCACAAAAAAGAGTTTCTAGATGCTCAAAAACATGATCTTGAACCTCATTCAACTTAAGAACCATTTCTTGGTCACTATCTTCATTAAAGCAACAAGAAGGCTCATCAAACAAAGGGGGAGAGAGATCTCCATACTTACATTTCTCATCATCCGATGTTGACATGTGAAGTTTGTCAATCTCATCTTCATATTCTTGGATTATTTGCATGTAGAGGTGACCTATATATTCTCCTTGAAACATGTCTCCTTACAGAATCACTTCTTCAACCTTAGTCTCATGAAAATATTCTAAAACAACCCCTTCTTAAAAAAAGACTTGACTATGTTCTCCATCTTTGATAATGCCTCCTACCTTATGTTCAGGATGATAATCACCATGATCATGCTCATGATGAGTATATATAATGATTTCATCTTCAATATCACTCATAATATCCTAATGATCATCCAAGAATTTCATTTTCTCCTACTCACTTACCTCCCTCAAAATATGTTCTACTTTGAGAGGGAATGAAGTGAAAGGTGGATGGATAGGTTCATGAATTTGAGGTGGAAGATATGGGATATGGAAGGTAGTAGAGGGTGAAGGAAATGAATATGGAGTGTGGGATGAAGGAGATGACTTAGGAATGGAATTTGAAAAGAGGCAATCACTAGTAAGCTCAAATGGAAGTCCACTCTTGGGCTAGTTGGAAGGAATATCATTCACATAAGCATGAATCTCACTTTGCCAATGATTATCTTACATATAGTTCATGGGGACTTCCTCTTTCACATAAAAATCATAATAGGAATATGATTGAGGATGATAGGCATCAACATGTGAGGGGTAGGGATAAAGTTAGGGCTAGCAACAAGGCATTTCTTGGTAACCATTCCCATAGGACTGCCCAACATCTTGATGATGACTATGAAGCGATGAAAAATGTGTTAGGTTGTGGAGCTAAAAGATTCACTGATGTAGACATGGAGGAGGTTATAGAAGGGTTGCAGAGTGTTACTATCACCAGCATCGGTCAGGCCAACCGACATCGACAGGGTAGAGATAGGAAGCAACCGACGTTGGTCACCTATGTGGTTTGAGCTGCGAGTATGTTATGGGCAGTTAGTTGATGAACTAAGTGTTTGCATGTTTAGAGCTAATTTTAGACTGAGAGCTCTGGATCTAATTATTGTAATTAGGTGTCTAATTATTGTTTGGATGAGATCTATATATTAGACTCATGGTTGTATTGTAAATTAGTGCTAAAGAGTAAGAGAGCAATATTATAAGCTCCTTCTGTGTGTGAGGTGAGCAATGGTGTGTTCCTCCTAGTGCCACAGTACCAAGTGTGGGTGCTAGATTGGAGAATCAACAGGGTTCTTCATGTATGTATGATCTTGGTCATCAGGTGAGCATGGCTTCTATAGGAGATCTACATGGTAAGTAAGATCATTGATTTGCAGATGTATGTGTGTGCAAGGTCAAGGTTCACAGGTGAGCAGAACTAGGTTGATTTGCAGGTGCACAAGATCAGATAGGACAACAACACAATAGGGAGCAAAATCAGGCAAGATCTACTTGGAGTACAGTGTGTACTCAGATAGAGCAAGAGAGGAAGGCAAGGAAGATCCTTCCATAAGTAAGGTCTATTGAGGTGTAGGTTATTGCAGGTTTAGGGGAGATATACTTGGAGTATGTTTGAGTACTTGTGGAGTGCATGGAGCACTTGTGGAGTGCGTGGAACATAGGTGTAAGGTGAACACCAACTCAATATTTGAGTTGGGTGTTGGGACCTAAGAGAGAGAGCTTTGAGGAGAGAATTACTGTTCACTTGAGGTGTGGGAAGCCTCTGAAGAGGTGGTGGAGAAGAAGTGGCATCTTCTTTATTGTATTCTTTTTTGTATGAGTATTAATACAAGTTGTGTATTGTCTCTCATATCTTGTGTTATTTCTAGATTCTAGTTACTTGTTGATTCTGCTTATTTCTGCATATTAAGTTGCTTGTATTTGGTAATCAATTGTGTGCTTCCGGTATTCATATCCCAACACGTGGTATTAGAGCTAAGATTGTAGGAAGCAATTTTGTGTTTGGTTACAGGTCACTATCAAGGGTTTCTGATTGAGTGGGAGTAGAGCAATGGCAAATGAAAGTAAGCTAAGAATGGAGGAGTTAAAAAGCATAGATGGTTACTTACGGTCCTAAGGAAAGAAAGAGCAGGTAAAAGAATATTGTTGGTTAGTAGCAGATCAACATGAAGGAATTGAAGATGCAGATGTAGCAGGTGTTATTACACAGGATGCTTTGGGAGGTTTCTTGGATAAAGTTGAATCTTGGATAACAGATTCTATTGCCTCTTTCCATGCAGCCCTAGGGAGAGGCGCTGGTGAGCCTTGCCAAAGAATTGGCAAAGGGGAAGTGAAGCTGAAATTACAGGCGGAGGCCAACACATGGGTGTTGAAGGAGGTCATGAAGGTCCCAGGTTTGGAGATGTGGCTAATTTATTTAGAAGAGTTGGGTGATGAGAGATGCACAAGAACTCTCACAACAGATACACTTGAATTAGCTGGTGGTAATAAAATAGGTACTCTTTATGTACTTGTTTATATTACTGATCCTTCTTTTGTTGCGGAGACGTGGCTTCATAGGCTTGGTCACATGAGCAAGAAGGAGATGCATGTTCTTAAGTGGAAGATAGATATATTTGACAAGCTTAAGAACTAGAAAGCCTTGGTGTTTATGGAGAAGATGGCAGATAGAGACTAGTGGAGGGGCTGGATACTTCTGAGCAGGGCAGTTTGGACATGGGACTTGATTCAAAGGAGCTCATGGGTAAAAAGTCATCAATTAAAGAAAACACAGGTACCAGCATCGGTAGGAAAACTAACATTGGTAGTAGGTAAGACTGATGTCGGTCACGAGGACCGACATCGGCAGCAGCAGGACACTGACGTCAACAGGGTTGGTAGTTAGGATAGGCACAGGAACCAATGTCAGTTGGATGCAGACTGTGTGGTGACTGAGGTCGATCACTGTAACAAATTTTGGGTGGATAGCAAGCTGTCAAGGAGTCTCAAACACCCATATGGAGGACTAAAGATGTAAGTAGGCCTCAAATTTGTTGTTCCTCTTCTTTATACTAGTTGCTAATTGCAAAGCAGGAAGGATCCAGGAAACAGTGGGAGCATGGCATGGAGAGATTGCAAAACCAAGTGGAGATTTGGTAGGGTTTCCAGTAGGTATGAAAGCATAGAGATGAATGGATACCTTAGTTGAAAAATAGAGATAACAGACACGTGAGATGAAAGGCCAGGTTATATGGTCTTGAGGGAGCTGCAAGACAGTGGTACAGGTTTTGACAGGGGGATGACAAAGCATGACTTTAGTCAATGTCAGGGTAACTACTGTGGTTTGAATTACTAGGTGGATGATGATTGCAACATCATTCTGTTGCTGTATGTGGATAGTATGCTAGCTAGCAGGTTTGTACATACAGGGTTTTGCTGAGCTAAGGGTAAGATTAGTTCAGTGGTTTGCTATGAAGAATTTGGAGCAGCAAAATTCTTTGGCATGGGAGACATGGGAGATCACAGGGTGATTTTGTTTTCAGTGGGAGCTGATGTGAATCAGGTGTTGGTGAGGTTCATTATGCAGGATGCAGAGCTAGAGCACACTAAGGCCTGGATAGTTCAGTGTCTGAAATCACATGAGGTCTAATATAGATCTGAGTTTGCCCAAGCAGTGGGTGTTGTCAGAGAGTTAGAAGCCAATTAAGAGAAGTGAGTTCTTAGGGATGTGAGAGGGACCAACAGCAAGGATTCATGCTATTCAGGGTCAGGACTTCACTACATGTGTTTGTAGATGTGGATGCGGTAGGGTACTTGGATGACAGGAAGTGCACCACAGGTTGTGTGGTGGGTTATCTTCAGGATTGATCTTGAAGAGGGATACAAACTAGGAAACAGATTAGATGGGGTAAAGGTACAGGTACACTGCAGCTATTTATCTCCAAGTGGGAAATTATTAGGTTGTGGAGCTAAAAGCTTCACTGATGTAGACATGGAAGAGGTTACAGAAGGGTTGCAGAGTGTTACTATCACTGGCGTCAGTCAGGCCAACTGACATCGACAGGGTAGAGACAGGAAGCAACTGACGTCGGTCAGTAGTCAACCGGCATCAGTGACCCCCAGGTAGATAGGGACTGATGTCGATCACCTATGTGGTTTGAGCTACGAGTATGTTACAGGCAGTTAGTTGATGAACCAAGTGTTTGCATGTTTAGAGCTAATTTTAGACTGAGAGCTGTGGATCTAATTATTGTAATTAGGTGTCTAATTATTGTTTGGATGAGATCTATATATTAGACTCATGGTTGTATTATAAACTAGTGCTAGAGAGTAAGAGAGCAATATTATAAGCTCCTTCTGTGTGTGAGGTGAGCAATGGTGTGTTCCTCCTAGTGCCACAGTACCAAGTGTGGGTGCTAGATTGGAGAATGAGCAGGGTTCTTCATGTATGTATGATCTTGGTCATCAGGTGAGCATGGATTCTATAGGAGATATACATGGTAAGTAAGATCATTGATTTGCAGATGTATGTGTGTGCAATGTCAAGGTTCATAGGTGTGTAGAACCAAGTTGATTTGTAGGTGCACAAGATCAAATAGGATAGCAACACAATAGGGAGCAGAATTAGGCAGGATCTACTTGGAGTACAGTGTGTACTCAGATAGAGCAAGAGAGGAAGGCAAGGAAGATCCTTCCATAAGTAAGGTCTATTGAGGTGCAAGTTGTTACAAGTTTAGGGGAGATCTACTTGGAGTACGTTTGAGTACTTGTGGAGTGCAGGGAGCACTTGTGGGGTGCGTGGAGCACAGGTGTAAGGTGAACACCAACTCAGTATTTGAGTTGGGTGTTGGGACCTAAGAGAGAGAGCTTTGAGGAGAGAATTATTGTTCACTTGAGGTGTGGGAAGCCTCTGAAGAGGTGGTGGAGAAGAAGTGGCATCTTCTTTATTGTATTCTTTTCTGCATGAGTATTAATACAAGTTGTGTATTGTCTCTCATATCTTGTGTTATTTTTGGATTCTAGTTACTTGTTGATTCTGGTTATTTCCGCATATTAAGTTGCTTGTATTTGGTAATCAATTGTGTGCTTCCGGTATTCATATCCCAATAAAATGCCATATTGGATCTAATGAAGGTCATATTGGGCTTGATAAGGATCAAATAAAGGTTGATAAGGATCAAAATCAAGTTGACCAAGAACTTGTTCACTTTTAAGAGGAAGAGTCAAGGCTTTCAACATTTCACCAACTTTTAGAGGGCAAAACTCAACATCAAGACTAACCTTGAAAGCTTCATTTGGAAACCAAGACATAGAAAAGTTATGAATAACCTTCAAATGGAATATGTGGATTCTAAACCTTCTAATTTAACTTTAGAGTCACTATTGGTGCTTGGAAAAGTTCCTCCCAAGGTTGATGTATTAAAAGATAATACTAAAAATCCTCCAACTCTTAAAACTTGTGTCCTATCGGGCATGCCAAAAAACTATTGTCACTTGGATTTTCACCCTTGAGGAGATGCCTAAATATCCTCATCTAAGGGGAACCATCAAGACATTTCTTTTTTTATAGGTGATAATATTGAGAAATTAATCTCTAGATAAGGGGTTATCTGCCCTTGATCCACCTTTAAAACTCTCTCTCTAAATTAATAATTTAGATACGAAAAGGGATTAAGAGAAACAAATAAGATAATGAAAAGGTGATGCATCAATGTATAATGTACTCTCAATTGATTGAAACCACTACATAAATACAAACAAGGTGTTTCTCACACATGACTCATAACTTAGGATTCATTGCTATATTAATGTTTCATATGCTAGATTGAAGAAGGTATACAATTATTGGGAAGGGAATGAATGATTCCAAAGAGGGATATAATCATGGACCACTTTGAGGATATCTATACACTTAGAAAATAATACTAGCAAATACCTACAATAATCTCCTTTCTATAAGTTGTTAGACCATCAAGAGTACAAGCTAGAAAAGACAATCTTTCACTAGACTAGACCAACAAGATTCAAGTCATTACTCAATATTGTAGAATATGAGTGACAAAAACACTTGTATATTTCTTCAAGAGTTTTTCAAGTACAAATTTGGCTAGAGTTTTCCAAATAACCAATAGAGGCTAGTCAAAGAGCTGAAAGAATGCATATATATAGATTTTGAGAAAGGAATCAAGTAAGGGAAGTCCAAAGGTCACTCAAACATGTGTCACCTTGAGAATATAAGTTATAATTTCATGTGAAAGAGGGGTGATATGAGTCATGTTATGTTAAGAGTCTAATAATTCAAAATAAGTCATAAGAATGGTTAAAAGTGGCACAAAACCTCCAAAATTTACATAGGTAACTACCTCCATCATAAACCATCTAGGATAATTTGAAACTTAAAATGGGGAAACTAACACATAACACTGCTCAATGGACATGAGACTCATCATGATAGTTAGAGAATACCCTTTATAACTTCCAACCATCCTATAGACACCTATGTTCCTTGATTTTATGGGAGTTATTTGGTTTAATAAACTTTCAAAAATGCCCTGAACCATCAACATGTCTATTACTCACTTATTTTACTTACACCAAATGCTTAGGAAATTGCCATTTGTTACCTCCATATTTTCCCTCAGGTTCCCACTAAGATTTTTTTAACTCCAATGGATATTTTTTGTAGTTTAAAGTTGATGTTTATAGGGCCATCACCTTCCTTATTCCTTTTGATCATTTTCCTTAGACTTTAGTTTCTTTCAAACTTTTTCCCCAAAAAAATCTTTTGGGTTTTTTTGCCGAACCTATCCTTTGGACTTTTTCTCGAAGAAATCATTCAGATAATCTTTTTGAAAGAAATATTTTAAGATTTTCTAGGCTTAATTTCCATGGACTTTTTGACTTGATTAATTCCTTTAGATAAAAATTCTGAAATAATTATGCCTTAGTTATTTTTTGATGTGGACAATTTTCCCAAAAAAATTCCATGGATAATATTTTCCAAAAGAATTCCTTTGGCATTTTTGTTTAGTCCTTCGAAAATATTGAAAGTGTCCTTTTAGATTTGTATTTAGTTCACTTCACTATGGAGGGGTACCCTTAAAAAACTTTTCAAATGACCATTTTTCCAAAAAATCACCCTTCTAAAGGATCGCAGAGTGTCCTTCATATAAGATGAAGTGCCCTTCAAGAAAATGAAAATGACCCCTTTAATTTTTTTGAAATAAACCTTTGGAGTTCTTGAAAATGACCCTTCGAAAAGGAAAATTGTCCCTTTAGAAACTTTGAACTGAGCCAAACTTGCCCTTCAAAAAAATGAAGATGACCCCTTTGGCTTTCTAAAACGGTCCCTTAGTCCAAAAAAGGTCCTTCGGGGAAATTGTTTCAGACAAAATGTTGGAAATAATTCCCAACACTTAAACCAAAAACCCAGAATAAAAAATCTAAAATAATGAACACTTGTACTTTTATTTCAAGATTTATATGTACATCTCCAAATGAAATTTGCATAATAGGAAAACCCAAATTCTTGCGGTTATGGAAACCTAAAGTGAATGATCGAGCTCGAATGACTACATCCATAAATGTTTTCGAAGCACATCTTTGACCATGAACAATTTTTCTTGTGCTTTAGTGAAGGACCTTAGACTTTTTATATAGGAACTTTGAACTAGGATGAACAAACCCATATGATCATATTCCTCTACAATTGATACACGTGCAAGATCTGACACTTAAAAAAATTCTTTAAAATATGCTTAGACTTGTTAGCATGACTCAAAGAAAGTAAAAGGACCTAGAAAATAAAATAATCAAAGCTAATAGCATTCATATTATGTTGAATAAACTTGAGATCATGTTATGACATGATATTTACCCCTAAAATATCTGAAGGCCAAATTTTCATATAGGGGTGCCCAATTTTGACTTGTAGGGTCAAAAATTGGTTAACACTAATATCAACCAATACTTAATTACACTATACATGTATAATTATTCAATTTTACTAGTTATAAACTATGGTACCAACCATGCTATTACATTCCTACTACATCAACCATACCCTATGATATTGGCTAGGAGTGAGAATTCACCCTTCCCAAGTATGTCAATTTTACCAACCATACCCTATGGTATTGGTTAGGAGTTAGAATTCCTCCTTATAAACTATATCAGCCTAACCACTATAATTTATTGAGGGTGGTGATGTCTTTCTTTGGCCCTATTTTTTAATTTTTTATCTATCCATTACCCTTCCTAATTTTATCTTTGTTTTGATGCTTGTTGGAAAAAATTCCTTTACACAGATTTGCCTTGAAGCCTAGATTTCCTAGATCTATTTCATTTTACTAAAAACATAAAAATTGAAAATTAATTACACCACATAATTATATGGATCCAATGGTATATGCATGTAACCTCATGTACATCTACCTCCTCATATTTGATCCATCATATCTTATAGAATTATTTTTGAACACTTAGATCTCTAATTTTCTAAAAATCACAAATGAAAAAATAAAATTATTTTTACCTATTTATAATAAAAATTTCAAAATTTCAATTATTTAACACAAGATTATATCTTTTAACATATATTTATTTTTGTGCATCCATTTTAAAAAATAAATGGATTCTTAGAATTGTAGTGAGAAATATCATTTTTAAGTGCAAATAGTTTTTTTTAGAAAAAAATTATATTTTTCTCTTACTTTTTAGGTTCACATTTTGTTCTTATTGATGGGTGACTTATATTAGCTTCAATAGATGCAACACCATTTAAAATTATCAAGGTAGTAGAAGGTACATATTTCCATTTTATCTTTTCATTTATTTTAAAATTTATTCTTAATTATGCCCTTTTGTGTTGTTATGTTTCTATCCTAAAACACCATATTGCATGACACTATTGTGACACACTATGATATTTAGTTAGAACATATGTATTCACTTGGTATTTTTCATTATTATCACATTACAGATTCTTTCTATTACATGGGTTTATTTTCACATCAATCTCCCTAATTGCACACCTTAAACGATACATGAAGAATGGGGTGGGATTAGTTTCTGTTACTTTGAAAGATATGTTTTCATATTATTATATCATACCATAAATAATATTAATATATCCTCCTTTGAGTCTCTATATTTCATACCACTATATCTACTTTTTCCCATATTTTTTAGTTTCCCAATATCCTATATAATCAACATGTTCGATATAGTTTGTTTCATGCTTAAGTCTTCCCTATACTATATCATCTAACCTAATATATATTTGATTATGTATTTATAATTTATATTGTATTATATTGACCAATATTATATTGTGTTAACTGACATATTCTAACTATATGAACCTGACTGATACCATCAATTTAGAGTCTAGGGTTTGTTTTGCATATTAAATAAATATATATATATATATATATATATATATATATATATATATAGTATTTATATTTACTTCATAAAAAATATCTCACATTATTAATCTCTGTTTGTGATAACCTTCTTTCCCAAAGTATTATTTTAAGAGTCAAAGGTTTAGAACATTATCTTAGAGTTCTTGTCTTATGGTGTCATTGAAAATCAATAGGAGGGGTATTTAGAGTTATTAACAAAAGATATATATATATATCTTCATATTACCATTTTAGGTCTTCAACCTACAAAATATCTTTCAAAGTGTCGCTTGATCCAAAGAGGGAGATTTAAATGTCAGTGGTACCACCCAAAGGTAATTATTTATATCCATATACTCTTTCCTTTACTAATTATATTAGATATTGTTTATTTTCATTATGAATGTGTGTGTGTATCCTTTATTAAGATCTTACATATAATAAATAAGTTTATATATACATATGGTTTCTTATATTTTCCATTTATCACCTTGGGTCGTATAAACACCCATTTGGTTGATAATTGTGCCTTGATATATTTACATCTTATTTATCATTTACTTTTACTTGTCTTATTTACAATCACTTTCACATAATTGATACCAAGTGATATTTATACTCCATATCATAGGTGTAGGATTTGGAACACTTTCCTCTCTACTTTTAAGTGTATATTACCCTTTCTTAGGTCTATGGATATTTTAGGTCCTTACTCAATCATACAAGCATATGCAAGCTCTATTGATTGATACTATTCAAATCCTACTCCAATTAGAGAAACATGATATTTATAAGCCATCCTAACCCATGAATACACAACCCATCAACAAAAAATATTAAAGAGGTCTCAATAAAAAGTTAAAATCAATAATATAACAAAAAATTAAAACCCATTAAAATCCATCATGAAAACTATTGTGGCATAAAAAAAGTATGATGGATTAAGGACATACCTTTAATATTATGATTTATATAGATTGCACCTATATCTCTTAAGCTCCACATTCTAATAATTTTAAAAATATATGTTAAAAAAAAATCCTTCTTATAGGAAACCACAAAACCTCTAACAAATAAAAAATTGACATGTGTCCCCCCATTTATAATTCATCCCTTCTTCCAAATCCTAAAACATCTCCTAAATACCTATATAATATTTTGATAATATAAATGGATTTCTAGGCCTATAAACATATATTATGGGGTACAAAATCCAAATCACATGTTTGTAATAGAAAAATTTCTCCCCAAACTTTCCATATGTGTACTTGTCCTCTCAATTTGAGGTTAATACAAATATGAAGGTCTGCATACTTATTCACTTTTATAATTGAACCAATTATTTTATTTAGTAAAGGTTTCACATGATCATATAAGTAAAGGTCTCAAAAGTGTATATAGGTTAAGAACATCCTAACTATTCACAATGTATTAATGACAAGGTAACATAGATAGTCTGCATAACACCAAATTCTAAAGGATAATTTGAGTGTCATAGAAATTTATGTAGGTGCATGGGGTGGAAACATTATTTATTATATTATCTTGTATCCCTTTCATTATTTTGGTCATAATTGTATCCTCAACATTTATTTCACCCATTAATAGGTCCAAACCATATGTATATAAAGTAAAAATACATGATAGTATTGCATTTAGACATAACATATAAAAAAACAAGATTTATTCATTTTAACCTACTAGGTTTTGAAATGTTGAATGGCATATCGATTATCTCCTAATCAAACATGGACAATCAAGCCAACTATGTGTGAGCATGGGTATTGGTCATAAAAGTGATAAAGCTTTAGTATAATTATCAAGGTGTTCAAGATTTTTTGGATGATGTTAAAACTTGGTTCAAAATCACTAAATTATTATGGAGTTTTAAAATTTGAAGGTACACATACATTGGAATCATATTTAATATAAATCAATTGTAAATCATGAAAACTAAATTAGTTACAAGGATTGGTTTTTAATATTCTTGAATCCACAATTGTATACATATAACCATTATTGATATCTATTGGATTTATTGTTGAACTAATATACACATGGATGCATGTTTAAATTACACAATAAAAAATATGACAAAGGATATCTAAGGTCACATTAACATATGTTCATAATAAGGGTCTATAATTTAGCCATCACTAATAAAAACTAATATATATATATATATATATATATATATATATATATATATATATATTAGTTTTTATTAGTGATGGCTAAATTATAGACCCTTATTATGAACATATGTTAATGTGACCTTAGATATCCTTTGTCATATTTTTTATTGTGTAATTTAAACATGCATCCATGTGTATATTAGTTCAACAATAAATATATAATGTAAAAAGTTATACTAGTGTGTGTTGAGATGAAAACATGAAAAGGAAAGATACATATATTGAAGTTCAATAAAAAAGACGTGATATTTTTATTTTGATATAAAAAATATATTAAAATACAATAGGGTATAAAAAATGACATCATATGATAGTATTAGAGTATCATAGTGTAAACTTATTTCAACTATAATTAATTATGAACATCTAGACAACGAACATTAAAACCTCAACTAGTTAATTATCACTTCATCTTAGACATGCTATATTTCTTCCTTATGAAATTTTTTGATGGGTCCTATAATGGAATCATATTTCTTGGGGAATATTTTTCAATAATCTTCAAATTGTGCACCAAAAACATAACATTAGGATAACCACTAGACAAAAAAAAACTTACCTATGTTGGGAGTGTGGTTGTCATATTATGCTCAATTAGTAACCAACTCATTATCCTCATAAGATCATCCAAAATATTTATAATGTGAGTTTTTTTAGTGTTCTACCTTATTTTGTATTAATATTCTAAATAATATATAACTTTTTGAAATATTTAGATTGTCTAATATATGTTTAAATTAAAAAAATTTGAATGCTATAAGAAATGTTCAATTACACTATATTATTTATGTAAAGTAATAAGAAGACTAGGGTTATTATTTTATTAGTATTATATGCAATAATAAGATTACATTTATGTGGTATAACATGGTAAAAATGGATATAGAGTTAATTATCTTTAGAAACTGACTGTATAGTTATACTTGCATGATTATTTCAACCATTTCATGTCATTGGATTCTTACATTAGATGTAAGCATCTGACCTCTGATGTAAATGTATCTATAACCAATATCTAACTATTGTGACATAGATCACTATGCCTAATTTTAAACCATTATCATGTGTGATATTAACATTTATTTGTGTGTGTAATTCTATAAAACTTGTATCCTTCACTTTGAAACCCTAGATACATTGTATACACTAGGTTTTGACATGAAAAATGGGAATAAATATGGGTTGAGTTAACCCCAACCACACCCTAAGTATTTGAACACTTCTTAATTTTCCTTTACTTTTAATATGGATCAAAATATGCATATTTCTTCTCATTAGGTGTATGAGTGCAATAGTTCTCATTTAGTGTGGTTGAAAAATGTGATATATCTTTCAACACTTGATAATGGAAAACTTGATTTTCATTTGGTGTTTCAGACTTGGATATGGCCTGATCCTTATGACTAATATTGGATTTATGAGATTTATGGCAGTCCTCCTCAATATTCAAGATATAGATAAATTCTTTCTTAGTACTTTCTAAGTGAGTGGTAGATAGGGAATATGCTTAGTCCTATTATGTATAAATAAATGAATATTTGGGTAAATTTTCACATCATAGATATACAAAATTTATAGGTTGATTAAAATCTTTAAAATGTCCATTTATAGGCTTGTGGATAATTCTGTAAGAGGTGTATATAATCATAAATATTGAGTTGTTTAGCTATGACTAGATGCATGTAGAAAGATAATAACAATGATTTGAGTATTAAGAGATAGATGGATTAAGATAATAAGAAACTAAGGAAAAAATTAGGGATTTCTTGTTGTTAATTGATATAAAATTGTGAAAGCTAGATGGCTAGATCCATATAAGGCAAGTACATCAGAGATAAGGGTATGAAAAATTAATATCTATATATATAATTAATTTAGGGTAAAAAATATATTTTGACTAAAATTGTCAAGTGTCTAATACTAGATAATAATATCTACAAATGCCCCATTTTATTATAGTATTGAAAATCCTAAATCAAAAGAATAAATAAATTATGTACCTTAGTGTGTAAACACACTTTGTATTTAGGATAAGGCTCTAAGTTTCCAAATTTCTCCATGATAAATTTCAATAAACATGCAAGAATTAATGTTCATATATTATATGAAATGAGGTAAAATAGATCAATGAGACATTTAAAATTTGAAGAGCAAGGAAGGACTACACATGTAAGTGGGGAAACTTTATTTCCATTTGAATATATGGATATTGGGGTGCTTATGCCCCAATGGATAATGTTATGGGGTGATTTATTCCATAATGTGTGTGCCACTTATTAAAATCATGGGTTGGGAAGATGAATGACACAATCCTCATTGATTATTTCTAATCCTTTGAGTGACATAGAACCTTGACCACACTACTCATTTAACTTATCTTAAATCTCAAGATGGAAGATAAATAACCATACTATACTTGTATGTAAACTGAATCAATCACTACAAATGGATTTAATATTCAAAATGTTACCCTCGGTGCCTTTGTACTAAATTTAAAATAGAAATTTGCATGCACAAACAACATCCATACCCCATAATATGATCAAATATCTAATTTTGATATAGAATTTTATAATTTTGTCTTTCACTATGCCCCAATATAATAAATATGATAATTTATCACTTATGTTCCTATAAAACTCTACATATGTTTTTAACATGAGAAAATATCTATCTCAATCTATAAATACATGTCTTATAATCTAGACCAAACTAAAATATCACTTGATATGAACCCTTTGAATCATGTAATATGTCCCAAAACCTTAATTATAATTTTTGTGTAGGTTTGAGTCTCTATGAAAATCCCACTAATATGTCTCTTTTTCATATGAATAATATAACATGTTAAATACACATCTTAAAATAAAAGTTTTAAATGTATCATGTTATATAAAAAGATGTAAGCATGTAGGAACATCTTTTAACATGTGGATAATATGTCATCACAATATGATTATATCATAAAATGATGTTTGAAAAATGTATCCTAAATCATACACATTTTATGTGAACACACACACACACACACACACACACACACACACACACACACACACACACACACACACACACACACACACACACACACGCACACACGCACGCACGCATGCACGCGCACACGCGCACGCGCGCGCGCGCACACACACACACACACACACAGACACACACACACACACACACACACACACACACACACACACACAGACACACACACACACACACATACCAAAAAAAAAGTCATCTAGTAGTAACCATAATAGATATAAGTAATGAATAATAATCTATTTCAAAAAGTGTATGATATGGATTGTGGCACCAAAAATAAGTATAAAGGTGTTTGATCTATGGATCATGACACCAAAAAATTATCAAATAATATTATATGTATTCACTAATAAGCACATAATGTCATGGCTAAGATGCATACAATAAAATCATACACAATAACACTCGATGTCACATATAATAATAAGCACACATAGTACACTCCATAAACATGTAATGCAACATAAGGAAATATTATTAATCAATGTCACAATAAAAATAATCAATGTCATAAAATAAGTCAAAGTACACATAAATAAAGGGTCATATAATGATATACTTAATTATATAATGTCAAGGGCCATACAAATAAAGAGCCATATAATGATATACTCAAGTCAGACAATAACAAACAACATGCAGAGTCCATTTAAAGGAAGATTCATATAATGATAAACTTAATCAAATAATTTCACAAATATAAACAAGGGAAAAATAAAGTACAATAAATTATTAGTCTAAATGAAATTAAATAGCAATAATAAACCATAGAACTAGCAATCTAGTATACACTATCAATCCATGTCAATGTCACATGATATAAAAATAACATATCCATGACATATTTCACTATAAATAATATAATAAAGAGTAAGTCATATGTAATAAATCAATGTATCTCAATGTGATAAATGGAAAGGTCATACAAATATATAACCTATAACACTATGACCTATATAATGAGATGCTCCTAACATTGGCATGGCCCCTAAGTGTAGGAATGCCCCACATTTGTACCTCTATATATCATATTTAACATCTATGTACTACATTTCACTCATATATATTATGAAATATATGTATTCATGAAAAAGGATATATAATATACAAAACATATGATAATTAACATAAATTATGAAATAAATACAAAATCATGTTATGCTTAGGTCATTTTATTTTGAATATTTTATTTTTTTATGTTTGAAATACTATATATATATATAGTATTTCAAACATAAAAAATTAAAATATTCAAATAAGCTTCCTATTAATCGATGATCTCATTAACTTGATGCTCATGTGGAGGTCATATATCAAAACTGGGCATGGTACCTTTTTGTAAGTGAGCAGGGTTATATGTATCTATATCTAAATTTATAAGGTGATCTCTTGGTGTAATATATCCATTATTATCATCAATATTAATCAAATTTCAGGTATGATTTATAAACTTAGTAACCATAATATCCTATGGATTCCATTTTATAGTAAAAACATGTACTTGTGTTTGCTTTGAAACATACAAAAGTATAGGTAAAAAAAAAAAAAATGTGATGGAGAGGATAATAGAAATCATGAGTCTTGAAGAAACATATTATGTAATGGTAATTGAATCATTGGTCATATAATAAGGTCAATTACCTTCTTCTAAAATGTGTGCATGGAATGAACTTGAATAGGTTGTATGAGTGAATATGGTGGTGGTGTTGGAGTATTTTAATTCCTATAACTAAGTAGGATACTCATATGGAATACCAAAAACTATAACCACCCTATTTCCATTATATACTTCACACATCTATGTATAAAAAATGGTACTACATTGATCTTATATATCTAATGACATCCTAACAACATGTCAAATGTCCTTTTAGTTGATATAACTAATAATAGAGTAGTATATAAAACAATACCCACATTACATGGTAAAAAATTCTCCCAAAACTTTTATTTCTCTTTTATTTGAATCCTTTGACTATCTTGTTTGTATCCATCAAATCCTCATGTGTATATCCAAGACTAGTAAGGAGTGTCATGGTGTAAACATTTTCACTTGAACCATTGTCTACCCTAACATTATGTATAGGTTGTGAATAAATATATTCACTTAAAAAAATGTATAGCTATAATTATCATCCATAATCTCACTATCGTCAGATGTAATTTAGTTAATGGTACAAATATGCTTGTAAGTGTACCAACAATATCATTCAATGGATTTTCATATGTTTAAATAGATGGTTTTGCATTATAAGTCATATGTGACTTAATATTAGCCTTACTTTATATTTCCACATGATTGAGAAAGGGATCATAAAACATATTCAATTTTACATTCCCTTAAGGTTATGGTCTTGGATTTTTTTTAGGTGTATTTATATCATTAAGCTTAATATTTTTATCATTAATGAGACCTTGAATATGATTCCATAGGGAAAATCATATATTGATAGAGCAACCCTCACATCATTGATAACCACAATATGCATTACTTTCCCCTAAGGTTATTAGGATATGGCATTACATTAACTATTATTTTTTCCTCATTCTTAGAATCCTTTTTTTATCCTTGTAATTTGGTTTGCTTCGAAACATTATAGATGAATTGGTTCAAGTATTAACCATATAATTTAGCTTATTCATAGATATGATATTAACTTATTAATTCCTAATTGAATGGCATAAGTCAACAAATGATTTAAACATATTGAACATAATAGACTCATGGAGAGGGGAAAGTAAATTTTTCGTGAATATATCTTGTAACTCAATGTCATCCATGAGATTTTTCATCTTTGATATCATGGTCATGTATCAAAGCACATTATCACTTATTAGTTCAGTAGGTCCTTGCTTAATTTTTGTAATTGGGGCACAATATAATTTATCACTGATATTGATTAAAAAAATTAGAGGTTATAAAACCAATGTAAAGTATATTCCTTAAAGGTTTATAAAAATAACTTGTCATTAGATTTATAGTCTAAACATGTTGCATGAAACACTCTTATATGTTTATATAAATCACCTTTACCATCACATAATGTAATCTTCAGAGAAGTTAAACTTGTAGGTAAATGATAAGCTAAAATATCTTAGAGTAATGAATTATCAAGAAATTATGATAATAAAGTGAATTGATCTCTCTAGAATCACCCTACTATAATTTCAACACTTAACCTTTTAGGAAATTATGTGAAGGAATATGTAGAAGGAATGGATGATTATGTAAATTAATTATAAATCATAGGATTTACATAAGTATGAAGTGTAGGGATAGACATTTAAGTCTAAGGAAAATGATGTATTTATCCCACACCATTGTTTGGCATCACATGTGTAACCATATGTGTAAAAACATGGATAATATTAATGTTATTAGTAGTTTAAACACATCTTTTAGACTCATTACCTCCAAAATTTTGATGTATACCATTTAATGGGTCATGTTATTTATTATATTCAACAACCTTAGCCTTTTTTAATTTTTAATTTCATCTCTAGTTACATGTAACAATGAATCAAGAGAGTATACATACATATGGAGATATTGAGTTTATTGATGTTAATATATCTCATAAAATTTACCATATACACTATATTTTTCTTATATTAAGTGTTAAATATATGTATCAAAATAAATCCACAATCATAAATTAGATTTTTAAGACCCTAACATAGAATTTGAAAACCCTAATAAGCTAGAATGAAAAACCTAAATTTTAATTAGGGTTTGAATGTGTTCAATAGATAAATATAGGGTTTTTAGGATAAAAATCCAAATATAAAATATAACCTATGAGGGGAAATAAAAATCAGGTGTAAAAACCATAATTAAATACATAAATACAAAACCCTAAGAAATAAGGATGAAACCCTAATGCTAAACCAATAGTTTGATGTGCTCAATATAAGGATCAAGTTCACTAATATGGTTCAATATATATATATATATATATTACTAAGAGGACTAGGGTTTTGTAGACACTAAAATATGGAAATTTATACTTAGTAATGTTAGTTTTGACTTACCTTCACCTTACATGCCTTATGCATATTATATGACTCTCATTTTCCATTATCTTACATACACATTCCTTGTACAAGTGTAACCATCCCATGTTACTATTAATAACCTACATGAATTCCCATAATTTATGCCAAATAAACTAATTATCATACTTATACATCTTCAAATCATCAAATCATCAAATCAGTGTTCATGTCTCCTAGATAGTAACATTAGACTTAGAACATATCATGTGATGGTTTCATCCCACACCAAGAAATGCCACATTTAAAATTTAAATCATTCTTATGGATTTACCCATATGTTTTGCATGTTGGTGGAATGAAAAAGTACCCAGATATTTTTATATAATTAAAAAATATGTATAAGCCTACTAGTCATCTATCACTCATCAAAGAAACACATATACACTTTTGTACATTAAAATGGACTACCCCTTTCTTCCCAATTTACCAATGATAGGTCACTAATATTTGGTCTTAGCCAAGTCTAAATCACTTAAGATCTGAGATAAAGTTGTCACTTTCAAAGTATCAAGGGATAGGTTACAAGTTACATCCATTAAATGAGAATTAATGAAAATATTAAATAAATAAATGTGGTTTTATTTTCCTCTTCAGAGTATTTGATATGTAATAAATTATCAAATATTTAATGAGGAGTGGTTAGGGTTATCTCAACCCATATTTCATTTAGTTTTTCAAGAATAAAGTTTTCATTACAAGTGGACCTAGGGTTTTAAGTGAAGGAGATAGGTTTATTATATTTGTGTAGATATTTAAACCTCAGGATCACACAAAACTGAAAGACAAGTAAGCACACCTATTAGTGTCAAAATAAAGAGGTATAATATATAAAGATAGAATTATTAGACTTGGAACATAGTGATTGAGGGCATTGACCTAAGACTAAAGTTATTATCAAAGTAAACATGTAGTTCCAGATCTTAATTTGAATGAACCATATTACATTATTCCAACTTTATTGATAATTTCATGTAGTCTTAGTCCTACATAATATAGGAAACCTCTAAGTATTATGTCCTTTATTTTATTTTATATGTTTATCAAGTTAAAGTGCCAAATCCATTTCAAAATTTTACATTTAGATATGTGATTATATATATATATATATATATATATATATATATATATACATACATATATATATATATATATATATATATATATATAAATATAAATACACAACTATATCTTATTAGCATTGATATTATGTCATATTAATCTAGTTATATATGTCATGTCAATTTGGGTAGTGTCCAAAGGATATATGAAATAGGGTATGAAAAGGTTATGATTAATCATATTTTTATTGGGGTGATTATGGATCATATAACCTATTGATTTAAATATCTACTTTCTTAGATTTAAATTTTTAGAATGTAAATCACACTTCTAATATAGTTTTCTTGAAATGAAATTACATGATTGGGGAATAAAAGAATGTTTAAAAAATGAGTAAAATATAGATTGTTGGAAGTAAAGGAAATAAAAACTCAAGATAAATTTGAAATATAAATTTATTTGGAATTAAAAATCATAAAAAGTAAATACTTGGAATGAAAATTCTTAAATTAATTAATTTGATAAAGATAAACATACTCACACACAACCCTATATGTTACTCACATAAAAATAGTACATTGTATAAAAATTGAGAATAAACTAAAAACACATAATAAATCATAATAAATAAATAAATACCCATTGATCCTTCTTACTTGGAATGAGTGGTCCCTTTTTCATCCCTATAATAGGATTAAAACACTCTTAAGATTGAAAAATATTCATATACTCAACTTCTCATTAATATATAAAACTTACTTATAATAAGATAATTAAAATTGTACTATTCTTATTCAAATTATTCACTCTTAAATTATCTAATACTCTATTAACAAAAGATATTTTTAGACATTATAATGTTTAAAACAATTTATTCAATTAGATGAAATCAATACCAAGATCTATTTTATTTCATAACATCCTTTCTAATTTTTTAGGAATAAAAGGTGGAAAGTATTATATATTGGCTCATGCATGATATTTTTATTTTGTTGTTGATGAATTATTTGCAACACCTTTGGAAGTTACAACCATTTGACTCACTTATACTAGCAAGGAAAACTAAGTATTTATAGTTACCTTTTGAGAAACACCATAAATATAGCTACTATATATAAACATACTATTTATTATTTTTTTTATTACCTCAAAGTATTTAAAAAAATTAATTATAACTATTTATAACTTGTATTAACATATTTTTATAAATCATTTTATCATTTTATCAATCCTGTAAGGTTGACTGGAGATCTCTAGAACCAGACTAGTGACTTCTAAAGTCAAACTAGTGACTTCCATAACTATGCTAAAAGTTTGGGAAACTTGTCATGTGGATTTATTAGAGTTAAAAATTCTTAAAAATTGATACTTGTTAGATATATTTGTTTCCCAAAACATATATTCTTAATTTTAGTACTTAACTTTGACCTGTACATGCAAAAGTGTCATCCTTTTCACGTATATATTAGAGTTCAGTTGATGAAATAGATAACAATGACTCTTAGATCATAATCAAAATAATTAGCTCAATTTATAATTTAATTCAACAATGATTCCTAATATTGGCATCCAAGTACACTTTAGAGAATGGTAAATGGGAGTAAAAGAAGGTCATTACTGGGATTTGATGAGCCATATCATGGACTCATCAAGGGTTAACATTAATCCAATATAGTTTAAAACATATTGGTGAACCCATAAATTTTCTTGGACATAAAAAAACCCTAGTTTTCCATTAGGTTTTATTCCTCCATTAAATGGTTTCATATTTATGTATATAAATGTCATTTTTAGTTCTTATTTATGATTTTCCCATACAAAAGATAATTAATCTATTGGCCCTAGTCTTCTACATATTTTCATGTTTTGATCTTATAAAATATAGTAAGGATATTTACCTTCTCCCTCTAAATAAAATTGATTAATTAAGTGTATTATATATTGATCATAATGATATTCCTTTAATTTTAGTAAACTCATTATATTAAATGTAATTAATGTTCATTCTTCTTCCTCTTCTTTTGATATTGTATTTATCAAGGAATATCCATTAAAAAATTAATATGTTGACATGCCTAATATATAAAATGATAATAAATATAGTCATAAATACCATTATTGAATTAATACTAATGACCTTAATGGGTTAGATATTAATAACTTAAATTCCTTATCAAAATTTTGAAACAAAATTTTCTAGAATTAGACAAGGTTGTACAATTAATCTTGGCACCCAAATGTGCAAGTAAAAATAATTTGGTCACATAATAAGAACAATAATATGATACCTTTAATATTATAACCAACATTTTAGAGGTACTAGTTATAGTATGGGTGTTTAAACAACAACTATTTCTAACATGCCTATGTCTACACCCTTGGTTACACAAGTATTTCCCACACATGATGTGGGGGAAATATAAGGGTTCTCTAAAATTACCGTGCCTATTTTTATACAACCAACATATGATAATATTAAAATGATTATGAATTTTACATCATCAAAATTTCCTATTTCACAATCCCTTGAGCAAGTTATTTCAAATATATAAGCCAAGGTGTTGTAATTAGAGTAGGATGCCTTTAGAGTTAGTTATTCTATGGATTCACATGATTTTGCTCATAGTCTATTAGCCCCAAATATTTTATCCTAAACTTTAACTATGGGTTTTTTAGATATTAGGATTTGATTTTATGATGGTAAAGGTAATCTAAAGAAACACCTCAGATCCTTCCATGTATCATGCATCCAATGAAAAATTGTTGATCAAGCTAATTCCACACAATCTTAAGGATTATAATTTAAAATGGTTTTATGATTTCTAATATCAATGATTAAATAAATTAAATCCTTTGGCGTATTATTTTATAGGACACATCTCCATCAACATCAGTGAAAATTATATTATTCTCAAATTTATAAACTCAAGCGAGGATCCAATCAATGATTTAATGAATATGTATTGCAGTATAAGACCATGATATACAAGATGACAAACATTATGGATAATAATTATATCCAAGACATTTTAAATAAATATTTTCTCACAAAAATACATAATATATTGTATTTAATAAACTTAATTCCTTTAATGAGCTATGTCATATAGTCATAGATATAAAAGTAAAGCTCGTATACTTGAACAAACTCAAGTACACACCTAACACTACAACTAATTCAAATTATAATTTTAAAATAAAACCAATATATAACTTTAAATCAAATGAGACAAATAATGAATAAAAAAAGTAGTTAATGCAACATCATAGCCTACAAATTAGTTTCTCTCATCTACCCCACCAAAAAATATTTTTCACGATTGTATCAGCCTCCACATGTATTGTTACAAAAGTTACTTGAATTTAATATCATATGTCTTCCTCAACTACAATAGGTTGATATGAGCCAATAATTACCTAAGAGTTATAAAAATAATACATATTGCTAGTACCACCAATGTGTTGGACATTATATAAATTAGTTCTAAAAGCTAAGGCATAAGATATAAGATCTCATTGATGTTAATACTATTAAGCTAAGTACATCCCCATATGATTTAATACAAAAATATAACTAAATTTTAATTTTGTGAATATTTTACAATACTATTTTGAATCAAAAGGTAGAGAAATTAAGGATAATTCTCAAGTGTATTATACATATAATGCACATTTTCTTCCTACATATGATCATCCCATGGACATTATTATTGGTACATTTACATGCATCAAAATACAGAATCCCATGGTTACATTTGATGATGGTGAGATTGTGGATGATGATTCAAATTTGAATTTTGTATTTGTATGAGCTTATGTGTATTTTCAGCCCATTTATAGTGTTATTATAGATAATGGTTCAAGAGTTTTTTTTTACAATGACACTTTTAAATTCTATTAGATACACACATAAGGAGTTAATGTAAATAACCAAGATCATCAAATATTTTGATGGACAAAGATATAATACCTTGGAATATATTATTCTACCTCTTAAGGTAGGCCTTTCAATAGTTATTACTCCATTCCTAGTCTTACCAAGTAAAATATTATTTGATATTATTATGATCACCTTAGATACAAAAGTTATTCATAGTAACATCTTTCATGAATTAGTGTGTCAAATATATGTATAGAAATAGGATGGTTATAGATCCATGTATTCCATATGAGTACCCTATTCTTTCATAGGAACTTCCTCTGCCATCCCCACCACTAATCAAGTTGATTGTTACACCTACATTAGAGTAAATTTGAGCTCAAAAAGGTACCTCCTTATATACTTAAAAATGGGATGATGTCTCATAGTTATTAAACTATTAAAATTAAAAAATACTTAACTTATACTTAACCATATGGGTTAATGAGAACCATAATATTTATTAACTACCATAAGTATTTATTAGTTTCCTTTAAAATTCTCTCCATGTTATATATATATATATATATATATATATATATATATATATATATATATATATATATATATACACACACACACACACACACACACACACACACACACACACACACACACACACACACACACACACATACACACACACACACACACACACACACACACACATATATAAAGATTAAAATAAAAAAATCCAAGTTAATATGTCATAATAATTATGCTTAAGCCATATGTATGTTAATGTGCACTCCAACACACCAAAAAATTGAATTTAATATCCATCAAAAAATGAAAAGGCCTTTAAAATTTTAGTATCCAAGATCAATATTTTTTTGTGATGAGATGAAATATTCAAAATCTATGAGAAAATTTTAAATTATAATTTTTTAAAGCCAAAAGACAACATTTTTAGTGTTAAGTAAGAAAACAATTATTTTTAAATGTCATCGCACAAGGGCATGAGCAGGCATAAGGGAAAGAGCATGTGCAAGTGAGGGAGAAGTTGAAGGCATGGGAGTAGCAAAAAATGGGGTAATAATAACAAGTGAAAGGAAAGTTGAGGTTTTCTCATTTACCTAGCTGGGGTAATCATGGAAAAAAGGAGAGAATTAGAGAGCCATAGGAGTAGATTAGAGAGGTAAAGGATTGGTGGGAGGAAATGGATATTTAGAACAAGAAGAGGGAGTGATGGAAAGGTATAAAGATAGAGGGGTGAGGAAGGCTTGTGGGAGGTTAGAAGAGGATCATGAGGAGATCAAGTAATGAACAAGAAAACTATCAAGATAATAAAATTACCAATAGGCCAAGATTTGAAACAATAGTCAAAATTGATTTGTATTGAATGAATTCAAATAAATACAAACCCAAACCATACTTAAATAAGTCTCAACTCAAAATTAGAGTTGACATGCATAAATTTGAAAAAACTAAAATCTAAAAAAAAGCTTCTATTTTTAGTAGCTATTATTTTTATTAAGTTTCAAATGCAAGCACACTAAGATATAAAAATATCACAAAATATTATAAACACTAAAATTAGCCTATAGGACTAAATTCAACTGAAATTGATGTCTTGTCATAAAAATATACAATTTCTAAATATACAAAAATCCTATAAAAATCATTAAACTCTAATTTTGGACCCTCATATGATCATGTATGGCCTCCAAAAAATATAAAAAACACAACTAAGTGGAAATAACAGCTTAGGGAAATAGTTAACTTTTTAAGATGGCATTTTTGGTATGTGAAAGATCTCAAATGGAGCTATGTGTCAAATGTTATGGCCTCTAGAATGTTGGCTTATTTTTTTGCATCATTCTCCTCTGGTTGAAAACAACTCAATGCTTGTGAGTTGCTCTAATTATACTATTGCCATTTTTATTTGTCAATATTATTTAGCTCCCATTCTATAATCTAAGTATTATCTTCTTACTTTAATCCTTCCCATACCAAATACCTATTATAATTCCCTTGCCTTGTGCTCACTGTCTTCATATCCAAAACTACACTTCTTTTCCTCATTCTTTAGAACCTACTACTACCAATTTAATTCTTTATCTTTTTCACCTTCACCATCTTCTCTATAGAATTAATATAAATTTAAAATATTAAATACTAGAGAGATATCAAAATTCTATGGTAAACTCACCTCATAAGCATTTTCATTGATTTTATTCATAATTCTACATGGCCTAATTTTCTTGTACTTCAATTTTTTGTACATGCCTTTTGGAATCTTTCTTTCCTCAAGTAAAAAATTACCAAATCTCCTTCTTCAAATACCTTGGATCTTCTTCTGATATTTGTTGATACTTTATATTTCTCATTACTTTCCTACAACTTTCTTCTTACTCATTATAACTATTGGATATGCTTTACAAATGCTTTTACATAATCACTAATTAAATATACAATTGATAATTGTAACAAATATAAATTACTCATAGGATTTATCCCATTAAAAATTTGAAATGGTGAATTTCCTATTGATCTATTCACTAAACTGTTATATGCAAACTCAGCTTGTGGTAAATCCAAGTCCCATTATTTTGGCTTCTCCCCCACTATGCATCTCAACAAATTTCCTAAGATCCTATTAAAAAAATTTGTCTATCCATCTATTTATGGGTTATATATATTATTGAATTATAGCTTAGTACCCATATTATTCCATAAATTCATCCAAAAATGACTTAGAAATTTTGTGTCCCTATTCGAAGTAATAGTGTTTGGAACACCATGTAATCTCACAATATCCTTAAAAAATAATTATGCAACTCTAGTGGAATCTTTGGTTTTCTTACATGAAATGAAATGAACCATTTTTGAAAATATATCTACAACAAAAAAAAAATGTATCATTACCTCTTTGTGTGTTTGGTAATCCCAACACAACATCCATACTCAAACTATCCATAGTCCTCTTTGAACCAATAATGGAATGTATAGTCCAGTATTTTGTGCATGTCTTTTAGCCACCTAACATATCCTACACCTAGAAAAATTCCTTGTCAAATCTCTCTTCATATTTGGCTAAAAATATTTTTACTCCACCAAATCTATTATCTTTATCTTACCAAAATTTCTAGCAAAACCTGTAATATGTAATTCTCTTATTATATTATCTCGTAGAGACCCATCTAAAATGCATAATTGTCTCCCTTTGAAAAGATAACCTCTTGTATAAGATACCATGATTAGTTTCTATCCCATGTATTAATAGATTCCTACACTGCTTAAATACCTTGCCAAAATATGGATAAATATCATATAATTCTTTGATAACTTCAAATCCAACTACTTCACTCACCATAGTAGTTAATAATGCTACTCTCCTACTCAATGCATCAGCTACGTAATTTTATTTTCTTGATTTATGTTTAAACACAAAAGTATACCCTTGAAAGAAAGGATTAGGATTCTTCTCACATTGCATATTTAGTTTATCTATCATTTTTTAGAAACCATATTTTCACAACTACCACCATCTATAATTACTTTGCATACCTTTCCACCCAAAGTATATCTTGTTCAAAAAATGTTTGATCACAATCATGCATCACCACTTTATTTATTATGAACTTGTTCCTTCCTTTGAGAGATCATTATTATTCTTATCATGAGATTCTATCCAACATCTCCAAGTATAACTTCATTATTTTTCTCTTCTATCTCAACCTCAACTAGATTCACTCTTGGGCAATCTTCTTGACTCCTTTCTTGATCTTGATAGTGTGAACACTCAAATGCTTTGTGTCCTTATTATCCACATATATAACAAATGTAAGATCTATGCTAATTCAAAAACCATCCTCTAGCACCATCATAACCTTGTGCTCTCTAAAACCCTTTTCCTCTTTATTGGTATTAAAACCCTTGCCTATTATCATCTTACCTTTATACACCATGTGATGATTCACCTCTTTTGGTTGTGGTATTAAACCCACATCATCCCATATTTGAAGGGGATCCACCTCTTCTTGGACCAAGAGATGTTATTTTAAAATTATATATTTTAGTTTTCTTCTACCTTCAAAGCTAATTAATAAGCTTCCTCTGTGCACAGTATTATATGCATGCTTAATTCATCTTGAATAGTAAATTTAAAACCACTTGCATACCTTTCATCCATCTTATTTTATATTTCATCATGATCCACTCGTATATAAATCTTATAAAACTCATTTTTATACTCTTGTATACTATGATCTTTTTTCCTTAAATTTTAAAATCCTCTATATAGGGTTTGCACATAATCCATAGGAAGAAATTTCTCCCTTAGATTTTTCTCCATCTTTTTCCATGAATTAATCTTCTCTTTACCTTTTATCTATTTCTCTTTCTACAGGTGATCCCACCAAATCATTGCATGACCTTTCAATTTTGTGCATGTAAAATTTACCTTCTTGTCTTCTCTCATAGTCTTCTACTCAAATAAATTTTCCATGCTATTCATTTAATCTATAAACTCTTTTATTTTTAAACTAAATCCATATCTTGAACATTAACCTTGATTCTTTCATTCCTTCTTTCTAAATCTTGAACCATCCTCTCTTCCATCGATGGTGGTTGATCTTGTTATTCTTCTTACTAAATTTATTCATCATGATATGTGTCTTCCTCATCTTCATCACCACCTTATCTTCTTTTTTGATTGGTGATAACCTCTGTTAACTATTACACTTGCATCTATTAATTTTATATAGTCTAGTTCATCTACTCAATTCCTCTTCATCCTCTTGTCATTTTGTACTCCTCCAATAGTCAACCTTACTCTGATACTAGATAATAAACCTAAAAAATATCAAGATAATAAAATTACCAATAGGCCAATATCTGAAACAATACTTTGAATTGATTTGTATTGAATGACTTCAAATAATTACAAACCTAAACCATGCTTAAATAATCATTAACTCATAATTAGATTTGACATGCAAAAATTCAAAAAATCTAAAGTCTAAAAAAGTCTTTTATTTTTAATAGTTGTTATTTTTAGTAAGTTTTGCATGCAAGCCCACATAACTCTAAAAATCTTGAAAAATATTTTAAACGCTAAAATTATCCTATGGGATGAAATTAAACTAAAGTTTATATCTAGTCCTAAAAATATATAATTTATAACAATAAAAGAATCCTATAAAAATCATTAAAATCTAATTTTGGACCTTTAGATGATCATGTATGGCCTTCAAAAAATATCTAAAACACAACTAAGTGGAAAGTGTGTCTAAGATAAGTAACAAAATTTTTAAGATGGTCAATATGGTACATGGAAGAGCTCAAACAAATCTATAGCTCAAAAGTTATAACCTCAAAAAGGTTGGCCTATTTTTTATACATCATCAAGTCAATAGGGTCTAGGGTAACTACAATTCATTTGGGAGGATCTCAAAAAAAAAGGGTTTTTGATTTAGGGGAAAGTAATGGGATTGATTTAGGTCAAGATTATCTTCACACTAAGGATAAACTAAAGATATGAGAATTTTTGGTTTTTGATTGGAAATCAAATGAGTTTAAAGGAAAGGTTGAGATTTTGAAAAACCAAGCCCTAATTTATAAATGTGTAGGGAAGTGGTCGATGATTGAGAAAATTGAAAGTTGGATCCAAGATAACTGGGATAATAGAAAAAAGGTAAGCTTATTACCTAAAGGTTTTTTATGGGGGTGTTTTATTATAATAAATAGAAGGAGAAGATATTATGATCACATTTATAGTATTTAAATGGTGTTGGGATATGTATTCAATATTAGATCCCTAATTTTAATCTTTTGGTAGTTAAAAATGGAGCGTTTCTAGTTTGGGTGAGATTTTATGGTTTTCCACTAGAATATTGGGGAAAATATTATTTGGTGGCATTAGGAGGAATTTTGGGAACTTTTATTAAGATTGATGAGGCATCCATTGAAGGAGGAAGGGTGGCTTATGCAAGGGTGAGGGTTTCCATAGATCTAGACAATGAAACTTTAGAGAATGTCTTGATTAAATATAAGACAATAATGGAATAAAAAGGGTGGATATAAAAATAATTATGTTTAAATGCTTTAAGTTTCATTGTCTAAGTCACATTTAAAAGTCTTTATAGAATGGGAAGGAGCTCCCCTCAAACCAAATTTATTTTTGTGAAACCCCAATGGTAAGCTAGAATTAAAATATGAGGTCTGGTATCAGGGTCTATAGGCAAAGGTTTGTTGAAGGAGATGGAAGGTGATAAAGAGATCCATTTGAAGACTCAAAGTTTGAAAATAGGGGAAACATAGACACTTTAAAAAAAATTTGGGTAAGAGATGGTGATTTTATTGATAACCATGTTGAAGATTTATGAGTTTATTGAATGAGAAGCTCAGTCTATTAAATCCTTATTGAAATGTTCTCAGTAGTTAAAGGCAAAGAATCCTAAGTTGGATATTGATAGTGGGGAAGAGATAGAAGGTCAAGTGATGGAAGAATATTTAAGTGTTTTAGAGGGTGAAGAGGAAGAATAATCAAAAGGGGAACTTAATTCTATGGAACTATTATCAATCTCATAAATTTAGTATCCCCTTGATCATCCAAACTAGGGACCTAAGAAGAAAAAAGGTTGGAAATTTAAGAAGGAAAAGGTGAAAGTGTAAGTATTGGGAGGTAAACATGGAAATTTGGAGCTTTCATGGATTCTCCAAGGTAAGGGGTGGAAATTCCCTCTCTAGGTAAATGAAGATAATCTCTTGGAATGTTACAGGCCTAAATTCCCCTAATAAGAGATGCTTGGTTAAATGTCTCCCTTGTGTGGAGAGAATGGATGTTTTACTTCTATAAGAAACTAAGCTAATTTTAATGGAAGCCACTTATCTGATGGCATCTAGTTGGTATTGGTTGAAAGGGTTCTTTGTGGGAGCTACTGGGGCATCAAGTGGTCTGGTGGTGATTTGATCTCCTATAACCTCCAAGATTAAATTTTTGAAATATGGAAAAGTGATAGGTGTGTAGAATTTCTATCTTAGTTCTGATATCAAATTTTTGTTGATAAAAGTGTATGGCCTAATGGGAGGACTATTGAAGGCTTAGTGGTGGTTCATTTTGTCTAAAATATTGAGAGGGTTTTCATATAATAAGTTAGTTTTGGGAGGTGATTTTAATGCAATTATAATCCATAATAATAAAATGGGAGGGGTAATGTTTTCTTAAAAAATTATTCAATTTTTTGATAACTTTTTATATAATGATGAATTAGAGGATGTGGTGCCAAACTATAGATGGTTTACCTAGAACAATAGGAGAGTGGGTACTGATAACATCATTGAATGTCTAGATAGATTCTTGATCAATCAAAAATGGATGGAGAGTAACTAGAAGGTGGAAAATTGGTTCTTATCATTCTCAGGCTCAAATAATTTTCAAACTAATTTTATGGTAGAATGTGATAAGCCTTCAAATATATGCCCTTTAAAATTTGAATTAATGTGGTTAAGGGATTCTTCTCTTTACCCATTAGTTTAGAATTGGTGGAAAATTTATCATTTATTACCATGTTCACTGATGTTTCAAATGTGTAAAAGACTTAAGTATATCAAGGGATGGATAAAAAAATTGAATGAAGAATATTTTAATAATATCTTTCAAGAAAACATAATGATTGAGGTTAACTTTTCTAAATGAACAAATTTCCTTGGTAAGGATGGATTTCTAGGATTATACCAAGGAAAATTTTGTAATAAAGGAGTATGAGGAGATTTTGCTTCATGAAGGAATATATTATAAGAAAAAATCCATAAATAATTGGTTGAAAGAAGGTGATAAGAATTCAGCCTTTTTTCACCTATCTGTGAAGGCAAAGAATAGTGCAACTCGCATTACTTGTATTAGGTCAAAAACTAGGGAATTGTTGGAATGTCTAAAGAAAATTAGGGAAGAGGCAATGGGATTTTTTTAAATTTTTACTAAATGGAAAAGATAGATCAAATATTTTGGCTCAAAGATCTCATCTAGCTTTGGTACTTGCCTTGATCATGAATGAAATTAATGTCAAGTTGATGGCACTATTTTATTTGGAAGAAATTTAGGAGGTAGTTATTTCAATGGCAAAGGAGAAAGACCCAAGTCTTGATGGAAGTTCAAATTCATTTTATAGTCTCTTTTGGATGTGGTTGGAAGGGATGTTTTGGATATGGTTTAATAATATAGGGCAAGAATAAAGGTGTCCTCAGATTTGAATGTTACCTTTTTGATGTTTTTTCCTAAAGGTGAATTGGAGGCCCATTTCAGTATTTTTGACTTGTGTCTATGTGTAATATGGTCTATAAAATTAATTCTAAAATAATATAAATTACACTTAAACTAATTTTATAAATTATAATTTCTTAAGAACAAGCTAGCTTTGTTCCCAAGAGAAATATTCAAGAATGAATAATTATGGCTCATGAAATTATTCATTCTCTTTATCATAACCACCATAAAGGAATTTTAATCAAATTAGATATTAATAAGGCCTATGATATAGTAAATTGGTGTTTTTTTAAAAATATTTTGGGGAAGTTTAGTTCAATAGAGAATGGTGTGAATGGATTTTTAGTTGCATTTTGGGTCTAATATTCTCAATGCTAATCAATGGTAGTCCTACAACATTTTTTAAAGCATCATGTAGTTTAAATAAGGGGGATCCCCTTTCCCCTTTTATTTTCATTTTGATGGTAGAGACCTTAGGGAGAGCTATTATCTAGGCTAAGGTGGTTGGTAGGCTTTAGGGCATCAAAGTGGTGGATAAAATGGAAAGTCTTTCTCACCATCAATTTATTGATGATACCTTTATTTTTGGTCAATCATAGATCAAGGAAGTGGGAGAACTAAAATCAATTCTAAATAGGCTTTAGGGTAGATGGTGAATGAAGGTAAGTAAAAAAATTATTTTGTTAATTTTACTCCACTTTTTAAAGATAACTTGGCATCAATTTTGGGTTTTAAGATTGGTAAGACACGTAGTAAGTATCTGGGGGTCCCTCTTTTTTTAATGTGGGGAAAGTGTGGTTGTGGGAAGAGCTGATCCAAAAATTTAAGGTAAGGCTTTCCTCATGGAAATGGAAATGGATACCTTTGGTAGGGCATATCACTTTAATTAAGGTTATTTTAAGTGATCTTATAATGAATTATTTATCAATTCTTTTTGGCTCAAGGTAATTGGTGAAGAAATTGAATAAAGTGATGAAATATTTTTTGTGTCAAGGGATGGGATAGTCAAAGAACATACCTTTGATAAAATGGGTAAAAGTTAGAAATTAAAAGCAAATGGGAGGTGAAGGTATAAAATATCTTCAATTTTATAATCTATTATTAAGAGATAATTTGGTGTGGATGATGGTTTTTTAGCCTAATAGTCTTTGGTGCAATATTCCATGGTTGAAGTATCTAGGTAGTGAGGATCTGTGAGTATGGTGGTAATGGAAAATCCACCCAAAGGTTCACATGTATGGAATTTATTATTAAAATGTATACCTTTAATATCCAATCATGTTTCATGGATGGTGAGTAATAGGATAAGGGAAATTTTTTGGTTGGATTCATGGAATGGTCATAGTCCTCTGATAGATTTTTTTAAAGGGGTAGATTTTTAGGAAGTGCTGATAAATCTTTGGAGAAGTAAAGTGATTGATTATATAGATTTATTTCCTAGGGAAGCAAGATTGGGATGGAAATGGAAAAGTTTGAGAAATATTCCCATACTAGTGGATCAAGGAATAAAACTAGAAAATTGTCTTTCAAAATGAAAATGTTTTAATCAAAAATAAAGAGGATCAGTTGTAGTGGATTGGATTGAAATCAAAGAGTTAAGTGGTGAGGTTAGGATATTGAATGGTAGATTTAATAGATGAATCTTTGGCTTGGGTGCACTTTCACTGTTGGTGGAATGAATGTTTGTAGAAGGCTAGGGATTTTGTGTGTTTAGAAGTGTAGAAGCATATTTTGAATCAAGATAGATTGTGTAATATGGGTTTTCTGGGTCCCTCAAGGTGTTATATGTGTAAATATAAAGAATAAACAATAAATAATATTCTATTTGAATGTCCTTTTGTAGTATGGTATTGGTCTTAGCTTTGATGTAAATTCAATCAATTATGGACTTGGCATTAATCCTTATAGAACACTTTTTTGTCTTTTTCAATTGGAGATGTGAAGCACTCATTGTATAGTTTGTTGAGATGTAGTCTAACTCTTTTGAATTAGACTATTTGGAAAGAAATGAATACTTGAAACTTTAAAGAAAAGGGAAAACCCCTTCATGTGGTTCTTCATGAGCTAAAATTATCTATTTCAAAAGTGGCATCATCCCAACTTAAATGAAAGTAAAGGAAGTTATCTCAGTTGGATATGAATATGTGTGTTAAATTTAATTTTATTGTTCCTCCCCCATTAAAGGATTGATGGTAGTTATAGTAAATAAAAATAATCAAGCTTTAGATGTTTGGAGACCCCACACTTAAGTTGGTATAAAATCAAATTTGATGGTGGTTTTTGAGGTAATCTAGGAACCTTTGCATCTAGTTGTGTGATTAAATACTATAGTGGGTCTTTAATTAGGGTGGTGTCCTATAAATTAATGGATGGTACCAATAATGAAGTAGAAGCTCAAGAAATATTTATGGGTATATATTTATCTCTCAATTATATGGTAGAATATTTGTAAATTAAAGGAGATTCCCAAGTGGTGATTTTGGCTCTCACTAAGCAAAATCCTACTACTTTGCACCTAGAGAATATTTTGGCCCAAAAATGGATGGTGTTGAGTTATTTTAGAGGTTGGTCTAGTGCCCATTGATTTAGGGAAAACGATAGGGTGGTTGATTTTTTGGCCAATGTAGAGATAGATTAAGTAGAGAAAGTAAGGTTGATAATTGAAAATATCATTGGAATTATTGGATTGGGATTAAATCAATGGATCTATCATAATCTATCTAGTTATCAAGTGTGGGAAGAAGAGGAGGTGGTAAGGAAAATTTTGAAAGCATTTATGATTGAGTGTGGTAATCTATCTTGGAGCTCTTTATTTGTGTGGAGCCTTGGAAGTATTTATTTTAAAGAACATCTCACACTTTACTTTTGTGTTACAAGGGGTGCAAAGTTGATTTTATTAGGCTTAGATATGGATTTTGAGCTCATAAAGCCCCTAGTTTGGTCATAGTGCTTCAGAGAAGGAGATGCTAATGAGATGGGTTTTGTAGGTAAGGTGTTAAGAACCTAGCTAAGGAATGTTTTTTGGGTCCCAATTCGAGATATGGCAGAGGTTGTGGAAAAGGTGTTGGGGGAGAATTACTGGTGGCAAGTAGAAGGGTAAATTTTAATTTAGATCTAATAGCTTTGTTCTCTAGTAATCTATTGATGGTTCTTGTAGATAAAGTTTAGGTGAAATAACCTGTCTCTTTCTTTATTTAGATATAAAGTTGGGGAAGTTTTTTGGAAGAAATTGATAAGGTGAAGGCATGTCCATTTGTAGAGCTCCCATTTTTAGGGAAAGATGGTTTGGGTTATATTCCACTTTATTTATTTAGGGATTTAGAGAAACATTAAGTTTATCTATTGAGTTTCGCTGAGAAATTAGATAATTTATGCTCTAGTGAGGAGAATATGGAGGAATAGCGGTGAGTGATATTCCCTCAAATTTAATATTTTAAAGCTCCCTTTCCATAGCTATCCAAGTGGCATGTAGTTTGTAGGGAGCTAGAGAATATTAAGTGAAGGATCTGATTTGAGGATTTTCTCATGGTAATTTTCTTGCTCCACATTGGCTTGAAGAGAAAGGGACTAAGAGAAAGGTGGTAGTGGATCATTGGAGAAGGAAGGCAATGGCATGTTTTCTCCCAAATACAGCTTCTAGTATGGCTAAATAAATGGTGAAGGTGGTAGAATAGGCGTCATCCAAATTAAAGTTGGAAAATGTATAAGGTGAGGGAGGGCTTGGTTATAAGATTTATATGATGGATAAAGAAGTTTATTTTTCTAGCAGGAGTGGGGCCAAGGTGATTTGGCTAGATTTAAATGTGGTTGTCTTTTGTATGTAGTTTTTTGGATAGGGTATAATTGAATAATTCATAATATGTAAGTTTCTCTTTTTTAGATTGTAAAGGTTAATATCTAGAAACTTTAGGAATATATAATGTTTATATAATTTTATGGTTGTGTATTTGGTTATGGTGTTGGTCCTATGCCTTGATAGTCTTTGATGTCAAGCTAGGTTAGTTTATTTTTTCTCTATTTTAATCAGATAGGGGCATGCAATCCTTGAAACCTATAAAAAAGAAACATTTTATTTCTAAAATCATAAATTCAGAATAAAAATTGAAAATGAGAGGGAAATATATGTTTTTTTTTGTAATTTTAAAATATCTAGCATAATTATGGATTAACATGACTGTGAAAATATTTCTCATAAATATATCTTTCTTAATTTTTTATGTTATGGAAAGGAGCTATCACATTATTTTTTAAAGAGGGCATTATCAATTTCATGAAACCTATTTCTTGGCATTTAATTTTTTATATGACACATTCCTAGACTAGATTTTTAGTTTTCTTTACAAATGCCAATTTTTTTGGAAATGTAAGGAAATTCAAGGTATAATTTAGATGGATAATATATTACTTTTGGATGTGTAAAAGTAATCACTAATGGTTTTTTTATTATAAGTTATTTTAAAAAAATATATAGGATAAAAACACTTACTTTAAAATTAAATTTTTATAAACAAGTGGAAGTTATCAATTCATCCAAATACTCTAGAACTATAACATAGAGGATAAGGCAATATAATTCTTGAAACAATTCCATGATATAATTTAGTGTAATACTCCAAGAGTATTACAAATGTTAAGAATTCAATATAGACTAATTAGAAGCTATGAATCCAAACCAATGTATAAACTCATTGGAAACATATACTAAAATATGAGCCAATAATATCTCAAACAAAACATACATGTAGGGTTCACAAGGAAACTACAACTAAAGATACTCTCAAAATCAAATAAATGAAAAATGTATTAAAATATTAAAATTATGCATTTTTACTATTTTGGCCACTACACTCACTCAAATTTGGTCATAAATACTTTCTAGTTTTAATTTTGTCCCACTTTCATTTTAATTTACTTGAGCACTTAATCTAGACCTATTTTACCACCTCACTCTATCCTACGCACCTATATGGAATTATATATTTATAAGTTTCTATCTTACATGTACAAAAATATTATTAATCTCTAAAAAAAGATTTAAGCATATGTATGAACATTCCAAATATAAAATTCCAAAGGTTTTCAAGACAACAATGACTAGTATGGGTCAGTATTCAATCGATCTAGACCCCTATGGGTTGATCCTATTCTTAACCTGAGAAATGTACATTTTTAAAATTTAGACCCACTTAAATGTTTTTTCATATTTTTAGGATAGTTAGCATAATTTTTTCCACTTTTGTATGTATATAAATGCATGTATAAGTCACCTATTGTATCACTTGAAAGTTCCACTACCGAGGCATAATTATACTATTTCACACTAAGTAAAGCTTACCTATTCATTTCAAATCTTTTATTAATCATTTAGAGTAGCCCATAACCAAGTAAAGTAAAGCATTATCAAGTATTAAAGTCATATATAGATACAAATATGTAGCAAAAGGAACATAATTTTACTAAGCATTCTAAGTGGGAGAACTACATCAGTTTGATTTCTATCTTTAGAGTATTGGATATGTAGGTAACAATCAATCATAACATAGGTGATTGGGGTCAACTCAGTGTATTACATTCCCCCATTTATCTTTTTATGTTTTTATCTGTTTCAATCCCTAATAAGAATTCAACTTTGAATAAGTCATTTGTAGGGAATCCATATGCCTTAGAAGGTCAAATTTCCACACAAAGGTGCACTTTAAGTAGGCATAAATGACATGTCTTTATTTTTATTATTTTCCATAGAGGACAAGATCAACCCATAAAGGATAGTAGTGTTATTAGATCATATCCTCTTTGGTCTAGTTTTTATCTTGAGTAGTTATAGTTATAGTTATAGTTTTTGTTACACATGCATGGATCAATTTGAGTTGATCATTTTATAGACATATTTTAGTCACATACACTCAACATATAGGAGGAAATTAACTACCTTTTTATAGTTAATAGTTAACCTTCTTTTATTTGTTTGTAATTCATCTATTTTATCACTTTAAATCATTATACTAGTCATAATCTATTTTATAAAATTTCATATATTTCTATTAATATTATCTTAATTATATTAGAACATTGATTAATTTCAAATTTTGCTAAAACATATTGGTTGACCCACATATTTATTCAACATAAATTTAATTTTTTGCCTTAGGATTTATATAAATTACTAAGCATCTAACACTAAAATAACTTTATTTTGACCTTGGATCTAATATCTAACACTAAAATAACTTTATTTAAACCTTGGATTTAATACCTAAATCTAAAATCAGGTGGGGCTCCTAGTTTGGTTGGTTATGTACTTCTGTTGCAACTTTGCTGGTCATGGGTTCTAGTCCCCCCCCACCCCGTGGTACCGAAGGGCATGTCATGCCAGCATCACCAGTCATGTTAAAAAGTTTACCAAGTGTACTATAGGTTATAGGGGGACCATGCTGTACTGAGTCCTTAAGCAATACAGTACTGATTCTTATAGCCCAAAAAAAAACCTAAATCTAAAATCACTTTATTTTAACCTTGGATCTAATATCTAACATTGAAAGAACTTTATTTTGACCTTGGATTTCAAGGGAATTTACTAATCTCCATACATATTTTTTTCTTCTTTTTAAATAATTTCATTTTATATCATTAATTTCAATATTATTTCCATGTTATTTTTCTATACCATCTAAAATACCTACCTCTCTTATTCCTTTAAGGCATAGTTCTTAGGTTAAGTGGACCCATATTAATCACATTCAAATCTTTTTTACCACTATTAAAATGGACTCTTATAATGCAAACAATTGTTCCTCTTATTTTTATGAATTTTTTTTCTCATGAATATATTTAATAATATAATCACAATGAACAAGTTAATCAAGATGATCATAATGCATAAGATATTAATGAAGACTTAGACATAATCTATCTTGATGAGTTTAATTGGGTAGATCTTGAACAATTCCAATGTTTATCCTTATTTAGATAAGGACTTCATAAAATTCCATAATACATACCTAAAATTATTTAAGTCCTCTTAGCTTCTAAATATGAACAAGAAATAGAAATTTAAACTTTCAATGCACAACTAGAACCATTATTTCACATTATAAATTCTACCACATGTGTTGCTAATTATATTATTGATATTTTTATTACATATGCACCTTTGGGTTTAAAGCAACATAAAACTTACAATAGATATCTATGTCCATGCCTAATTGAATGAATCATATAGGATATTTTATAGATACCCATACTACATCACCTACCTTATTGACTGCATAATCCCTTATGAAAACTATTTTAATTTTGCATGATAAGGTGTTACAATTAGAGAAAAGTATACCAAAATATAAAAAATCAATTGATTCACAATCCTTGCTTCATAATCCATTAACACTTGATATTTCACCATATCCAACACATATGATTTGTGGCTCCTAAATTTCCATTATATGAAGGTAAATTAGATCTAGAACAACATCTTTGATGTTTTCATGTGGCACATATGGATAATGATTTCAATGAAGAGTTTCTAACTAATTTTCTTCTAATAGTTTACAACATTATGTCTTGCATTGGTTTTATGATGTACCTATTTATTCATTCAAATCATTCAACCCATTATTAGATCAAATTTTTAAACATTTTGATAACAACATTGATGAAAAAATTTATGTGCACATTTCTAAAATCACGCAAGGAACTAATGAGCATATCAATGACTATGTACTTCATTACAAATACATTCTTTCCAAA
Organism: Torreya grandis; assembly: GCA_037957365.1. Classification (NCBI taxonomy): domain Eukaryota; kingdom Viridiplantae; phylum Streptophyta; class Pinopsida; order Cupressales; family Taxaceae; genus Torreya; species Torreya grandis. The sequence goes on along the minus strand of JARHVA010003830.1, from coordinate 397,214 downwards.
ATGACTAATACCTTGGCAAATAACGAATTATAATATATGTTTAAAAAAAGTTTAATTGCACTTTACATACCTTAATTTTTAATAAGTTCATATTGTTTGAGGAACTTCTTCATATAATAAGAGAAATATAAGTCAAACTTCTTAAGTTTAACAAGTGAAAACATGCACCTACATCAATATTCACATTAAAGTTTCAAAGTAAACCATCTCAAAAATTAAAGCTAATAGAGACTAAATTTGATATAAATATCATAGTTAATACCATTTATCAACCTACCAACAAACTTATTTTATTAGATCAACCAAGGAATCACATCTTTATATTAACAAAACCACCTCATAAATTACTAAAAAGTTACTTGAGTGCTATATCATTACTCTATATCCACCATTAGAGGTTGATATGAGTACACCTAACATTAAATCATTTGATAACAATGCATATTATGATTACCATAGATGAAATGGTCACTCTACTAAATGATGTTTTAAGCTCAAACACCTCATTAAAGATATTATAGATAAAAATTTCATTGAGTTAGTCACTCATCTAGAGGAAACTAAGCCTCAATATAGTGAGAATGATAAGTTCAAAAAAAATTAGTGAGTCATTTTCAAACCATGGGACAAACAAGGATAATTTAGCAATGAATCATACTTATAATTCAATAGTGTAATAGTGAACTAGTTGATAATGGATCAAGTGAAAATGAATGTACAAAAACATTACTTCATTCATTTGTTTACACATAACATTGCATACAATAAACATATAAATGCATCAATACATTCAATGGGAAACAACAAACTAATTTGGGACACATTATGTTGTTTCTTCAAGTGGATCCCTATATATTATCCACTCCTTTTCTAGTTTAACCTTATAATAGGGTTTTTGGTATTACATTTTGATGCCTTTGGATATATAAGATTAGTGTTATACCTCTAAAGGTACATATATTCCTAAATTACATTAATTATAACCAAATGATTTAAATTTTAAGAATCAAATGTGAGTATCATATATAATATATGATTGTTCCTCCACCCCATCCACCACTATAGTTCATTGATATAATTATTCAATAATAAATAACAATTATTACACCTATGCAAAATTTATATATTAAAATAATTCAAAAAAAGTGTAGAAGTTTCAAAAATAACTAATACAAAAGAAAGTGTATCATAAAAAGGTGTCAAGTTCATAATAAATGACCATTACATGCAACATATTATATATTTTTGATACATAAAATTCAACATGTTCCATAATGAACACAAAATTTGGCACAATATTCTATTACTCATTATATTTAAAACCATACATCTCCTAGAGATACTCCTACCACACATGATTACATGAGTAGTGATCTACATAGTTTCATTACAAACTTGATGCATTTTATTATTATGAGTCATACACATCTGACACTTTTCATTGATAAAATCTTATCCTTTCATAGCTTATTACAAATTTTTATTATGACTCTCATCTTGATGGGATCATTTTCTAAAACTTTATAATTTTAAATATTCTAAGAAAAATAAAATCATTCAAATAATCAAAAAATCAAAAATTTGATTGTACATAGTTTCTTAATTGCTTTATAATTTATTATTTTACTTCTTAGTCATGTGATCAATTTGATAAATCTTATATCCCTTAGATATTTTTATCTTTGGGGCCTCTTGGATCTTATTTTTCAATTTCTAGGTTTGAACATTCTAACACAGTGATTTATGTTACCATCACTTATCATTTACCTTGATCTTTCATAGTCTAAATAGATCAAACTATAGTTTTCCATAATAGATACTATCTACTAATAATAATTAATATCATCTTCCACTACTATCCAAATATATTGATTATGTCATGCATAATTTTTCATATTTGAATAAAAAACAATTAAATAAAGCCTCAATATATTCATTTTTAAAATATTGTACTTAATTTTAGTATACACAACAATATTTATTCATGAAATATATTAATATTGCTCTTATGGTGGGAGAATATTATTTTTAATGAGGGATTATGGGAGGATTAAATATTTAACCCACAAGAATAGATCCCCCACTTCAACTTCATATATATTTAATGAAGGGGGAGTAATCTATGGTTTTAGAAGTGTTGAGTGTTGTTTGAAGGCTTATATATATATATATATATATATATATATATATATATATATATATATACACACACACACAATAGATTTGGAAGACCCCTATCTATATACAAGTTATTGAATGAATTATGTAGTTAATTTGGTGAGGGAATGGTCAAATTCTATTACTTATATAAAGATAAAACACTTAATTTTCCATTATTGATCTATAGTTAGTGAATGAAGGATGTAGCCAATAGTTTGTATAACATATACTATGACTCTCTCTCTCTCTCTCTATATATATATATATTAGATTTAGAGTTATATTTAGATTTGTGTGTGTGTGTGAATATATATATATATATATATATATATATATATATATATATATATAACTCTAAATCTATCTCTAACATTAATATCATGTATACAATTAAAGATGCATTAGCCCCCATAGATAGATAAATATATAGATAAGGGTGTGGTGTCATTGATCATATCACTTATATAATAGATATGCATATTAGATTTTATCCATCTAATAATATTGCTCATACATGCATGTTACATACCTTGAAAAGTGTACATTCAATTATACTAAGGTGCACAATAATTCCTTAACATATCTATTCTATCTCCTACATGATTTTTAGTTACATTCACATATACAAGTGGGGGCATCTTGATCATACATGTCCATGCCATCATATCTAGTGCATACTTTACATCGACACATATTACAGATTGTCTAAATATCTTTCCTTTCTTATAATTTCAAACCCATGGTTTTATATCTAAGTTTCTATGGTTATTATTTAAAATTTAAAAAAAATCCAAGAAAAATGAAACATTTGAAAAATATAAAAACATGCAAAATATTCTAAAAATCCAAAATCATGACCTAAGAATAATTAGACATCTATTTTATATCATTTTGATATGTTATTTTATCTCATGATTGGTAGACTTTATGAGTGTTATTTTATTTATCACACATGAATTTCACTAGTATTTATGTGTTGTTCAGGACATACAAATTTTAAATTGATTAAGGTGTTGGACTTCCCTCTACCTAGTGCCATGCTAAAATGGGGACATTTTATCCAAAAGTTGTAGTATTTAAAGTTGTTAACATTACCTAACTCCTATATTATTTATTTAATACCTTTTATAAATGTATTTCTAAAATTTAAATCTTACATTTGTGTATATGGATATGTTATTTTCTAGGATATGATCACATTATATATATATATATATATATATATATATATATATATATATATATGGTGTAGACTATATTTCTAGTTTTATGGTCAATTGATGCTATTACTTGTAAAAATTAGACTAAACTTTATTTTTCTATTGTGTATGGATATTTTCCCTTATGTACAGATTTCCTAGATATATGTATGATATCTTACTTGTTATGTGCCATATTTTTACATGTCCATTACTTGTGGCCCTTAGCCCTTCATTTTATGTGAGATTTGAACATATCGCTTTTTTGTGACATTGTTAATGTCCCTTGCATGTGGAACTTTGCCTCATGTGTGAAATATTTTCTTATTTAACATTTGAACATGTCTTTTATATGTGCCCCTTGGCTTTATTATTGGCATTACGCTTGTGTTTGTGTGCTTTTTCATCTTGTTGATTTTGATGAGTACCATGATCCACATCATTCACTAATTATTATATAGGTTTACTCTATTATAAATACCATTATGAACTTCATTAATGCATTTATCTATATTTGACATTTTAGGGCTTGACTCATATGTTACATACATTATTTGAATGATAAATATCTTACTATGATGACATACAGTTTCACATATGTTATATTATTAAATGATTACATCTGTATATACATCATATAATTAAATATTAATTTGAGATGGGTGAATTTAAAGATATATCTTTCACCTCAAAAGGGGGGAATTTTAGTAGCCTTTTCATACATGAGATAAGTCTCTTTGAGAAAAAATAGTTTTGGGTGCATTCAAATATTTTAGAACGGTTTAAATTTTTTGATATTGGTACATATTATTGGGGAATATGCCATAAATATGTACTCACATTACAATAAATAAGTACCTATTATTACATTATAGGTGCATGATATGGATTCATGCATAAGATTCAAACAAAATTATAAAGTTCTACATCTACAAATAGTTAAATATTTTTATATTTATCATAATGGGGCCATGATATAGATTCATGACATGCTTTAAAAGTTACTAGATATCTTAGGTAATAGAAGGAACATGGATATACTTCATTCTCTTTTTATCATGCATTTAATAATTAAGGAAAAAAGTGACAATTGGATCTATAATCTATTTATAGTGGTTGATTCAATTAAACTACATAATGCATAACTTGGAGATTCAACACCCTCCAACATTATAGACTATGAATCCATTATGTATTCTAAACCATTTATGTTTTTGGGTTAAAAATACAAAAAAAAATGTTTTTACATCCCTAAATGGGTTATATTTTCTATACGTGTTTAATTCAAATTAGGGTTTGATCACCCTCAATTCCCCATTGGTTCAACAAAGGAACCATCCTCTCTAGGTACTTCATGGGAAAAATTGATTCTTGAATGCTTCTAAGAAGCATCATCTTCCATAAAAGTTACAAAAAAACATTGGTTTCACACATACATGTGTATTCCTACCTTTATTTTTTTTTTAACTTTTCAATTTTCAAAGTTCAAGACTTTTTAAATGTCAAATGAAATAAATAACTACTTTATGAAATTTTGTAGGTTTTTCTAAGTTAAAGTGCCCCTCATGATTTAAGTATCTGCTCAAAGAAGTGCATTGTACACACTCAAGTATATATTTAATTTTATGATAGTAATTTCATTTATATATTAAATTGTGGGTGGGCAGGGGGGGGTGCGGGCAATGTAGGCACTAATGTGGTTGTGAATACTTAATAATGCTAGTTTTGGCCCACTTTCAATTTAAATGACTTGATCACTTAATTTGTACATATTTTACTACCTCACTCTATCCTAAGTAATTATACAAACATATCCCTTTCTAATTTTATATATTATGCCAAAAAAATGTTATTAATTCCTAAAAGCCTCTTTATGCATTTGTATGAACATATCATATCTAAAATTTCAAATGTTACCCTTGAGGACAAAATAGAGTAGTATAGGTTAGTAGTGGTAGTCAGTCTTGAATCCTATGTGTTGACCCTATCCTTTACCCTAAAAATGATTACTTTTAAAATTTATACCCTTTGTTATAGGTTGGTCAATATTTTTAATTTAGCTAGCATGATGTTTTTCCAGTTTGGATGGTTATAAAGTCACATCTAAGTTAGTTATCTTATTACTAGGAAATCACAATATTAAGGCAAATTTATACTATGGCAAACTAAGCACATATTTCATATTATTTCCAAATATGTTTCTAATCATTTGAAGTAACCCTTATCAAGTCAAGAGCCTATTATATCTGAGTAAATCAAAACAATATCAAGTATTCAATACATATATAGATGTATACATGTAACAAAAGGAACACAATTGTACTAAGCATTCTAAGTTGAAGAACTACATGAGCTTGGTTTCTCTTTATAGTATTAGATACACATATAGTTATCAATAATCATAGATGTGATTGAATTTATCTCAACCCATTACAATCCCTTCTTTATCTTTACATATTTTTAGCTATTGCAAGTTGTATTAAGGTTTTGGATTTAAATAAATATTTTTCAAGTCATTTACATGCGTCTAAAGGTAAAATTTATGCACATAGGTATGTTTTAAGTACACAAAAATTATTGTGCCATTATTTACCTAATTTTTCATATAGGCCAAGATCATCCCATAGAGGATAATAGTGGTAGTTGAGTTTGTCCCCTTCTGGTCAGTGTTGACCCTAAGTAATTATAGTCACAAATATTATTGCATACGAAGGATCAATGAGTTGATCATTTACAACTATCTTTCAGTTAAATAAAGTCAACACATAAGTAAAAAACACCTAAGTCTTCTTGTGTTTTCATAGTTATCCTTTTTTCATTCATTTTAACTTTGTATATTTCAATAATTTACTTTCATTTTTTAGTCACAATATATTTTATAATATTTTTTATATTTCTACTCATTTTATCTTAATTATAATTAATACATAAGTTAATTAAATTTTTTTATAAAACAACCAATAGGATAGATATGGAATTACTATTTTATATTGATAAATAGTAAATTTTACTTATGTTATAATTTCACCTTGTTGACAATTTTAATTCCTAAGATAAATAATAGGAAAAAACACTCACATAAAATGTTTTTATAACATATTTGAATGTCACCAATCCAAAAATTTGAACAATAGATCAACATGTTGCATTATGAAGAATGTGTGCACAATGAATAATATATTGTGGAAGATCATGCATTGGTGATACATTAGAAGGGAAATAGCCTTTATGTATGAGAAGTGGCATGATGTCATTTCAACTATCACATTTAACATATCATTGTAATTCTAAATTATACATAGTGAAAACAAATCCTAATGGATTCCTAATCTATTGCTATTATGCTAAATTTTACATAGTAGTTTAGGACTCAATGAGTTTGATCAGTCACATTAATAATAATATTCTACATATTGAAATTGACTAAATGGATAACTTATAAGTCACCCCTATGATAAAGTTTGTAATGTGAAACTAAGACCAAAATTAAAATCTATCATGTCACATTTCAACTAAATCATGATAGTGAAATTATGGCTATAATAATATTGAATACACCTTAATATCATAGTTTGTAAAATTATAAAGTTTGTGTAAAAAGGGATTAGTGTTAATATTTTAGATTGATTTTTAATAAGATTGAATTTTATAATTATAAAACATTTTGAATGATTCACTTGTGTATGTGAAATCATATATTTCACATTTGTGTATGAATAAATAACATGTTAGTATTTTCATTAGTAAAACAACATGTGGTTTTGATAATGTGTGTGTGTGTGTGTGTGTGTGTGTGTGTGTGTGTGTGTGTGTGTGTGTGTGTGTGTGTGTGTGTGTGTGTGTGTGTGTGTGTGTGTGTCACATTTGTTATAATGGTAATATGTGTTGTATGTGATTGAGTGTCAAACCTATATGTAAAACTCTTTTATTTTAATGTATGCAATTTTTTTGAGTTTACATGTAAACATTTATTATGTATGTGATGGTATGACATCATATGATCCTATAAAATGTAGATAACCATTATAATATGGGATTATCATCAATTTATTTGGTTAGGTAGGGATATTCTATTGACCACTTGGCTAAGATCATATTTCATCATTCCTTCCTCTTAGTAGTAAGTTTAGTGGATACATATTAAAATTTATGGGCTACTGACTTCTATTTTATCTCCTAATTCTCATAATTATTACAATTGTATAATTCCTATAGGAAAAATTATTATGTACTCATATTAAAATTTCATAACTAACTTATGTGTCAAGTATTAAAATTAAATTATCTTATGCATTGAAATATGTTTCACATGGTATCATGATGTTTGATATTGATGAATGTATTTGAGTGATTTTTTAAGTTATAAACTTAGTTATGTAAATGTTTAATTAATAAATAAATAAAATATTATGATTCTTTATGTGTGTGTACTACATTTATATTAGAATACAGTTTCACACTTAGAATTGGGTGATGGATATACTCATTTTCCATTATATGAGATAATAAAACCTGCATGTTTAGATGTATAAAATTAATATAAGAATTAAAACACACCCCCACCCATAATAAACACTTATACCTAGAGGAATCACAAGAGGAATGTACTTGAGCCTCCTAGACCAATACTTATGGAGGAGTTTTGTGTTTCAATCCAATAGTTGAGACAAAAATGGATAAGAATAAGACATCAGTCATGATGAAATTCTCCCTAGGATGTGGATGGGATTTATACATTGAGAGAAAAATATTTTGAGTCATTTTTCAATAGATTACATGATAAAATATCCATCCCCAAATCTTTCTTATTAAAATAATTAAATTCAAATATTGATTAATATTTTTATTTTATATTTAATGTTTCTTTTTGTGAATTTCAATAATAATTCTCAAAAAAAAAATCTATGATGAACACATTATAACTCAAGCATTAAATTTTATGTGAGTTTCAATGATAAGTTGTCCACTTTTTAAAAAATGTAAATAATAAATATTTAAATAAAATAAAACTAGATTTAAAATATGCTACCCATAGTAGATTTGCACGCAAATATTAGAGCCAATGCAAATTCATGTATTATTAGTAAGAAAAACTAGGTATGTATTTTGGATTATAGTAAACCCACTTTGAATTGGTGTGGAATCTAGCCTAAGACACAGTAGGAGGTTTGGGTCTCCAATAGGTTCTAATAGGAAAATCAAGAGGGGCACAACATGCCCAAAAAAAACCCCACCAAATATGGTACAAAAAAGACCCATATAGGAATAAGAAATAAAGAGAAATAACAAATGAAGAAAAAATAGCCAAAACATTAAGAACTAATAGGAGGCACTAAATAACCCAGAGGAGGTTCTTCCCTACCTTCCCTTAGGTCCTAGTTCTAGGACCTTTCTTTCCCATAGGTTTATGTCTTTCAGTGCTAGAAAGGGAGGGGGTGATCATAGGGGTTAGGTGAAAATAAATGGCTACTCCTAAACATCACCTAGTCAAGCCCAAGATTTGGAGGTCCTTTAGGTCTTCCAATGATTTGATATAAGGAGTACCAATAGAAGAAACATGGTCCTCCTTGGCCATCAATCTATCTCTAGAAAAAAAAGATCCCACTAAATTTCCTTGATTTATTTTTTCATCATCCTTATCTCAAGGGCCTTGTTATTGAGACCAATTTTAAGGGAGAATAACCTTTTTCTTGGTGAACTAGTCACCACCATAGCTATAATATCCTAATTAGGGGCCTTTAGGTATTCTAGATCTGGGGTTAAAAGTTCTACCAAAGATTCATCCAACACTTGGGTCCTAATCACCTCTTCCATTGGCCCCTTTGAGTCTCTAGGATCCAAAATCAATATCTTTCTTATCACACCAACTTTAGATTTAGTCATCATCAAAACCTAAACAATTGACATTTCACTTTTAAGTTGTTTCTTATCCTTTTTTGAAATTGAGCTAGATCCTGGGGTAAGAGTCATCACCTTGATTTTCTCCATAGAGGCATTTTTAAAAATCAAAAAGATAAGAGATTGGTGAGCAATAAAAACCTTATTGTTGCACTAAATATCCATAACAAATTACTTAAGGGAGCATATTTATAATAAGGGGAGAGTGGTTTTATACATGTCCTTAAAGTGATTAAGCAACATGAAATGGTGTGACCAAAATAGGCTAAATTTCGTGTCCAAGGTAAGATACAACATTACCTTCTTACAAACTTTAGGCCAAGCTTTCAAATTTCAATTCACCTATAATTTTTGGTGACCTCTTTCAATTTCTTAGGAAAATTGATGAATTTTGAGACACATTCATCCTTTATAATCTTATCTTTATAGTAATTGAGATCATAGATAATAATTCCTA